>CM052803.1:48795791-48874931 GCA_028533885.1 Nasua narica | reverse complement strand
CCCCCCCCCCGCCCGTCCTGCTCACTCAGCGCTGTGGTCCTGTCTCTGCCCTGGGTCTCTCCATGGCCAGGACCCCTGCTGCCCGTAGGCGCTGGCTCCAGGGCTCCCCTTTGGTGGGGGTCACAGGGCGCCGAGAGCCACGGCAGCTTCCCTATCAGCCTGGGCTGCAAGTCAGCCTTGTGTTGGACTCCCCCAGTCACCTCCTTCCCATCCTGCAGCCCAGCAGTTGCCACCTCGCAGCCCGGGATCTCTGCAGCGGGGGCTTACCCTGCTCCAAATACAAGCCCCTTGCTTGAGTCCCCGTGGCTCTGAGAGGAAATCGAGGCCCGTGCCTTGAAACACTCTGGGAGAACCACCTTGCTGGGCCTGGGCCCAAGCACCCGAATACAGTTGGCCGCTGCAGCCCTCTCACCGTGGCCCCACTTGCTGAGCCGGGCTGTGCTGCGGGCCGGCCGGGTGAGCCCGGACCTTTGGCTCAGTATGGAGACTGAGGGTGCACAGCGCACCCTACTCTGTGTTCGCGGCCGTGCTCCGACCGTGAGCATCCCTGCGGGGAATGAGCCACGGTCTCTCACCCCAAGTGTTCGCACAGGGGGACTCTGCCCCCGTGGATGCTGGGCCATGTCTAGGGACATGTGCAGACACGCCCTGGCCTCTCCTTGCCCAGTGGGGGCGTGGGGGGCAGGGGGCGTGTGTGGGGCCTGGGGACCCCGCAGGGACGGCCGCCGCCTGGGGCCTGCCCGTCCCCCACACGATGGTGGCTGCAGCACGGCCTCCGGTGCTCAGGACCCACTGCTCACCCACCTGTGTGGGTCCTGAGGTCCCCGCCCCAGAGCCCAGGGGGCACATGCCGTGTACTCACTGTTGATGACGGCTGTGGCCAGGATGGACGCCATACCGGCCTGCTGCGGCAGGAGCTGGATGTCGGCGGGGGCCGGGCCCTCGGGCTCTGCCGGCTTCTTCATGGCTTGGCTGGGGGGGCCCCGGGGCTCGGCTGCTGTAAGCAGCACGCTCAGCCGTCCGCCCGCGGGCACCGGCTTGGTGAGTCTGCACCAGAGGGCTTCATCTGCGGGGGCAAAGGCCTTGGTGTCGGGAGGGCTGCCGCAGCTCACCCTGCCGTCCGGAGCTCCTCTGCACAGCCCCTCCTGAAGGACAGGGTTCTGAAGTCTGGCAGGGGGCTGGAGGCCAGGCCCATGGCTGTGTCAGGGCCGTCTCTGTAACCAGCCATCCTGCCTCTAGGAGTGACCGCCTAGTGGGAGGCCCCGAGGACGGCCTGCACAGCTGCCCTGGTGTCCAGGGGAGGGGTGGCCTGAGGGACCGGCAGCAGAGCCTGGTACCCCACGGGCTCTCCCGCTCCTCCCTGCTCCCGGAGCGGTCATTCCCGCGGTGGCCAGCAGGGGGCAGCCCCTGCCAACCACCCAGGCACATGCTGGCCCACCTCCGGCTTGAGGCCACCAGGAAGCCCACCCCCGAGCTGCAGCCCTGGCCCCCACTTCCCAGCCCAAACTCGCACCTGTCAGCTCTGAGGACCTTGTGTAGCCTGGTGGACAGGGGCCGGAGCCCTGCTGGCTGGGGCGGGAGGGGCGGGCCGTGCGGCACTAACTGGCCTGCATCCTGGCTGGGGGTACACATCCAGGGCTGACAGCATCTCGGAGCACCCGTAGGTGGGGGGCTGGGGTCCTCCCCTCCCCCTGCAGGGGACGGAGGGGTGAAGTGTCGCCCAGGTGCCCAGATGCTGGGCTCGGCACCCGCGCCACACTGCCATCAGGCCAAGGAGGCTCCCGGGGGTACTGAGCTGGAGGGGGGCTGCCCACAAGGCCTGTCTCTGGGCGTCTCCCAGAGACAGACGTCCATGTGTGGGTGTGTCGTCCTACCTCGAGGAGGGGGAGGCCGGGGGGGCACGGCTGAAACCACCTCCCCCAGCAAGCCCCCTGGACGGACTCCGACTGCCCCCTGAAATGACAGCAGCTCGTGGGATAGAGCTGGGTCTCCCCTGGGAGCATGCACCGAACGTGCTACGTGCAGGGAGGCCATGTGGCCGTGCTCCCCTCCCCAGAACATTCCAGCCAAGCAGAGCCCCCACAGGGGCGGGGGCCATCTCCCGTGGTTGCGGGGCACACACCCTCCGGAACCTGGCGTGGCTGGAGAGTGCCACAGTTCTGTCCTAATGCCATCCCCGTGGGGAGGGAGGAGGCCCCCGCCTCACGTCTGTGTGGCCTGAGAGCTCTGAACTGAGGAGCGTGTGTGTGTGCACATGTGCGTGCGTGCGTGCGTGCGTGCGTGCGCGCCCATGGGGGATCCTTACCCTCCTCCCTCCCCGGCCACTCCTGGAAGGTGCAAGGGAGGCCCGAGAAGGCCAGGGGACATGGCCCAGGCCCCACGTGGGTGGGTCTGAACGTGGCCCTCCTGCTCTTCCCCGGAGCAAGGTGGACGGCCTAGGACCGGAGTCTATTTGGCATTCCGCCCCCCATCCCAGTTCCCGGCCCTGAGACCCCGGGGCTGACCCTCTCCATCAGGGCACCCCAAGGCCTGGCCCTAGCTTGCCTACTCCATTCTGGCCAGCAGGCTCCTGTCCCTTTAAGGGCCAGCTAAGTGGCCCCCATCTGCCGGAAAGCCGCGAGGGAAGCGCCATGCTACCAACCCTTCCTGTAGATCTCTGCGTTGGCTTCGGCCTCGGTCAGGGCCTGGGGCAGTGTCCACAGCCAGCAGTGCTGGTCCTCCAGCAGCAGCGTCAGGGCAGGGCCCTGGGGGGAGGAAGGGGGCTCATGAAGGACACAGCACGGGAAGATCCTGCTCGGGGGGGGGGGGGGGGTCCTGCGTGGCACAGGGAGGGGGGGCGGGGAGGAGGTTCCCCCCTCCACCCCTGGCAGGGAGGCCAGGCCCTGCGGCTCCGCCCTAGGCTCCGCCCTCCCCACCAACGTGGCCGGTAGTCGGCCGGTAGTTGGCACCTTCCACGCTCGGGGCGTTGGGCTCGCTTAGAAACCTAGGCCCAGGGGGCAGCGGAGTGGGAATTTGCACCCGGGTCTGGGTTCTCACCCTGCCTCCCTGCTCCGGCTGGCGGCGGGCTGTGCTGGGGCAGCCCGTGGGGGACACGGGCCAGACCAAGCGCAGGTTCCCCCCTCCAGGCCCCCAAAGTAAGCCAGGTCCGTGAGCCGAGGCCGAGTGGTCTTGCGGACACAGTCTCCCCAGAGAGGGGCTCCAAGGTCCCTCCTGAGGTGCGGGGTGTCCCCTGCCTCACGCAGGGCACAGCAGGCCCACCGCTGTCCTGTCCCTCCCCAGGCCGGCCCACGGCACACACTACAGCCTCCTGGGCCCAGGGCCGAGGTCTCCACGTGCTGCTGGCTCAGCCTTCCTGAAGCTCCCAGAGACAGACGTCCATGTGTGGGTGTGTCGTCCTAACTCGGGGGGGGGGGGGGGCACGGCTGGCACCACCACCCCCAGCAAGCCCCCAAGACAAGCGTGCTCTGGGTTCAGCCCATGAGGCTACTGCCGGGGGTCTGCGGCGGGGGGGGGTCCCTGAGTCCCAACACCCAGGGCCCCCCCAGCAGAACAGGAAGCACCCGGAGCCTGGTACCGGGGAGGGAGGGCTGCCTGCAGCCCTGCTCCGTGGCCCGGCCCCTCATCAGGGCGAGGACACCAGCATGGGTCTGGGGTGGGCTCGGGGTGGGGCAGAACTCTGGCCTTGCTTTGCCCCAGGAGGCTGGGGTGACCACTGCCACGTCCCGGCCGTCCGCCCCGGGGCCGGACCTGTGCGCGAGCTCCACCACTGGGCCCAGCACGGATCCATTTGGGCGTACCTTTGTTTTACGCAAATAAGTGCTTTTTATTCAGAAGTGGTGCACAAGACCGTTCAGAGGAGAACCAGCCCCCCCCCCCGAAACGCTGCCTCCCAGGCTGGGGGGCCCTGCGCACCCCACGCAGCAGGGGGGCAGGAGACCCCCCAGGGTGGGACAGTGACGGCGGGTACAGTGTCCTCAGCTTCAGGGCACCTCCCTGCCCGGCACAAGCGTTTCCCTGGGCTCTGGGGGTCCAGGTGTGGCCTCCCCCAAGTACCACCCTGCAACCTGAGGGCCCCTCTGTCCATGCGCCCCCACCCGTGGCAGACGCCAGCCCCTGAACCGAGCGCTCCTGCGGAAACCCCCACCAGGGCTGTGAGGCGACTGCGTAGCTTGGACGTGGCCAGTGGGGCAGGGCCTGGCCAGGGCTGTGACCCGAGCCCCGTGCTCATGGCAGACCTGCACTCGTCCTGTCCCCAGCTCCCCGCAGTGGGGCTGGCCAGGGGAGTCTGCTGCTCAGCCCCTCCCAGGGCCCCAGGAAGCACTGATCCTCTCCTTGCCCTCCCAGCGCAGAAAAGAGGCGCCCATGCCCTCCCCCCTGCTTGCACCTTCCCTCCGGCCAGCAGGACACGGGCTGCACGTTCGGGCCCAGAAGGCTGGGGTCCTCTGCCCCCCACCCCCCCCCGTCGCCACGGGGAGAGTGTCTCCGTGGCTGCGGGCAACCCCCCCCCCAGCTGTAGAGCAGGACGCCGCCTGGGGGTCCCACCACCTCGGGGGGCCACGGCTGCCCCCACGTCCCAGCTGTACTGACCTGGCCAGCAGCTCGAAGCGAGGTGGGGTTGGGCCTCCCGAGTCTCTAATGAATATTAATGAGCAGAGGAGGATAAAAAAAATTAATCTGCCTGATCCTCCGATTGGTGCTGTGGTAACGATATGAAATCTAATTATTCGTCCCAATATTTCTAACCCTCAAACTGAGACTGACAGCCTCCCGGTAGGTTTAATGCTTATCACTCGCAGGGGCTGCATGCTCCCAGCATGATAAAAACGCACACAGCTTTGCTGACGCTGCACAACCCCATGCTCCCCGGGTCCTGCCCAGGAGCAGAGGCGCCGCGGTTGCCAGGGCTGCCGAATCGGCCCAGGACCCCTCGACTCTGGGGCCACCACCCCGGGGAGGGTCTGACACGGCAGCCTGCTGTGGGGTTTTTTCTCCTCCTCCCTCCAGCTCCGAGCAGCCCCGGAACAGAAGCCCCTTTCTCTGAAGGCGATGGGCCAAGGCAGGCCCTCTGCCTGGACGTGGGTGCGAGCCGGGGAGGGGCCGTCTGTCATTCCCGCGCCCGGCCTGTGCTGCCACCACCTTCCCTCTGTGAGCGCCCCCGGCTCCTGTCTGGGTCCGGCTCATGCTGGACAGGCCGTGTCCGGCTTCAGGAAGAAGCTCCCCCCACCCCACAGCCCCATGGGGTCACGCCTGTCCCTGCTGGCTTCCCGGCCCCTGAGATAACGGGCGGCCACTTGAAGTTCCCTGGGTGCATCTGAGACCACTCCTTGTTCCCCCAACAAAGCGGTCAGTGTCTGTACTCCGTGCCTGGTGATAACCATCAGAAACTCTATCTCTGCCCCATCCGCTGCGACTTTATCGGGGCTGTTCCCAAAGCCTGCTGGCCATCTCCTAACACAGCATCTCGGGGACAGGGAGGCAGGGGAAGGGGTGGCCAGCCTGGCAAGCCGGACTGGCCTGCAGAAGGCCAGTGGGGCTGCCCAGGTCTCCCCTGGGCCACTGTGGGGCAGGCCCAGCCTGGGCTCGGAGGGGGCCCCCCAACCCGCCTCCTTCCTTCAGCTCATCCCGAGGAGTCTAGTCTCTGTCCTGCCCCCTCCCCCAGAGAGGCAGCTGCCTTTCTGTCCTCGGCCCCTCCTCTCCCCCCGACCCTGCCAAGGACCTACTTCAGAGATGAAGACTGAGGCTCGCAGAGCTCAGGGATGCCCAGGGCCACAGGACGTGGCCATGTGTCCTCAAGACTAGAAGTGGGGCCTGCGTGATCTTGATCCGTCCCCCATCTATTCAACCTTCCTTCCCTCCCCCTACCCACCTATTCATCCGTGCACCCCACCTCCATTGCTCCGTCTGCCATCCCTTCACCCCTCCGCCACCTAACCATCCACCCCTCTGTTCTTGGGTGAACGGTCCCCCCGAGCCTGGCATGCGCCCCTGGGGTGGGGCACCATGAGCAGAGCGTGTGGTCCTGATCCCCTGGGGGGGAAGGCTGACAAACTGCTGGAAGCAGAACATGCTAGAGACACGGGCTGAGAAGAGCACGAGTGGGGAGGGGGGGAGCTGTGTGGACAGCGGGGACGTGGGCCTCTTCCTTGGGTGGCCCTTGGGCTCAGGGACAGAGTCAGCTATAGGGGTGGGTGTGGTGCCCGCGGCGGCCCCAGGAGAAGAGGCCTCCCCCCACCTCAGCTCTTCCCACTGTGGCGGGGGGGGTGTCCCAGGGTCCCCGAGACCACGTGGCTCCCTGTCCTGGGACTCCAGCAGGCCGGTCCGAGTCGCCCCTTTGCACCCACAGTGTCTCCCCAGCCCTGCTACTACCACCGCAGGCGGAGAGGCTGAGGCATGGGGAGGGAGGGAGTCCGGGACCCAGGAAAGCCGGCGGCAGGCCTCCCGTCCAGAGGACGTCCACAAGCGCCCCACAGCCCCCTCCTCACCACACTGGTGCTCCGGCCAAGCCCCGGCCTGACCTTCTCCTCGGGGGTGCCCCGGGGAGGGTCGGGCCCGCCCAGGCTGGACTCCGGCTTTGCCGCTGGCCAGCTCCGTGGAGCAGGCTCGATGTGCCCCCAAAGACAGGTCTACCCGAGCTTGTGGACACGGCCTTACTTGGAGAAAAGTCTTAGCAATGGGAGTCAGTTGGGGACAATGCAGGTGACATCCTCCTAGCTTACACAGTGATGGGCATCCTTACTGGAGCAGAGAGGCAGACAGAGGTGGGCGGTCCCCCGAGGACGCTGGGCTCCGCCGGGCAGTGCCCCCCAGGGCCGGCCCCACAGCTCCTTGCACGAGGACTGCTCAGAGCCGCTGGGGCCCCGAGGGCCCGGCCCCACTGCCATCTCCAGCCGTGGGCTGGGGGCGGCCCTCCGAGGTCCCTCTGTGCCAGTCTGTGCATGAGGACGCTTGGCAGGGCCGGGCCTCAGCTGAGCCCCTTCTTCCCAGCGGACGTGCCACCGTCCTGCGCAGCCACGGGCCCTGCTGCTGGCTCTCGGTGAGGTCACGGTGGCCTCGTGACTACAGTGGTAAGCCCAGGGGGACTGCTGGATAGACGGATGGATCGAGCCACTGTGGGCCAGACTCGGCGTGAGAGTTCCCGCATTCATCCACTCATGCGCCCATCTGCTCATTCTCCCATCCACCCACCCGTCCGTCCACCCTCTACTCACACCTCCTTCACGTACCTGTCCATCCCTCCCCCCCCATCTACCCACCCCTCCACCACCTATCCATTTACTCATCCATCCACCCATCTACCGTCTGTCCATCCATCCACTCAACCACTCTGAATATTTTTTTGGCATCTAACTGCAAATTTGAGCGTTGGCTGGGTTTCCCAATGCTGGGAAGTAGAAGCCACAGCTGGATCAGAGCGGGACCTGCCCAGGGTCACAGAGCACGCTGGTGCAGGAACTCCTCTCACCCCGACCCCAACCAGGCGCTATGCACTCGCTCTGTGTACCTCCTGGGATTCCCACCCCCAAAGTCTCGTGTGCGGGGGGAGCGTGAGGGGAGCCGCCCCGGGGCTAAGGAAATCAGCGGGGAAGGCTTGCCACGCTCTCTGGGAGCCCCTCTCCCTCCTTCCTCTCCGAACCGCCCGGCGGCTGATAGGACGATCGGGGTGGGAGGTGCACGGGGGAGAGAACTGGGACCCATCAGCCGAGCTTGATAAGGGGCTCGCTGAAATGTTAGCAAAAATATTTAGACAATAAATGAAGTATCGGAAAGGCGCGCGTATCTTTCAGGAATCAATCATGGAGTACGGCGGTCTGGACACACGGCGCCAAGGCCCAGATAGCGCCCGCTGGGGAGATAAGGGTTAATCAAGGATTTAATTCTGCGGGAGATAAAGCTGCAGGGAAGAGCAGGCGAGGCTCCTTCCTCCCTCAGCTCCTCAGCCAGAGCCTCAAAGGCCACTGGCTTCCCTGGCGCTGGTCCCTCCCTCACTCCCCCTGGACATTATCTCTCCGCCTGGAGAGCGTCTCCAAGCTCGTGCCAAGTTTCCCCAGGCTGACCTGCGCCCCGGGGCCCAGGGAGGACAAAGCCCTCAGGAGGAGGGGAGACGCGGCCAAGCCCCCGGGCTGGCTCAGCCCTGTCCCTACAGAGCCCCCAGGGGTGGGCTGGATTCTCCCTCTGCTGTTTGATCCTGAGGAGTTTACTGAGTCACTTAAGCTGCTGGAAACTCTGTTTCCTCACCTGCAGAATGGGGACCATGCCCTACATGGTGCGGGCAGGGCCCGAGTGTTGGGATGGGCGTACCTGGGCGACACCTGTCTGTGCTGGAGGGAGGGGCTGTCTCAGGGGGAGCAGGGGAGAGAGGTGCCCGCCACACACAGCTGCACCCCTTTATCCCATCCTGCTTACGAGAATTCAGAGACGGGGAGCTCCCGGCCCACACGCTCCTCCTCCTAGCCAGGAACAGCCCGCCCTCTGAAAAGTCGACTGCTGCTTGCATGCCTCCAGTGATGGGGAGTTCACCACCTCAAGACACTGCTGGGAACACGACAGTCTCCATTCTCTCCACGGAGCCAAAGTCTGCCTTGTGGTTGCCACTGGTTTTTCCCGGCTTGGGCCATGGGACAGGAGGGCTAGCTGTCCTGAGCGGTGGCGGTACGCACTGTGCAGACACTGTCTCATCTACTGCCCAGCCGCTCTGGGGGGCGGCCACCAGCTGCCCCACTTGGCAGACGAGCTGCAGCTCTGTCCGCCCACCCTCGCCTCTGCAGGGACATTGGAGGGTCTGCAGGCTCAGGCTCCGGGGACCTCAGGGGTCCCCTGTGTCCCCACAGGCTCAGGATCCCGCCCGGAAGCAAAACAGCCACGATGGGCTCCAGACCCTGGGCCACGGGCTGGCCTGCTCCTGGGCTGGGAGCCCTCAGTCCCGGGCCAGCCCCCCAGCTGAGCGGCCGGGGCCAGCATGTGCTCCCCTGAGCTGGGCGCTCCGCAGGGCTGGGCAGTGTGGGTGATGGGTGGGCTGCGCGTCCGGACCCCGGGAGACCGCCTGGATCTCCGGAGGCCCAGGCCCCAGCCCAGAGATGCTGACGCGGGGCGGGGGGGGGGGGGGGCGGCGCTCTGAACGGCAGTCTGAGGGTCTGCGGCTGGGGACTTGGCCTGCAACTCCCACCAGCCCCGCACACACTGCTGCAGGCCGAGTTCTTGCGGCTGAGAAATGGGGGCTCTGTCAGGGGGCATCCAGAGGCAGCTGTGAGGGCAGCACCCGGCCTCTGGGTGTGGGGAGCCCTGGCCCACAGCCCTGCTACTGCTCGCTGGCCGCACGGAGGCTGACCAGGGGCCCACACCTGGGGCCCGAGGACCAGGAGGCCCGGCACTGACGGGCACTCCCCAGCCAGGGTGCACCTGGATCAAGGCGCCCCTGAATGCGACTTCGGGAATCTGAAAGGGCCCAGGCTGTGGCCGTGCCTGCTCGTCTGGGGTGCCTGAGCCTGGGCTTGAGGGGACCCACCCGGGGGGCCTCCTGGCCTTTCAAGCGAGGGGCAACAGGGCGAGGAGAGGTTTCTGGAATACACGTGGCAGTCGGCCCCTCCTGGTTCCGGTCCTAGTGCACGCTGCCCATTCGGCCGCCCTGCTTCCCAGGCACCAGTGCCTTGTCTTCACCAAAACACATATGAAAAGGAGCCTTTGCACCCGTGCGAGAGGACGCGGACCAACTTGCTGTAAACAGAAGGCGGCCCAGCAGTGACCCCAAAGCGAGTGACCTTTTGGCAGCGGTGATGCGCGGAGGGCGCTGCCCGGGTGGGCTTCTCAGTGACACAGGCAGGTCAGAAGTGTGGTGATGTGAAGACCCAGGGGCACCAGAAGGACCCCAGGGACGCACCGAACTTCAGCGTCTCTGCTGCCGCAGTCCCCGAGCTCCCAGAAAACCGCCGGGTGTGCCCCGGGCGCGCGGGCCAGGTCCACCCCCACTGGGCTCCTCATGGCCCTCCCCTCCAAATGCCCGTTTCTCTCTCTGTCTTGCCAACTTCTCCTCATCCATTAAAGGCCGCCTCCCAGAAGCCCTTCCTGCATCACCTCCTCCAGGAAGCCTGCCTTCTGCTCCCAGACGGTCCGCTCCTGCCTACCCTCCCAGTCCCAACACCGCAGGCCCACCGCCCCCGACGCAGTGTGCGCAGAGAGCAGGCGCTCCGGGCCGGAGGACAAGCAGGGCTGCGCTCCTGCGGCTCAGGGGGTCTGTGCCGTTTGAGGGCGCACAGGGCATCTGGGGGCGGCGTTTGCCCGGGCTGCCGCCGGAAGGTGGGCGGCTGGGGTTGGGGCTCCTTACCGGTTCCAGCTGCCCAGGGGACGAGGCTGTGCGGTGCACGTTCCCGCGGAAGGGGCCCCAGGACAGGCCCTCGGTGAGGCCGTGCCGAGCCCGCACGCAGCTCTGCCCGTCCTGCCGCAGCAGCTCCAGCTCGTCTGTGGGGAGAAGCACCGGGGTGTGAGGCGAGCCCGCTGCAGTGACCACCCGGCCCCGCCGCCGGCCCGGGGCTGCAAACCCTCCAGGCGCCACCGCTTCCGTGGCCGTGGCCCCCGTGGCTCGCGTGGGAGGGCCACCGCAGGGCGTGGCTGCGCTTCTACAGACAGACGGGTCTCTGCTGTGAGTCCCCGAGACCGTCATTCTCCCCAGTGCGGGACTTGGGGTCGGACAGGGTCTGGAATCAGGCTCCCGGGTTCAGCCGGCCTCCCCGCACGGTCCACAGGACCCTCTACGGGGGCTGAACGTTGGCGCCTAGAACTAGTGAACGTGCACTTATTTGGAAATAGGGTCTCTGCAGATGTAATCAAGTTAGGAGCTTGAGGAGAGATCCTCCTGGAGCAGCCGGTGGGACCCTAAACCCAGTGACAAATGTCCTTATAAGAGACACAGAGAAGAGACGGGGGAGGCAGAGGCCAGAGTGACAGGGTCAGGAGACAGCCACACCGTAGCCCCTGGAGCTGGGGGAGACAGGAAGGACAGACCCCCCGCCACTGCCCGAGAGGCTCCAGAGAGACGCGGCCCCGGCCCAGCCCTGGGAGGGAACAGATTTCTGAGATGTTAGGGCCCCAAGGGTGTGTGTGTGTGTGTGTCTCGGGGCAGCCCTGGGGGATCCACACGGCCGCCACCTGCGCTGCCTGAGCCTCAGTGCCCTCCTGGGACGAGGGGGCGGTGGCAGTCACGCCCTCAGAGGGCGGTCCCTTCCCAATCCCACGCCCTCTGCCCGGGAAGGCTGGGCCACCTTGTACCTCGGGTGCCATCCGGGCTGCCTGGGTCCACGGAGGCCTCACGTGGCCTGGCCTGGTCCCCAAGCAAGCGCTGTGGCGGCGGCCCCACTTCCTGGAGCCCCGATCGGGCAGGCTGTGGCCTTAATGGGCCCGATTATCAGATAACTGCCGGCCTAATGGCAGAGATAAGGTGTAAATACGCCAGGAGGCCCAGCTAAAACGTTCTAACTGGGTCCTTGTCTTCCCCGGGGCAGATAAGGTGGCAGGGGACCAGGATGAGGACGGGGAGGCCGGCGCCCCTTTATCAGGCCCCTGGACAAGGGGGCAGAGACCGGCTCTGTCACTTTGCAGCTGGGGCGAGGGGCCATGTCCCTCGCCAGCCCGCCCAGGACACCTGGGCCCCAGCCTGGGGCACGGCCCGTGGGCCAGCCCTCCCCGGCCGGCAGGCCCATCCTCAGGGATGGGAGTGTAACCACCGCCCCCCCCCAGCAGCCGACAAAGTCGGCCCTTTCTTCACGCCCCCGGGACAGGTGCGGACTGAGGCCCCAAGAGGTTGCGCAGCTGGCAGAGGTCAGGATCTGAACCCGGGGCCCTGGGTGTGTGTGGGCCTCTGGTTCCCTGCCTGGCTGGCCCTTGGGGGACCGGCACACGTGAGGGAGAAGGAGAGGAAGGTTGCCTAAAGGCAAGCTCGCCGAGGACTCATTTCACCTGTCAAGCCGTCCGAGGCTGGTGGGGAGCCCACGACGGACTGAGCCTGTGCACCGCACCCCCGCTCTCCAGCTGCTGGCGGGGTTCACGGGGAACCCCCCGGCATCCTCATGCTGCGGCCGGCCCCTCTGCGGGCACCCAGAAACCTCGAAGCAACCAGGGGTCGGCTTGCGCTCGGGCCTCTGAGCAGGGCCTGCCGCACGCCCCTCTGGACGGCATTTCGCCTGCCGGGACCACCGACGAGACAGGGACGGTGACCGGGAGCTCCTCCTTCCCCATCAGCGTCCGGATCTTGTGCAAGGAGCCCATTCTCCACCTCATCGGGCACGGAGCCCCCATCAGGAGACGACACCTTCCACCTGAGGCTGGGGCCCCCCTTCCCATGGGAGGAGCCGCTGGGAATCCAGCGTGTGGGAGGCTGGCCCGGGGGTCCCTGAGTGCGGAGCAGTTGGGGGGCAGCCCCGGGCTTACATCCCAGGTTTTCTGACTCGGGGCCCCGGCCTCGTGCGGATGGAGGGAAGGAGCCGAGCCAGTGCACCTCCTCGCCCCACCCCCGTGGGCACCCACAGCCAACAGCCCTGCTCGCTAATCGGAGCCCCAGGGCCGGCAGGCCGAGCCTCCCAGATAACAGCGTGGCTGGCATTTCCCACGGCAGCCACTCCATCTTCTGGGTATCGTGCCCCGCCAGAGGGAGGGCTGGCTCCCGATAAAAGCTGCCATTCTGCAGGCCTCAGGGTAGAGCCCACTACTCAGGCCCGGCCGGGGGGCTGCTCAAGGCTGGGGAGAGGGGAGGAGGCCAGGGAGCTGAGGAGCTTGGGCTGGGGATAGGGCAATGCTCACTGTGACAACCCACCTTCCTGCTTCAGGGAGGCGGGTTCTGAGGGGTGTGCATTAGGAAGGGTGCCCTCCTGTGGGTGCATATAGGGTGATGGCAGGTACCTGGCTGGATCTCAGCCCCAGCTTACCCAGAGCCTTTGTCACAGTGCACAACCCGGGCAACTGTACATTGTAACCCTGGTAATGTTCAACATCCCTCTACTCAGATAATCTATTTCTAGCAAATAGTTCCTGTCCAACCTCTTGCATAGCGGAAACAGGGTCAAGCGGTATTTGAGGCCATTCAGCACCTACCCAAGATCCTCTCCTATCCAGAAGCAAACCTGCATCAGAAAAAGTGGGGGTGCATGGGGCCACCCAGTCCTGGAAGGCTGGGAACCTCAGGAGGGTTCAGCTCAAGGCCAAGAGTGACTAAAAGTATAGATGAACGAGGGCAAGGGGCGAAGGAGTGGGAGACGCGGGGCTGGGGGTGGGAGCTGGCGGCCAGGGAGACTGACAGTGCGGGAAGACACCGTTATTTTTAAACCACCGCTTATATAGCCAGAGGACCCGTGGTGGCCGGAGAGCCAGCCCCCAACCACACAGGAAGCCTGGGGCCACGAGCACCCTAGCCACCCTGCAGGCTCTCTCTGGACTCAGGGCTCAGTGCTCACTCAGCCACAGAGCCCCGTGGGGGCACCTGGCCCGGGGATAAGGGAGGCATGGCCTCTGACCTCCGCATCTCCCAGGAAACATGGGCGGTGGCAGCTGGGAGGGTGGGCTTCCAAGGGGAGGCATCCTTTTCCGGGGCAGCCTCCTGTGACCCCCGTCTGCTCTCTCTTCCCAGCTCCAGGCCGGTGCTGGCCTCCGTCCCCACAGGCAGCCACGGGGGTGATGCCATGTGCCCTGAGCACGCGTGATCCTGACACGGTTCCAGCCCCCACTTACCGAGCCCCGGCCATGTGCCTCGTGCAGCTTGCCACACCGAAGTTCTCCCCCCTGCGCACAGAGGGGGAAACCGAGGCTCCGAGGGGCTCAGCTACTGGCTCAACACCCACGAGGGGGAGGTGAGACGTGAACCCGAGCCCTAGCCACGCTCACGACCAGGTCCCCCACACCTCTCTCGGGGCTGATGCAGAAGGCGGCAGAAAGACGGGGATGCAGGCGCGTGGGGCAGGGTGACAATCCTGCTCTGTCCTCAGTTTCCCCTTCTGTAATGGTCTCCTTGGGGAGGGGGCAGGTCCCCGTGCGGGTCAGGCTATCACTCCCGACACCGTGTCAGGACCAAGACTGATTTATTCCGGGAAACAACCCCACACCCATTATTTCCAGAACAAACACATCACAGCGGGATTCAGTTTCGCCCCCCGAGCCTCTATGAGGAACCAGGAGAGGATGCAGCCCTCACGTATTTATACAATTTACACGTCTGCTTAGGTCCCAGAGCCCTCCGACGGCGTCCCAAAGGAGGCAGGGGTAAGTGTGCCGCTTCTGGGGGCCCGACGGAGGGAGCGGCGGGTGAAAGACCTGGGGTCTGGAATCAGCAGGCCGGGTCCTGCCTCCACCCGGCACCCGCTGGCCTCGGTTTACCTGCTGGGCCCTCAGTTTAGCTCTGAGGGTAAAGGCGAGTGTGACAGGCTGGAAGGCCAGCACGGCTCTTTTTCCCTGGGCTGGGCTGGGTTCTGGGACCCAACCCAGGGTGGCCACTGAGCCATGGCCCCTGGCCCAGCTCTGCCTTGTGCCCGGCAGAGCCCCTGGGGACCGCAGTGTGCACAGAGCCAGCGAGGAGGCTCTGGTTTGCAGGGGTGGCCTGGAGAGCTCGGGCTCCCGTGGCAGGGGTGCAGTCACCATCACAAAGGTCGGGTCTGGGGTTCGGACCCTGAATCCACTGGGTCTCGGCCCCCCGCCCCCACTCCCACTCCCACGGTGGGCTTGCAGCTCCGACTGGGGGCAGCCCTGGGTTCTGCGCAAGCATCTGAGCTCGGGGGTTGCCTCTGCACCCAGCGGGCAGGCCGCTCCTGCCAGGGGCCGGGCGGTACTCGTGCTAATGGCCGGTGGTCTCCAGAGCCCAGAGTAGGTCCACAGGCCCCGCAGCCCCAGGCCTGCGTGGGTCGCTTGGGGGTCCCCGGGGTCACCGCCAGCACTCACTGATCTAACTGGCCCATCGCCTGCCCCCCGCCCCCCCCGAGGCTCCCATGGGCCAGCTGGCCCCCTGCCTTGTTGGGAGCGGCCCTATCTCAAGGATCACGCTGTTTGCCTTTGATAAAAGTCACAAAAGAAAAAAAAGGGGGGAGAGAAAAAGAGGGAGAGGGAGAGGAAGAAAGCCCCAGGGCCCAGCCAGCCCCACCCTGCAGGGTTCCAGAAGCCTCTGGGGGCGCGGGCCCAGAGCGGGTAAGGCCAGGAGGCTGTGTGTGCTTCCAACCCTTCCTCTGTGAGCACGGAAGGGAGGCCCAGAGAGAGTGCGCGACTCTCGAGGTCAAGGCAGAGCAGGGCCAGCAGGGGTCGGGGAGACGCGTCGGGGGCACAAGCTGTCCCACAGACCCTTGCCTCAGTCGCCCGGCCCCTCCCCTGCAGGTGCGGCCCCCGCCCCTGCCAGAAGCGCCGGCCCGGTGTCCCTGAGGGTGGCCTGACTCGCCCAAGGTCACCAGCCGTCAAGTCCCCAACACAGTTCTCTTGACCGGAGAAGCCACGATCTTGGTGGCGGGTGAGGCCCTAGAAGGACAGAGAGGGGCCGCCACTGTCCAGGGCCTGCCGGTCCTTCTGGACAGCACTGCCTGGAGGGGGGCGTGGAGACGGACCCCGGGGAACCCAGCCGCCAGGGATGACGCGGGTCTGCGCCAGCCCTGGGAGCTCTCGAACCACGGCCTGTGGCCCAGCACAGACGTCTCCCAGCTGCACGGGCCACGTCCCTCCCCACCCTCGCTTTCTGCGGATGTGACATGGGGGAGAAGAGCCCCCGCCTCTCGGGTCAGTGCAAGGTGAGGGGACGTACGGGAGGCGGGACACGCGGCGGGTGCGCAGGGGACATCCACCCAGGCCATGGCAGTCCCCACGGGATGCTGGCCGGGCTCTCAACCACTCTGGGCCTGGGGCGCCCCACTCCTGGAACAGACCCCCCTAGAGCGCACTCTTGGAGACAGAGGGGCTTTCTCCGGCTCAAGTACCTACAGCACCACGGGACCCCCAATCCTCCCACCAAGTCCTCAGTCCCGGGCCACAGCGGCCGCTGCCTCCAGCTGCCCAGGAGGGTGCCCCCGGCCTCGGCAGGAGGGGACAGTGGGGACCCATACACGGCGGGCAGAGCCTGGTCACGTGGATCCACCAAGCGGGGGCTGCCTCCTGGACGCTCACCTTGAGGTGAGCGGAGAGCCCAGCCAGGTGGGTGGGCGCCTCCCGAGGCTTGGGGACCCCAGGCCAGTGGCCACGGAGCCTCTCGGCGGCGATGGGAGCGCTGACTCTGCGCGGGCATCCTCCTCCCGGGGTCTGGCTGGACGGGGCAGATTTGGGCTTGGGGAGCACTGTCTGGGGGCGGCAAGTTCCCATCCGCTTTTGGGAACATCTTCACCTGCTGGGCTCACCCTGTTGGCCCCTGGTTTTGCTTCCTGTGTACAGACGTGGCAGAAAGGCCAGAGCAGGGGGCGGGGGATGGGCTGAGGGGGAGGCCCTTGCGTCGGGCACGAGGAAGGCACGGGGCTGTGTGCGGGCGAACCGGCAAGGTCCAAGTGCAGGGCGAGGTCGGGGGGAGCCGTCAGTGGCTCCACGGGAGGACTGCCCTACTGCTGCTGCTTCTGAGGGCTGGCCTCCCCAGCCTGGGGCGGCGGCAAGACTCCCACCCGGGAGCTGACAGGCTCGGGGTGGTCCTTCCTGTGATACCACCTCGCAGGGCAGCGGGGTGCAAGTATGCCCACACAGCCTGGGCCCCCAGCCCGCCAGCACACCCCTAGACCAAGCCATGCCTGAAGGCTGCATCAGGATAAACTGGGCAGAGCCTGACCCCAGCCCTCCCTGTCACCAGGAGCCAGGGCCCCTTTGGGCAGAGCCTGCCTCATTTCAGGCCCCAGGCTCCCCTCTGTGAATAATGCAGATGAAGAGTTGCAGGGACGTGGCTAAAAAAATTTTTGGGCAAAAACAGTGGAGTCCATCTCCCGTGCTCTCTGCCAGTTGAGAGAAGCGAGGCTCAGAAAAGTTGAGGGATTGTCTGAGGTCCCAGAGCCCAGGTGGCTCTGACCCCAACTGGGCAGCACGTCCTCACCCCCATGAGTCTGGCCCACCGAGTGGCCGGGGCAGGACGGAACCCCGGTGCCCAGGCTGTGCACGCAGGCGGTGGCCCCACGGCACCTGCTGAGGCCACGAGAGGGGGGGTCATGGGACAGGTGCCGTCCTGGCCAGTAAGACGGGCGGGGGGGGGGGGGCATGGACACACATGTGGTCCCCGGCTCAAGGGCCAAGTCCCTTGTGGTCTCAGGGCTTCAGCGGCTCTCAGGGACCTGGGCTGAGGGCCTCCATCCTGCCTCTGGCCGGGCAACCCCTCGGAGCTCCGCCGGGAGGGCCAGACCCTGTGACCCGAGGACACATAAACATGAGGACCATCGCTGTCATCGTTGAGAAACCATCCCACCCACGATCTGGGACTTCCGGCCCCGCTGCGGCAGAGCCAGGCTCGTAGTCCCGCAGGGCTGTGGCCCCTCAGAGAGGGAAGGGCTCTCTGGGACGATGCCCGTCCCCACATCACAGGCCTCCTGCCGGCCGTGTTGACATTAGCTTCTATGGCGGGGTGCCCAGCCTGGGAGACGTGACGGACCCTGAGACCGGGAACATCAGCGGGGAGCCCATTCCTGGGGGGTGCCCTGGCCCACTGCACGCGGCCTCCCGGGGGCCCCGGCCCAGTCCTAGTCTCCAGCTTCTCAGGCCTGGCCCCTGCCGGCCTTGGCCCCCACTTCACCTGGCCCCCAGGCCCCGAGTGTCCGGGCTGGGTGCCCTGTGCAGGGCCTGAGTCCTCCCTGGAGGACGGTTCCCTTCTCATCCCGGCCAGAGGTTTTCAAAGGGCTTCAAGCCCAGAACCTTCCTTCCTAAGCAGCCGGGTTTAGGCTAGAGCGGGCGGGTCCCAGAGCTCGGACGTGCGGCCCCCTCACGAGCGCCTCCCTGGGGATGGGGCCTGTCCGCTAGGGGCCCCCCGCGGCCTGCCTGGAGTGCGCTGTCCCCTGGATGTGGGCCTAAGACCCATGTGCACGCCCCCTGGGCGTGGTGGCAGGTGTTGTAACCTCCCTTCTGCCACCGAGCGCTGCTGCCCTGGGGCTCACATGGGGCCAGCCCAGGCCGGGGTGGAGCCGGCAGGCAGGCCACACGGAGGCTGGCTCTGCCGCGGGCCAGTGGGTGCCAGGCACAGTGCCCACCCCAGGGCACCGCCCCAGGCACCCCCGCTGGGACGTCCGTGCGCCCGTCCCCTCGTGCAGGACCCGGGGGCACCTGTGTCTGGAGGAGGGTGACAGGAGGCAGAGCGGGGGCTAGACACCCTGAGCAGCCAATAAGCAGTGGACCCCGGGACAGGCGCAGGAGCCCAGGACCTCCCTCCCTGCACCCCTGCCCAGCACTGGGGGGGGGGGGGGGCGCCAGGAGGGGCAGGGCGGGGCCTAGGTCAACGGAAGCGCACCCCCCCCCTCCGCGGGTCTACAGCCCCAGCTCCGCCCCCTGCCCCACCCACCAGCTGGTGCCTGGGAACTTCTCTTCCTATCGCGCGAACATCGCTGGAAATTATTGATTTTTTGACACAGAACAGCAGCCCATCTTTATCGGGCTGAACCCTGGCCCCAGCTAATGGCGGAGCTGGGGCCTCCTGGGACTCACCAGCAGCGCAGGGTGGGGCCCGCGGGGCCCTTCACCACTGGGGGGGGCAGCAGCCCTAAGGGCAGGGGGTCTGTAGGGCTGGGATGGGGCGGAGCCATCGGGACCAGGCCCCAGGTCGCCGGTAGGGAGCCCGCGGGCAGCTCAGAGTCAGGCCTGGGGTTGCCTAGAGCTCTGATCGCAACCCCCAACCCAGAGCTCTTCGGGGATGGGGCTGTGCTCCCAGGAACTGCCCCTCCCACAAAGCCAAGAGCAGCCTGACTGGCAGGAGGAGACCTGGTGTGAGAGGTGTGCCCGAGACCCCTTGGTGGTCTGCCTGCTGGGCCCACGATGCTGCCCGGCTCCCCACGGCCCCATGGCCCCCGAGAACGCCACCTGCCCGGCGCCTCCGAGTGTGAGAGCCCGTGGTCCCTCCACCCTTCTTGAAAAGTCAACTGCCCTGGGTCTCTGGGCCTCAGTCTTCCCAACTGCGAAGTGGGGGGAGGGGGTCCCATCAGCTCCTGGGAGGCCCTGAGGCCTGGGAGCTGGGGCGAGGGTCGCTGGCCCTCCCCGGCCCTGCCTTGTCCTGCCGGCGGGTTGGAAGCAGGATGTTTGATAAGGTAAGAAAATGTCTCCTGTGCAAACAGCCTTTCTGGCTCCTATCGGCCTTCTGGCCTCTGCCGCCTGTTTTTCCAGGGGCCGACGCCACTGAGGGCCCTTCCTTCCCATCCGGCCTCCAGCTCGCCGCCTCCCGGCCTCTGGCTTGGCCAGCCCACCTGCTGCTCCCTGTCTGGGCTGGGGTGCGGTCTCTCGTCTGTCAACGGAGGGGTAGGTGGTAAGCGAGGGGCTGGGCAGAAGCTGGGTGGTCGCGAGGGTGGAGGGACGGCCCCAGGCAGTGACCCCAGCCTGGCAGGTGCCTGCCTCCACCCAGGGTGGGGGCAGCCACGGGCACCGAGGCCAGCCGACCTCACGGGCAACAAGACACTGCCAGGGCCCAGGGCCCAGTGGGCCCTTAGGGATTACAAAGATCTTTCCAGAAAAGCCAGTCGTCCCTCGGCCCCTGCTGATCCTTTCTGAGCCCTGCGTCTGCCCTCTGCCCACCCACGGAGGAGGCGCTCCCGCATGCTGAGGGAGGGCTGGGCCCCGGGAGAGGCCTGGGCCCGCACTGAGCCACCTGTCCTCAAACCCGTCACGACATCGGGGCGGTTCCTCCCCCCCAGACGAGACCAAGGGCCAGAGAGGACTTGGCCACACGGTGAGGGGGGTGACGGCGTTCAGGCCCAGGGGTCCAACCGCACCCAGCACTCTGTCCTTCATGCCCCCGGAGGGGGCAGCAGGCAAGGCAGGGCTGGGCCCGGGCAGGGGAAGAGCGTGACGGGCACGGACAGAAAGCTCTTGCCGTCGGCCCGCAGCAGGCCCAGCTCCTTCCCGCCTCTCCTCCGCTCAGGAACCCTCAGGCTCCCCCCGGGGCCCTGAATCAGGTGCTATGTGCTGTTGGGCCGGGGCCCACCACGGGGCGTCTCAGCCACCGGAGCATGCGGCTCGCTCCCCTCTCCACCCTCGACCCTCGCTCATCCGTCAGGAAGGTGGCAGGGGGCCTCTGAGACCCAGCAAGGTCCTGGGCCATCGGAGGAGGGGCTGCCGCTGCCCTGGGCCGGGGTGACTGGGAATTCTGCAGCCTCTGCAGAGGCCCAGGGCGTGGGGCAGGCGGCGGGGCCTCCTGGGGGTGAGCCCCAGATCTGCTGTCACTGCGGCGAGACCCACGCGGGTGTGTGTGTGTGTGTGTGTGTGTGCAGGGAGAGACACAGGCGGGCCATGTGTTTAGGAATCCGGACAGGATTCACTTCTCTTAGGATTGTTTCCCCCTCTTCTCCTAGAGATCGGCCAGCAGAAATAACGGTCGGCAATTACAGGTCGGCAAAACACATAACGGAGTAACGAACTAAACGGCGCCCTATCACCAGGGCAGGCCGATGCCCATCCACGCACACAGCACTCTCCTGGGACGAATGCCTCGGGGCCAAACGGCTGCATCGAGGCCGGGCGGGGGCCGGCCCCTCGGGCAGCGGAGGACCCCTGCGCCCACCGAGCACCTGCCGAGGCTGCTGCGGGGCCCCGGGGGAGCGGGGTCGACAAGGGCTGGCACGGAGGCAGCTGTCTTCTGTCTGCGGGGGCAAAGGCGGGTCCCGGGCCGGGGGGCCCCCCCTCCCCGCGACGACACACAAAAGCCCCCGCGATAGCATCACGTCGCATTTCAGGCCCAGCTCGGCCCTTTCGGGCAGGATATGACCAGCCCTCGAGCCAATGGCGGCCCCTTTGTCCCATCTCCGGGGACCGATCTTATCGGCCGCGTCCACCGCCGCCGTAATGGAAAAACACGGTGAGGAAATCAAAAGTTACGCACGGAGATAGAGGAATAATAAATAAATAAATAAAGAGCGAGCCCGCGCTGGCGGCAGGGGAGGGGATCTCGGAAGACCGAATGTCAAGGTCCGAGGGGTGGGCGGGAAGGCCGTGGGCGCTCCCAGTTCCGTCCCGGGTCTGAGAGGGCTGCTGCACCTCGCCAAGCCTCGGTTTCCCCGTCTGTCAGGTGGGGGCAACCGCGGAGCTCACCCCTGGGGGCTGGGGCAGATCCTGCGAGACCCCAGCATGTCCCAGCAGACAGCCCGCGCTGTGCCCGGGGCCCCCCGGGTGCCTGCCCTGCCCAAGCCCGTCCCTGTCCCTCCTCACGCTCCAGACAGCTCAGACGCCCTGTCCCCATCCCAGAAAGGCAGCTGAGCCCACGGAAGGGTGCAGTGAGCCCGAGGCACCCAGCGAGAGGGGACAGTGGAGGCCACCTCTGGGGCCCCGCCGGCCAGGGCGCACGAGAGGAGCAGGGAGGCGGACAGCGATGCCCCCCGGGGCCCCGCAGCAGCCTCACCAGCGAGTCCTTCTGGCGGCCAAGGGGCAGGACCAGTGCTGGTCCCGGGAAGGGAGCCCTGCTGCTTTGCGAGAAAACGACAGCCACAGTGGCCGCCATGGTGGGAACAGCGTGCGTCGGGCGCCGGCCCCATCGTCCCCCGGGTCTCTCCCAGGTGTGCGTCTGTGGCCAGCTCCCCATGGAGGCCACAGGCTGAGCGCGCTGAGCCGACACACCCCAGGCCACATGGCCAGGCCAGGAAGAGTCTGGGTTTGGGCCTAGATGGAGGACAGGGAGGGCAAGTTCTGGAAGGGGCCCCCCAGGGGTGGGCAGGCAGACCCCGACCTGCAGCGCCCTGATGTCTGGGAGGGGCTGGCAGGGCCAGGCGGCCGCTCAGACACAGCCTGGGGCCAGGGGGCGGTCTGACCGCGGCAGGAAGCCGGGTGGGAGGGCGGAGGAGGAAGCCGGGCTCGATTAGCGCCCGCGGCCGAGATAGGCCACCCCGGCCACAGATAGCCGCTCCCGGAAGGCCGGTGAGGTCAGCGGGCAGCACAGGGCAGGCGGCCAGGCCTGGGTCCCCACCCGTGGTTGGACAGCCGAGGGCTCGGGCCCGGCCACCGTTCTGCCTACCTGCCCTCCACCCGGCAGTGTCTACACCCTGGGAGGGGCCGGGGGAGCCCCGAGACCGCGTGGCACGGGGCTGGGAGGGGCCCGCTCCCCAGGAGGCAGGGTCGCAGGCTCAGCCCCACTCGAGTGCCCAGTGGGGGCACTGGGGGGGGCCTCAGTTTCCATATCTGTAAACCGGGGAGCACGGAATGGCCGCCAAACGTCCCCAGGCTTTCCCACGGGTCTCGCGCACCCACATGGTGATCAGCCCCGCCCTCAGCCCTCCCTCCCCCTGCAGTCCCACCGCAGGGTCTTTGCTGGGCTGAGCTCTATGGGGCGCGACTGCAGCCTGCTCCCTGTGCGAGTGCGGTCTATGCACATCCCTGCCCTCCCCCCGCTCCCCTGCTCCCCTCAGTCCGCATCCTGGGCGCTGAGTCCAAGCCACTCACTGCTGTCTCTGTCCTGGGCCATGTCCCCAGAGCGTCCGGCACAGGGGCAGGTACACAGCAGGTGCTCAATAGACAGAAGCACCAGCTAGTGAGCCAACGGGACGAGCCCTGGCGGCCGGCCGCTGGTCCCCGAGTCTCGCAGATGCCCGCTCCCCTCCCAGAACCGGGTCCCTGGGGACCTGCGGCCCGCGAGTCTGCTGGGGGTGCAAACGGAAGATGGAACCGGGCGAGGGCCCGTGGGGCGCGGTAAAGAACCACTAACCGCCGTGAGGGGCTGCCCGGGGTCAAGGGGTCAGCAGCCCAGCCAGGGGGGGAGGCCACGGCCAGCAACGTGCCTCAAGGGTCCCCACCGGAGGAGCACACAAGTCTTACCGCAGACGCCCCTCTGCACGCGGCCTCTCTGGGGTGCCGCACACGGCCTGGCCCCCAGCGCCCGCTGGGCAGTGCGAGAGGGGGCTTCCGCAGGGGCCAGGCCATAGGCTCACGCAGGGCCCCCACCTCAGCCCCAGCCCAGGGGCCCCGTCTGTAGGCCCTGCTCCAGGCCCCGGGTCCAGGCCCTTTCCCAGCCTGGGACCGTGCTGTGGAGAGAGCTCGTGGCTGGGGTCCAGCGGTCAGCCCGCCCCCCGGGGCCCGGGCTGGAGGAAGCCGCTGACGGCTGGACTCCGTTTCCAAGACAACCACATATGCAAGGCAGCCCCCTAGCTCTGAGCCTGCCTCCTCCCTCCTCACCCCTGCACACGCCCTGGCTGCAGGGGGCTCTAGTCTCCGACATGTGCCCTCCGCCCGGGGCAGCAGTTCCCCTCCCTCTGGTGGGCTGGGCGACCTGTGGGCTCGGCCAGGTGTCACTCCCCCTCTCCTGCACCCTGCTCCCGTGTCACAGGGTCTCTGTCTCCCGGGCTCGGACGTCGGCTCCGCAGCCCGCCGACGCGGTCGGCCCCGGGCAGGTGTGTGACAGCCGTGTTTGGGGAGTGAGTCGCCAGCCTCCTCCGCTCCTGCTGCTGGGCCGTGGGCACCGTGCTCTCCGGGCTCGACAGCCCGCGTGACCCCACAACACACCTCTCGGGGGCAGGAGGGGCCACCCCCCTTCTCCGGGAGCCTCGGTCTCCCCCACTGTGAGTGGGGAGGCTCAGGAGGGCCGAGGGCCTGCTGCGTGGGTCTCCTGGCACGTGTCCCCCGGGGGCCACGCGGCACGGACTCTCTTCCCGGGACACCCAGAAGACGTGGCTCCGGGTCCGGCCGCCGGAGCTGCTGACCGCAGGCTGACCCTTGCCATCCGCCGTCCCCCTCCCTCGCCCGCCCCCATCTGTTAATCTAAGACAAATAGGCCTCTCGGGCCGCAGTGCCAGGCCCCACGATAACGCAAAATAGCTGAGATGATTTCTCCCACCCACGCGCGCCGAGCCGGCGGGAGGGGACGCGCGGCCAGGCCCTATCGGCCCATCTCCCGGGCTGTCCATCAGGACAGGCCGTCCTGCCTCGCAGCCCGACCGCCGCTGCCCGATAACAAACCTTGAGGTTTGCCTCGAAACTCCGGCAGTGAGATTAGTCAGCCGGCCCAGATAGGCAGCCCAACGCCCTCGCTCGCACTCCAGGGGCGGGCATTCAGCGGGCTCCCAGGACCCCAGGGGTGGGGGGATCAGGCCCCAGAGCTCGAGCAGGACGCAGATGTCTCCTCTGGCCCCTCACAGCACCATGCTCCCTGGGCGGCTTTTCTGATTTATCCGCTGTGCGGCAGCGAACCAAACACCTCACTTAAGACCCTCAGTCCCTCATTTTAGAGCCCAGACGGTAGACTCATCTATCGGCCCTGCGCCAAGCCCAGACCCTGACCTGGCTGCACCCACCCTAATGCTCCAGCCACACCCACGGTACTCAAACCTCAGGGCCTTTGCACATGCCTGCTTGATGAGCGGAGCCTCACCCCACTCTAGTTGGTCCTTTAGGCCTCGGCTGGGGAGGCTTCGGCTGACCCGCGGTGCCATGAGGACACAGCCAGCCTTCCCGTCTCTGCCTCCAGGGCCCAAGATGGGGACAAAAAAGGTAACCCCTGATGCTGGCGAGACCTTGTTTCATAAACAGTAGTCAGCAGGAAAGTGTTTCAGGGCACTTGCGGGTGAAAGGGACCCCAGTCCTGGGGCTCTGATCACAAAGCCAGGCCTGGCTACCAAGCGTGAGTCTGACCACCCCCTCCTTCACAGCCACCTGATGTCCCCAGAACTGATGGGGAGCCGCTGTGTGGGCCTCCCAGGTTCACCTTCCTGCTCCCCCCCCGCAGGTGGCCCTTGCACACAGCCCAGCACCCAGCAGCCGGGGCGCCCGGACCTCGGCTCCCAGAGGGGCAGCTGGTTCTCCCGTGCCCGTGCCAGGCAAGCCGGCAGGGAGGGGACCCCACACCATGAGGCTGGTTGCACAGGGTGCCCCCGAGCCCCCCCGGGACTCCCCACAGCTGCTCCCTTCATCTGGTTGCCCATGACTTGGCCTGGCAGGCTGAGGGCACGCTGACGGTCACGGGACAGAGGCTCTGATGGGGCCAGGAGGTGGGTGACCGGCCCAGGATCCCCACTGAGGATGGGACCCTAGAGGCTCTCAGTCCTCCCAGAGGCTGACGTGCCTGCCTGGCTGGCAGGGAAGGGGATGATAGGAGCGGAGGGCCGACCCCTCACCGGCAGAGAGCTCCCGGCCGGCTGCCCCCCAGACATGCTCTGGGGATTACGGATTTTAGCTCTCAGCCATTTGCGTATCAGAATTTTAAACAGCCACCCCTCCAGCGGACAAGGTCATTTCAAAGATAAAAATACGGAGCCCTCCTCCCTGACGCCCACTCCCTTTCCTTTCAAAGCCCCCAGCTCAGCATCCTCCTTTCTCCAAGCCCCAGTGGGAGCCTTCCCCACCAAGGGCTGTCACCCCCCCCTACAGCCCAGGACCAGACCCCGCCTCTCCCCTGTGCCCTGCTCGGGCTCCTCCTGCTCGGGCCTCGACTGCACCCCAGAGGGGGCTTCTCATGCCCCGGGCGTGGGAGGGCATCGGGGCGGGGGGACGAGCCCACACCGCGGACAGGGAAGCGACAAGCGGCCTTTCTGGCCCGACAGTGGCTTCTTCCCTCGGATCCCGCCGACACCCTACTTCCCAGAGGAACGCAGGCTGCCGGGGCGGGCGGAGGACGCTGCGGGGCCCTCTGCGAGCGGTGGGGAAGACCTCCCCACAGGGCCCCGTGGAGCCACCGCTCCCGGCTCTCCCCGGCTCCAGCGAGGCCCAGAGAGGTCAGGCAGGCCATCGCTCCGCAAGGCTAGACCCGCTCTGGGGCAGGGGTGCCGGGGGGCTCTCTGCTCCTGCCTCAGCCCGGGACCGGTGACGCTGGGGAGCCAAGCTGCCGGCCGCCCACGGAGCTCCCAACTCTCTCGTGTGTACACACATCCCTGAGCAGCCCCCCCGACTGCTTTTGGAGCCCTGGGGTCTGCGGGCATCAGCGTGGGCAGGAACTGGCCCAGGGGACCGCGGCCCCCGCCCCCTCCCCCCGCCCCAGCCATGTCCCGGACCCGCACTCCAGGGTGGAGGACGCCCTCGCTCTCCCAAGATCGCCCCTGGGCTGGCGGGGTGCCAAGGCCCTTCTGCCTGGTGCCCGGGGGAGCCCTGGGGGAGCCCTGGGGGCACTAGTGGCTGGCCGCTCTAGGCCTTGGCCCCCGGAAGGGCAGCCGCACTGCCTGCGCTAGGCCGCGGCACAGAGGCCCTAAGGCCCGGTCTCTGCTGGGCTGTGGCCACCAGCTCCTGGGCCTCCCTGGGTGCTGGGCCCTCCCAGGGGTGAAGCGGGTCCCCAAGAGCCCCGGCCAGTCGATGGCAGCCAGACAGGAGAGGTGGGGGCGAGCCCGGGGCGCCGTGAGGTGACCGGGGCCCACCTTGCCCACGCCGGGTGCAGCAAGGGAGGCTTAGGGCCCGGTCACTCCCCCAAAGCCAGATAGCACTCAGTGCACTGGGGTCCAGGCTAGCCCTGTCATCCCAGAGGAGAACGGGAGCTGCTGTCCCCCGGGCTGGCCTCCCAGGCCCAGTCCCCGAGCCAGGTGGTGGGGCCGGCACTTTTTCCCGCATCTGGGGACAGTGAAGTGACAGCCAGAAGCCAGACTCAGAGAAACGGGGACAGAGAGAGGCTAGCCCGGGACTGGCAGAGGGGCTCAGGGGTCAGAGAGGGGGGACGGGGGGCAGGGCTTGTGGGCAAAGGCCACAGCGGCACGCCCTCCTCCCGCGGCGGGTCACTGGGCTGGGCACTGCCCTCAGGGACGCCGGCCTGGCCAGGGCCTGCTGCCCCATCGCTGGCACGGGCGGCCCCTCAGAGATAAGGGCACAGAGGGCCTCTCTGGCTTCCCTGGCGGGCGATAAGCATGGCCTGCCCGGGGTCTGATAGGGGGCAGGCCCCACGGCGGTTGGCCACCGGCGGCTTATCGGCCCATCGCTGCCCACCGCACAGAAATTCCTATCTGTGGAGGCTGACAGGGAGCCCTCCGGCCCCCGAGGATGCACCCCAGCCCTTAACCGCGGCCACCCCAAGGCCAACCCCCACCCTGGGGTCAGCTCCTGGCCTCTCGGGGCCTCTGCGCCATCTATAAAATGGGGGTGAGGATTCTAACACTGAAGGGCAGGTGGGGCCCATCAGGGTGGCGATGAAAGCTGGCATTGACATACCACAGCCCCCGCTCGGGAGTTAGGCCTGTGCCCTGGGAGCCGGGTCTGCACCCCACTTTGCCACTCCACCGCTGGGTGACCTTGGACAAGTCCCTTTGTCCCCGCTGTGCCCACCTCAGAGGCTGGTGTGGGGCTGCCTGGTGCTCTCCTCCCCATGGACGCTCTCCCCGGCGGCTGTGGCCTGCCCAGGGCCAGTCAGGGGCCCTCAGGCACATGAGTGGGGCTGCTCCCCCAACTGAAGCAGGAAGTTTCCTGGTGGAGACTGGAACGTGAGGGATTACGGGGCCCGCGGCAGCGCTGACCCGCCTTCTGTGGGGGCCTCGTGGTTAACTCATCTGCAGCCAGGGAAACTGAGGCAGAGACTGCAGTCTGACTACAGGGCTCCGCCCATCCCTCACGGCGCCGTCCCCTGTGCGGAAAGGCCCGGGGCGGACCCTAGCTCCCAGCACGCGCTTTAGCCGTGCCTGACTAGGCCCCGAGGGCCTCAAGGACACAGGGCCCTATGGCCCCCCACCCCCCCAGCCAGCTGGGACCCCCAGATGGCGGGGCCATGGCTGAGGGACATGAAGCCCAGTCTGTGAAGGGCAGCAGGCTTGCCGTGCTGGGGACAGCAGAGGGGACCCCCAGCTCTGTCTCACCCAGGACGCTCGGCTCCTAGGCAGCACCCCGGCCCAGCCAGGTGGGAGGGCTGAGAGCGGACGCACTTCCCCATGGCGTGGGCTCACCGTGCTGCTTGTGACCATCTGTGGCCCTCAGAGGAGGGACAGGAGCCCCCCGGGCCCTGGCCACGCCCTCCCTGGGCGTCCCGGCCACAGTCCCCGAGGCTCACCCGCACCACACGGGCACGCGTGCTCCGGGCCCGCCTGCCCACAGCCGGCGTACGCAGCAGGTGCTCAATGAGTGCTTCCTGCACCTGCACTCGCCCTCGGGCCCCAGCACTTGAGAGCGAGCCATGCCTCTGCCGAGACACCGCCCCGGAAACACCCCCGACGCCAGCGCACGCTCCCTGGAGCAACGAAGAACAGGAGCCCCCGACACGCCCAGGTTCTCTCTGGCCGTAGAGGGCACAAGCGCACAGAGAACACCTCTGCTCGGACTTTTGGCTGCCGACTGGGGGGCAGGGCGACGGGGGGCAGGAACCCCCCTCAAAGCCACGCCCTGGGCTCCTGCACCAGGGCGGTTGGGGCCCACGCCGGTCTCCCGCGTGGACGCAGCCACCGCGCACAGGCCTGAACCCGCCCCCGGCGGGGACGGCCCTCCAGACGCACCCCTACGACGCCTCTCCCTGCCCTCCCCACCTGCTCCTTTCCCAGCCCGAGGGGAACGCCCCCTGGGAGCCCCCGGGGCGCGTCGGCACGCGGTACCCGGCGCCGCGGGCTGGCTGCACTTTGGAACGGGCACCGGCCCTGGCCCGGAGGGTCACCACCGGCCCCCTCAGCCAGGAGGCGGGGCGTGTCCCCCCAAGCCCCCAGGATAGCAGGCTCCCCGGCTTTTCAGAAGGCCGGGCCGCCAGACCCCGCCCGCCCGCAGGTTGTGCTTTACCTGGCCCGCTCCAGGAGACGCCGCACTCCTCCTCCAGCCCGGTCTCTGGCTCCTGCCCCGCCACCTCCTTGGGGCCTCCTGGAGGCGTGGGGGGCGGTGGCGATGGTGGGGGTGGGGGGTTCGCGTCTGCAGACAGAAAACGCCATCAGGCCCTGCGTCCCTGGGGGCTGATTCACCCGCCGCCCCACCTCGCTCTGTGGCCAGGAGGGAAACTGAGGCCCAAGTGGGTGACACGTGCCCAAGGTCACCCCCACACCCAGGTTGGCTCTAATGGGGCAGATACCTCAATTTTCGCCTGGGCCTTTAAAACCTCTCATCCCTCATTAATTGCGGCAGTAATTGCCATTCTAGCTGCAGTTAATAATTAGAGGCACACCCAGGCCAGTGGGCACACGTGCGGGCCCCGGCGCCCCTGTCTCCCGCGCTGGCAGCTGGGGGCCCCTCGAGCCAGGCCCTGCACCCAATTCCAGCCCAAAGGGCATATTTGCCTTCCCTGCTGAGCCTGATAACTCCCACGGCCCCCAATCGATGAGCTCCCATAAAAGCCCCCCCTTGGTGACGTCATGCGCCCGGCAGATTATTAATACCCGAGATAAGGGCCCTGATTAACATCAAATAAATCAATCACACAGTATAAAAGTCCTATTATTTTTGGCTATAAATCAACGTGGCTGGCATTTGAGCTCCCGCCATTGCGCGGGAGCCGCGCCGGGCCCGCCCCTCCCGCCGCCTTATCTCGCCCATCGCCGCGTTATCACCGCGGCCTGTGCCAGGTGCAACCCCGGCTGTTTTTTCCAGCTCCAGCCCCGGCCCCGCCCCCACCCCGCGCAGCCCCCGGCAGGCCGATCAGATAAGGGCCGGGCTCCCCGGGAAGGCCACCGGGTCAAAGTCCAGCAGTAACAGGCACTTGGCCTTTGGCAGCTCTGGGCGCCCCCGGTGGCACACAGGGCCCAACAGCAGCCATGCTGGTGGGGGCGATAAGGGGGCCAAACACTCCCGCAGCCTCGGCCACCCCGACACAGATGCGGAAACTGAGGCTCAGGCAGGGCAGGGGCACGGGCCACAGGGAAGGGCCGGGGTGCACGCAGCCTGCACCTCTAGCTGCGAGGAGGCGGCGGTGGGCGGCAGAGATAATAGTAATGAACGGACGCGGCTCCCCAGCCACTGTCCCTGGGTGAGCTGGCGGGAGGCGAGCCCTGGCCCCCGCTCCCGATGAGCCTGCCACTGTGGAAAGGGACACCAGGGCCAGCAGGTCTCCAAGGACGAGGCTCTCTGGGCTCCGGGCCTGCAGGCTGCTCAGACTGGGGACACTGGGCTTGGGGTCCCTGATGCCCGCTCCCCAGGCCCCTTGGGGCCTCTGCCCGGGCAGGCGCGCCCCCCTCTGCACCCTTCCGGGATCTGCTAAGGGCCACCACTCCCTGCCATCTGAAATGGTCCACCTTGGGGCCACATCTTCCCCATCAGACTACGGCCTGGGGGTCACTCGGCCCCTGTTTGCCAAGATCGCGGCCCTGAAAGGGGGTAAGACCCCGGCCGTGGCCAGCAAGGGGGAGGCAGGGAGAGGTGAGTGAGGCTCAGAGCAGGCAGCCCCAATCCCTCGCTCAACCTCCAAGCCAAGTTTCCTCCTCAGAAAAACAGGGGTGAGGGTGCTCACTGCCCCCCATGCCTCCACCTCTGGGGGGCCTCTCCTCCTGGGGGTATAGCTAGCTCAAGAGGCGGCCCTCACAGACAGGTGCCCTCTGGGGACCTGCCCAGGGAGCAGGCTTCCCCGTGTCAGGGTGGTTCACCCCGGGTCTCTCCCCAACACCGCCCCCACCCCTGAAACCGTCACCAAGAGGGTGCAAGGGAAGGTTCCAGGGGCCTGGGAAGGGGACGGGGTAGCAGGCTTTGTAAGAAGGGCAATTGACCTGAATCCGGTCTGGGGTCAGATCACTGCTCCGGTGTTTACAGGCTGTGTGACCACGGGCAAGTCCCTTAACCTCTCTGGGCCTTGCTCCCTTGTCTGGAAAATGGGGCAAAGGGCCACAGCAGGAGAACCCGCCCCCATCCCACAGAGGGTCACCGGAGGCTTTCCCAAGGTCACTCAGTGGCCCAGGACGCCCCGTCCAAGCCCGGGCTGGGCCTTCTCCAACGAGGCCTTCATCTCCCCATCTGTAACCCGGAGGGGCTGGCCTCCCGAGACCGTCCCGAGGCTGAGGGTGTACGTGTCTCCGGCGCCCGCCCCTCCAGGCCCCTCTAGGCCCCCAGGGCTCTGGGCCCCAGACACCAGCAAGCTCAAGGCGCGCTTCCCAGGGGAGGATGTGGGAAGGGGTGGGGTGGCGCGGGACCCTGGCCCCTTGCGCGCCCGCCGCCAGACTCACCTGGACTGGAAGGGCTCAGGGGCTCGGGCTCTCCCGCGGCCTCGGGCTTGGGATCCGGTGCTCTGGCCTCCCGCTCTGGGAGGCTGGTGTCGTCCATGGCCTGAGCCTCCTCCGAAGCCTCCACGTCTCCAAGGGAACCTGCAAGCGCAGCCGGAAGGGAACCGTGAGGCTCTGTGGGGCAACGGCCTGGCCTCCAGACCCCCTCCCGGGCAGAGGGGCACAGGCTCTGCCACCCGACGGGGCCAGAGGCCGCGCGGCACCCCCCCCCCCGACTTGTGCGCACCTCCGTCCCGGCAAGGGTTCCAAGGCCCCAGGGTCGCCGCCGCCGTTCCCCCTCCTCCCCAGCTCCGCAGCCTCTCAGCCCACGCACCCCCTCGGGCCGGGACCTCCCCGGTCTCCCCTCCGCTCCGTTCCCGGCTGCGCGAGCAGACGCGCTGCCCTTCCGGTTCAGGGGGCTGCTGGGAGTTGTACGGACCACGGCCCTCGCCTCACCCTGGCCGAGCCCCTCCGGGGGTTTGCGGCGCCCCAGCGTGCACGCGCAGCCCCAGACACGGGAGGGCGAATCTCTCCTGGGCCCGGAACAGGCGCCCCGAGGAGCCCCCCACACTCAGGGACCGCGGTCTGCAGCTTCGAGAGGGTGGGCTCCGTGCGTGGCGTCCAGGAAGTGCTCGGAAAACCCGGCTACGGGAGTACGAGCTCGATGGGCCACAGGTGGGGAGGGCACAGGTGTCGGCAGTCAGGCCTCTGGGGCCGGAGGATTCTGGCCCCGCCTTCCCCCGGGGGCTCGTGCAGGGGTCCTCCACGGAGCCCCTGGCGGCTGAGAAGGCCGACTGAGGGCCCGGAGACTTCCTGGGGGAGGGGAGAAGTCACACGCGCAGGGGGAGCCCTCCCCGTCCCTGAGGTCAGACCAGGGCGGCTGGGGGGCGGCCAGAGGGAACACTGGTGAGCAGGCGCCCCTCCTTAGCCTCTCTCCAAATCTCCCCAGGCCCCTCCCGCCATCTCAGCCTGGGCCCTGAGACCCGGAGACAGGTGCTGGCGCTGGAGCTGCCTCCTGGCCTAGCTACCTTCCCAGACTTTTCCTCCAGCCGCCTGTCCTACCACCCACCACCCCCAACCCCCAGTCATCAGGGCGTGGCCACAGGGCAGGGTCCTGACTCACAGACCACCCCCCTCCCCTGCACTCAGCCCACTCAGGGGCGGGAGGGGCTCTTCTGGGCCCAGGCTGCCAGCCCCACAGCAGCCAGGCCTTGTTTCTGCTGAGAAAACTGAGCAAGAAGAAACATCTGGAAGTCATGACAACATTTGCAAATCCACGAGTCCGGAGCACCTGCTGGGGCAGAAGAGGGCTTGCTGTCGCTGGTGTCTGGGACAGAGGCATATGGAATGGAAGCGCCACCTTTCAGGGGCTGAGCTCCCCATCCCTGGGGGCAAGCAAGCAGCAGCTGATGGAGATCTGACTGGGATTCATGCCTCTGTGGCTTTTTGTACATCACAACCCCCGTGGGGATCTGGTGAAAGCCAGTGCCTTCTCCCCAGAAAACAAAGAGACCAAAATCTGCCCAGTTTCAGGGGCTTCTCCCCAAACCCCCGGTTTCTTCGTGGTGCCCTCCCTCACTCCCCTCCTTTGCTGTACTCCACGGGGTTCCACCCAGTGCCCCGGCCAACGCCCACTCGTGGGCCTCAGGAGCTGGCCCACGGCAGTGGTCCGGGGAGGCTATGATAGAGCAGTGTGGGAAACGAAGCTCCTGCCTGACTTTTCTCAATCTAGCAATTTCCACGGGGCGGGGCGGTGGGCAAGCTGGTTTTGTCGGCCTCTCAGCTCAAAGCCCTGGTCACTGGCAGCCGGTGGCTGGCGGCCGGCTATGGTAAGGGAAACCGAGTGTTCCCAGTGGTGTGGACGCCCTCCCTGCCTCCCTCGGACATCTGGGGCAGACACCGCTCCGGGAGGCAGAGGTGCCCACGACATCTGGACCCTGCAGGGGACCCCCAGGCCCGCTGGGGAGACCGTCGAAGAACAACAGATTCTAAGAGCTGTGAGCGAGGGGGGCGAATGAGGGAGGAGAGAGCAGGGAGATGGCCACCAGCAGAGGTCAGAGGAGACAGACAGATGGGAACACGGCTCCAGACGGAGGGCCTGGGGGCCAGACAGAGCTCGGCTTCGAGGCTGGGGAGAGGCCGGGGCGAGGAGTGGACCCGCATTCCAGAGGCACTGGGGAGCCACAGAGAGTCCCAGAGGTGTTTCCCGGCTGCAGCTGTCTGGACTCCAGCTCCAGACCTGAGCCCTCACCTCCCCGGGACAGCCCGGAGCCGTAATTTCGAGAGATGGGCAGGTGCTCACCACCCCGTGGCCGGGCCGAGACCGCACAGAAGCGGCCCCAGGCCAAGTCTTGTGCTGGCCTGTCAGTGCGCCCACGGGGACGGGAGAGGCTCCGAGGAGGGCTGGGCACGGCCCAGACTGCTCCAGCTCGTGCCCCTGGGACGGGTGGGAGGCCCAACCTGCCGTGACCCCTGCCCCGGGCACGCATCTGGGCAGGGAAGCAGAGGCTGCGGGGGAGGCTGGCCTCGAGCTGCCGCACCTGTGGGGCTGGTCCCCGGGGCCACAGCGTGGGTCCCCTCGCCGGGCAGCACAAAGGCCTCCGGGTTCAGCCTGAGACGTGCTGGGGCCTCCGGTGGCTCATGAGAGCTCCAAGGGGGCCGCCCGAAGCTGAACGGCCACCGGACCTCTTGACCTCCGTCGCCTGCTCCGGTGACCGGGTACGAAGCCACGCGCTCTCGGGGCAGAGCCGACGCAGCCCTCCCCGCCCCTGCCTGACCCAGGGACTGGGTTCCCCAGTCTGGCAGCTCCGACTGTCAGGGCCCCGCTCGGGCGGGCCTCAGCCACCCAGGGAGGCCCCGAGCTCGCGGCGGGTCCGTTCATGGGAGAACAAAGGCCCCCGCGCCGCACAAAGGCGTGACGACGAGCGTGAAGAAAGAGGCTGCCGGGCTGCCGCGGTTTATCCTAATGCCACGGATTCAGTTCCAGCGCGATTAACGGCAGTCTGATAATGCCGGAGACAGCTGCCCGGCAGCACAGCGCCCCGAGCCCACGAGCGGGACGTGTCGCGGCCAAGGCTGCGCTGGGCCCGTCTCTGCTCCCCGAGAGCGCGCCATCCTGCCCCCTGGGACACGCTGCGGTCCTGGGGGGCACCTGGGTCCCACTCCACTGGGGGCTTGGGGAGGAGGGCACCTCCACTGGCCACGCATCAGGGAGACCGTGCTGTGTCCCCAGCTGCCCTGTGCCAGGAAGGAGCCCCCTGGGCCCCTGGGGGACGCTCTCTGGCCAAAGACTTCAAGAGCTAAGCCAGGCCAATCTGCAAGGCAGGCGCCCGTGCTGTGTGACCTCGGGCAAGTCACTCCACCTCTCTGTGCTTGGGAATCACAAGTGCTCCTTCGCCACAGGGTGAAATGTGTAGTAGTGTGGCCTGGGGAACGGGGTGGGGGCAGGGGCGGCCTGTGCCCTTATTAAACGTCACCAGCAGACACCAGCCCCGTGCTAGGCATTTTACAACGCTCTCCCTTAACCACCCCTGCCCGGTGGCCCCGAGTGCAGGGCTGGTGGGGGAAGCGCATGTGGACGGCAGAGGGGAGGGGTGGGGGCCGGTCGGGCCCTGAGCCAGTCTGACAGGCGACCTCCCAGGCTCTCAGCGCCACCCAGAGCTCACACCCACTTTGCAGATGAGTAAACTGAGGCCTGGCAAGGCAAAATGACCTGTCCATGGCCCCCGAGTGGAAGCAGTGGTGGGGGCGGGCAGGGCAGACCCTCCCCCACCAGCCTTGCAGACCCTTGCTCGGGCGAAGCCCCTGCTGCACCTGGGCGGCCCCGTGCCTGCCCTCACCCGCCGGACGGCCGGACTGAGGGTGACGCCGGCCACATAGCCCAGCAGGGCGGGGAGGCCGGTGCCCACGGCTGGACCCCGTCTGGGGGCGTCCGTGGTGATGATGGCGGTCGCAGCGCTGCCCCCGCTGCCCGGAGCCCCTCAGTTATCACGGCGAGCAGACGCCCCGCGCCGATCCGTCTCCTGCTCATTAAGCCGGACGTGGAAATGGAAATGAAAACATAATAGCTATTTGATTGGGGGCGAGATAGTTTGCATATTGGCTGGGCGCTGATAGCAGAATTTCATCAACTCCCGTTCTTCATGCTTTAAGACTGAATTACGGAGACAGGCTCTGTGCGGCGGGATGATCCCCGCTCCCTTCCGCGTCCCCAGCTGCAGGACTAAGGACCCCTCCTGGCTTTGATGGCCAGGCAGCTGGTGGGGGCGGGGGGCGGGCTTCGAATGACCGCCTCTAAGAGGGCCGGAGCTGTCCTTGCAGGGGGAACAACCCCCTGCCGAACTCTGGCCCCTAGGTGGACTGGCCGGGCAGAGAGTTGGTGAGGCTGTCTCTGAGCACTGGATGGGGAGTCCCGGGGCCCTGGGCCTCTCGCTGGTCCCGCCCCTCGAGACCACTGGAAATGTCATGTGAAAGAACCAGGGCAGAGTCCCCTCGAGCCCCCCACCCAGGTCTGGGCCTGACCACAGCATGAGGCTTTACCTGAGGCACCCTGTGCCCGCCTATGACATGTATCCTTTATGCCTCTCTAGGAAGGTCCTTCTCCTTATGCCCCATTCACAGAGAAGAGGACAGAGGCCCAGAGACCTGCCCCAGAGCCCCTCCTGCGTCCGCGTTGGATTTTGAAGGCAGGGCCCCCGGCCTGGGGGCAGGATGGCCAGTGATGGGCCTGCCCCTCCTGCTGGAGTGCCTTCATCCTGGGCCTCATCCTCCCCCACTGCTCTCACCTTCGCCCCTCCTTGACCCTGGCATTCATTAACCCATCCAACTTTTCTTGGGTCCACCGAGGGCCAGACTCTGTCCCAGGCCCTGGAGACCCCAGAGCAATCGGGGCACACCCCACAAGAAAGCAGAGTGAAAAACACAAGAACACAAGTTCGGCCACTGCCATGAAGGAGAGGTGCAGGTGCCAGTCCGGGAAGCCTTCTTGGAGGAGGCGACAAGTGCTGGCGATCTGGAAGGGGACAGGGGATGGCCTGCAGCTGGGGCCAGGGAAAAGCATTCTGGGCAGAAGGCCCAGCAGGCGGCCGAGGCAGGCCACACCTCCCGGAGCCTGGTTTCCTCATGGCAAGCAGGCCCGGGGTCAGGGTTCAGCAAGGTGGTGCCCTGGTGCCGAGCACAGACAGGTTATTATTACAACTGTTGTTACCATCTCTGCTCTCCAGGGGGGTGCCGCACCTGCCGTCTGGGGGTGCTGGGTTGGTGGACAGGGTCGAGGCCTGGAGGGGAGACAGTGAGAGCAGAAGGCCTTGGCCTCCCGTCTCGCCGGCCCTGGGCAGCTGGTGGGCAGGCCGGCGGCACTGGGCCCGGGGCAGGGGGGTGGGGGGGCGTGGTGCTGCCAGGAGAGAGACCCTGGCCTCTGGGCGGCACACGGTGGCCAGATAAGGCCCTGATATTGGAGGGAAAATTGCAACAGATTCTGACTTTCCCACTGGGGGGGCCGCGGGGCAGCTCAGGCCACGGTGGGGACAGCCCTGCTCCCCACGGGGGCGCCTCACTAGGGCACCTCTGGGTGACTGGGGGCTGTGGCCGGCATCCCAGGGGCCCAGGTCCCCCGAGCACACAGGGCTGGGTCTAGAGCCCAACCTGCTGGCAGCGGGCAGTGTGGCCTCTGGGGAAACACCCTGTTCCCTGGGCCCTGGCAAGCGGGACTCCGGGGACGAGGGTCTCTAACCCGGCGGGTGTTTGCTGGACAAGGATAGTGAGGCACAGGACGCCGGGGCAGCCAGCCGCTCCGGCCCCACACTGGCCCGTTGGCTGCACCCCCAAGGCCCTCAGGGACTCGTGCTTTACCCATGGTCCTGACACGCAGCTGAGCTCACTCCCAGGCCCAGGTGGACGGAGAGAAGCAAGACGGAGGAAGGGGGTGCCGAGCAGGGCTGGGGGTGGGGCCAGCCCCCTGGGAGCGGAGGGGAGCCCAGTGAGGCGACACCGCTGAAGGGCAAGGGCATCCCCATACCCCAGAGCCCCGGGGCCCAGCGCCCGCACAGCCACCCGACAGTTCCGGGCCCTTGAGGTCGGGCTCGTGCCGCGATGGGTGACACAACAGCAAAGGGGTGCAGGGGGCGGCCGGTGGGCTCAGGTGGCAGTGGGGGACGGGGGGCAGGTTCTAGACCCCAGCGGAAGCTCCAGAGGCCTGGGCGGATGAGTCCACTTAATGGAGAACTTAACACAGCTTCTCCAACGTTTCGAACCGAGGCAGGGTCTGGGCCCACTGTCTCCTAGGAGCTTACGGCCCCAAAGGGGTGGGGGCTCCCCGGGAGGGGCGCAGGCACCCACGGGAGGGAGTATGGAGCCCGGCTCTCCTGGGGGGTCCACCACACCCCCAATCCACACCCCACCAGGGCCTGCCCGCCCCTGCCAGCCACGGGGCCCTCCCCAGGCTGCCCCTCTCCCTGCAGAAGGCCCCCTCGGCCCTCGGCGGGACCTTCCCACGCAGATGGGACCTTTGTGGAGCCTTCCATGTACCTGCAGGCAGTCTGTTCCCTGCTGGTCGGCACTGCTGCCCTTGTGCCCTCGAGGGGCTCGGGCCGGGAGGGGCCCATCGGCCTCTGCTGTGGCCCCACCAGCGGCTTCTACGACCCAGGGTCAGACCCCACTGACAGCCCGGGGCGACCACAAGAGGATGTTGATGAGATAATCTGGGCTTACTTGCACGGGCACCGGCCCGGAGGGGAGAGCAGGCGTCTGAACCTCTGCCTGCTCCCGGGTGCCTTCCCCCACTGGCTCTGCCCCCCGACTGCCCGAGGGGGCCGCTGGCACAGGGCAGGGGGGCTGGGCAGCTGGGCGCTCCGCTTCCCTACCGACCGTCAGTCTGACGGAGCTCGCATGCCCCCTGCAGCGGGAAGCTCACTACCGCTCTCCCAGACATCTGGGTCCTAGACCCCCGGCCTCTCAGGCTCGCCCCGCGCCGCTGCCTGGGGGCGTCCCCGTCAGGGCTGCGTATAAGTGACTATCGGTTCACCTGCTCTGCTGTCCCTCTGTGAGGCCGGCCTCGGGGACCCAGCAAGCAGGCAGACCAGGCTTGGGGGGTGGGGAGTGGAAGGGTGCTGTCCAAGGTAAGCCAGGCTGCAGGAGGCCGGCCGGCAGCGGTCACCGCACGCTCTGGGCCGGCCGAGGGCGAGGAGGTGCCCCCCGCGGCAAGAAAGAACGCGGCGCGCTGACAACGGAGCCAAGCAGGGCACCCCACTCTCGGGAGCACGGGCCGAGGCTCACGAATGAGCATGCTCTGACCTACTTCAGCTCTGAGCGCGCTGGGAGTGTTTCACTGAGATGCGATTCCTATACAGTAAGACTCATCCTTTTAGGGCTGGTTCGGCTTCCCAGGCAGCGTTCCTGCAAGACGGGTGGGGTCCTGGGCCACGTGGGCCCGCGTGGGCTGCCCCAGGGCGGATCTTCACCTGCTTGCCCCCAGGCTTTCTGGGAGCTGCTCGGAATCCGGGGCTCTGCACAGGAGTGCTCCCCCAAACCCTGCCGACCCAGTCGTGCCCGGCGCCTCCCAGTGCTCCTCCCCATGGCCCCTCGGACCAGCCTGGCGTTCTGGCAATGACCAGACTCACTGTCCAGTGCCCCGGACAGAATAAAACCTCCCCCTCGGTGGCAGACGGCAGGCAGGTGAAGGGGGAAGGGCCAACAGACGTGGTCCTGTGTCCCCATGTTGCCTGGGGGCCGTGGCAGTAACCAAGAGCGGGGGAGGACCATCTCCCGGGGTCCGGGCTCCTCTTACCCTGGGGCCACCCCCTCCTCCAGGCCTCACCCTCCCGGCACCTGGCCAGTTGGCCTCCCCAGCTCCTTCCTCTGGGGCCTCCAGCATGCACTTGGACGACACACCCGGCTCTGGACTCCCCTCCCCCGCCACGCCTCCACCTGTCCTCCTCTGCTCCCGTGCCTCCCCGGCTCCCCATTTCTCCCAGAGTGGAAGCCAAACCTTACTGGGGCCGCCGAGCAGCCAGAGCTCCCACCGCGGCCTGGCTCTGCGGACCCCACGGCTGCCCAGATGCCCCAGGGTGTTCCCCCGATTAGCGTGCTCCCTGGCTGTGCCCCAGGGACAGCGCCCGGCACACAGCAGGTACTCATGAGACCAGTGACCACGGGCTGGGGAAGCGGAGGGCCCGGGCAGTGGGCAGCCTTGGTGTGTGAGCCCTCTCGCTGGGGCTGGGGGGCCAGGGGCGTGCCCCCTCTCTCCGTGGGCAGCACACTGGCCAGGCAAGCCCTGCCCAGGGTCTCCAGCGCTGGGGGAGGGGGGTAGAGACTCCAGGCTGGGAGACGTGAGATGAAGGGAGATAGGATGCCGACACCCTAGGGGGGTCCTGCATCCAGATCCCAGCCCTAGCCACCACCACTTCCTCCTGTGGCCAGCCCTATAACCGACAGGCGGAACTCGGGGGGCTTAACTGCCCGGCCCCGTGGCCACACCCGGCACCCCCTGCACACGGTGCCCTCGGAGGCCTCTCAGGGCAGGAAGGCCCACGGCAGCCAGGCAGGAGAAACAGGCCTGGTGCTGGGGACGGAGCCACGCGGATGGGGAACAGGCACAGGGAGGTAAAGACACATGCCTGAGGCCTCCAGCAAGGAGAGGGGATGGGGCCCTGCCTGCTCCTCTCCTGGGCCCTGCGTTCCCCTCCAGGCCTCGCCCACCACCCGTTTATAGAGAATATAGCCGCCCACCCAGGCCTGTGTGGCTCCCCTCACCAGAACTCAGTTTCCCTTTCTGGATCTGCAGCACTGTGGCTCAGGGAAGCCCTCCCTGCCCTTCTCACTCCTTCCCCATCAACTCCGCCTGGTTGCTGTGGGACCGCTCTGTGGTCCCCCTCTGACTGTTCCCCAAGGCCGGGACGCAGGTTCTGCCAGCTCTGCACTGCATGGCCCAGGTCGGCACACCCCTCCCTGCCACGTGGGCACGGCCATCGGCCTCTCTGCTCTGGGGGAGGGGAGCATCAGCAGGGTTGCGAAAGGGCTGGCACCCGGGGCCCGTTTATGCACGTGGCACTCGGGGACAGACTGCAGACCCCGCAGAGGAGAGGGCTCAGCGGGAGGTAAAGAGCCCTCTCACGGTGGCTCATCCCGCGGGCGCACCGGGATCTCTCCCACCAGGCTCCTGCGTGCCCCCCAAGGGCAGGGTCAGCTGTGCGCACATCAGCACCGACCGGGGCGGGACACACACCCCAGACACCATGATGCACGAGGACGGGGGTGCGGGGTGCAGAACAGCGGGGAGGACTGGCCTGGGGGCTTCTTGCGGGAGGTGCTGCTTACACTGTGATGGCAAAGAATGCCCCAGGCAGAGGGCACTGCCAGGGCCGAGTCCCAGGAGGGGCAGTGTTTGGTGGGGTCCCGCCCGGCAGCTAGGGATGGGAACAGGTGGAGGGCTCTCGTTGCCCAGGGTTTCATTCTCCCAGGGTGGGAGCAAGGTGGGTGCTGGGCTGTGGGAGCCCGGGGTCAGCCACCGCCTCCAGGCAGCCCTCACCTGGGTGCCACCTCCTTGGCTTCACTCAGGATCCTCCTCCGTCTCCAGCTTGCGCCCTCTCTCTCTGGGGCCTGGGGCAGGGCCAGGGGGCCAGACCCCCGGCCGCTCCCCAGGGGCAGGGGCCGGGCCAGGCGAGGCCCAGAAGGGGAGCTGGCCTGGGAAAGCCCGGCCTGCCTGATAGGGAGAGATTGGTTTCAGCCGGAGCTGCGTGCTGCCAAGTTCGCATCCTATCCGAGGCCTGCACTCACTCGGCATTCATCACCGCCGAACTCGGAGCCTTTATCACCGCGAGGGGTTGGCGCCATCTCTGGGCCTGGCCGCTCCCGGCCCTCCGATGGGCCCGATAGCCGCTGATAGATTACCCGAGATTGCCGCAGCCAGCGCCGATCGCGGCCGCTCCTGGGCGGGGCGCGCACCACGTGGCCGGGCAGAGACCGCGGCGCCCCGGGGGAGGAGGCGGGCGCGGCCGCCCGGGGGCGGGGACAGGGAAGTAGTGCCCGCCGAAGGGCGCCGCGGGCTGCGCACTGATTCTGCCGATGGGCCGATAAGGGCTGATGGATGCGAGCGGGGGCCGGGCTAATGGAGCCGTCGTCGCCGGGGCCCACGCGTCAGCGGGATGCAGGCAGACTGCTTCCGGGAAGGGGCCAGAGCTCCAGGGTGACGGGACCCTCCCTGCCATCTGGGGGTGGGGTGGGGAGGGGCACAGGCGAGCTGGGCCCCAGACCACCCACTCACGCCAGGCTCTGCGCTGGGTCCCCGCAGTAGTCCCGCTGCACCAAGGAGCGGGCTCTGGGCCATGCCAGGCCTCAGGTTGGGGACCGCATTCCCGCCAGTGGCGCCCTGGCCAGGCTGTCCCGCTCTCTGGGTGAGGAGCAGGGTGCACACCCAGGTCAGGCCTACCAGTACCTGGGCTGCCACGCAGGGAGGAAGGAGCCGGGTCCTCTGGGCTAGCCTTTTCCCCTGTTGGGCATGGCCGGGTCCCAGGCAGTACTCTATTCGGCTCCCACTGCACAGATAGGGAAACTGAGGCACCCAGAGGGTGGAGGGGGCTTCCTGGCCCACGGGGAGTCAGAGACTCCGCAGGACTGAGTCCGCACCTCCCAGCCCAGTGAACACACTGTCCCCACCGGGGCCAGAGAGAGCCACAAGGTCAGGGAAGCCGGAGTGGGCCCTCCCGGGCTCGGACCCTGCCAGGCAGACCCCATGCCCACTGAAGCCTGTTTCCCCGACTGCAAATCAGCCTCAAGTTTCTGGAGAGAGCAGAGTAGAGGCAGCCAGGGAAGGAAGGCGAGACGGGGGTACGGCATGGGGAATGAGTGCTCAAGGGGGAAGGTTTCTGTTGGATCTCTCATCACAGCAAAAATAATAATTAAAAAAAAAGGTCCGCTGCCCAGTTCTGTGGAGCACACAGCAGGCGCCCTGTAGGTGCCTGTCCCAGTTCGAGCAGATTCAGAGATGCACGTACATCCCTACCCGTGTGCACAGCCCTCCACAGCGACGTGGCTTTCCCTAGCACCTCGGGGGGCTGGGGGACGCTGGGGACTGCGTCAAGGCTGGGAGGGAGGCCACAGGCACTGCCCCGCGAGTAGTCGGTCCTCAGCAAATCTCTGCTGCCAGTTAGCGCCCCCCCTGCCCCCGATCTCTCAGGAGGGGGCTGAGGCTCCCGAGTCTTAGTGACCTACCCAAGGGGTTTGCAGCCATGCTGTGTGGCTCCAGAGCCCATGGCCTTGAACCCTCTAGGGTGAATGAGAGCCACAGCGATGACGGTCATCGCGGGGCCTGGACATTACAGCTTCGGAACCAAACCTTCTGGCTGCTGGCGGGTCAAGGGCCCTGCTTGTGTCCAGAGTCCTCCAGCCCGCCAGCCGGGACAGAGTACATGGAAAAGAAAAGTCTGGTCCATGAGGAGGAGAAGGGAGGGGCGGAGCCTCGTGGCTCCCGTGTCCTACCCCCGCATCCTGGGCCTGCCCCTGATGGCTGCTGAGGGCCCACAGGAAGGCAGTTCCTGTGGTGGGCGGTGCTGACATTGAACTGAGCCCCGCCCCAGCTGGTCAGCGCCTGGGGGCGGGGCCGTCATCCCCCCACCCCCGCCCCGGGGTAGCTCATTCCCCCGCTCAGAGCTTTTGCCTCTGCTGATCCCTCTGCCAGGATTGCTCTTCCCCGGCTTCCCCACACCACCATTGTCTCTGCTTAACGTCGGCCGCCTCGCCTTCCACGACCCCAGTATCCCAGCTCCAGGGGGTCCCTCTGTCCTTAGGGTTCATTTTTGGTGTTCCCTCTCTGTTCCCCGGCAGCCTGAGTCAGGGACCGAGCCCCCATCGGGGTCACGGGGGTCCTGGACCAGGCCCCGAGCACACCAGGGACTCAGCCAAGTTTGGAGGCCTGAACATACCAGGATGCCCAGAAGTCACCTGCTGTCCCCTTTCCAGGCACCCAGCCCCCGAGGGAGCGAGCCTCAGCCCTGCTGCAGGGGTCAGGTCCTCCTTGTCTGCCGGTAGTGACCCCAGCTCCCCGGGTCCTACAGCTCTGTCCGTGACAGTGCTCACTGGAGCTGCTGACTTTCCTTCCAGTTTCCTTTTTCCCTTGGGTTTGCTTTGCTTTCCTGGGACAGGGGCCGGGGTGGGGAGATTTTGAAATCAATTGAGGGAGTATTTACTAAGCATCTACTGTATGCCCTGAGCTGTCCTTGGGGAGACAGAGCTGCTCCAGAATGAGGGCCCCTCGGGGACAGACTCTGAGGCCGGAGCTGCAGGACCCCTCCCCAGGGAGGGGGCCTAGGCATTGCCCTTTCCCTCTAGAGCGCTGAGTCCCTCTTACCCCACGCCCTGGGAGGCACTGTCACCCCGTTTGGGGGGGTGAGGGCAGTTAGCTGAGGTCACATGGCGGCACTCTGGTTCTGGTCCGACAGCCCCCTCCCTGTTTCCTCCCCTTAGATCTCAGCACGAACCTGTCCCCTCCTTGCTCCTCTGCTATTTTCCACTTATGCATTTTTACAAAACGCCCACACCCGTGGCTGGTTTTCGGGTCACGGAGCCATGCAGGTGCTGCAGAACTGGGGGAGCCCCTGGCCAGGCTCTGGGCCAGCTGGGCCTACCCAGGCCCCCATCTCATTGACAAGCCAATCTGTGGGGGAGCAGAGTGGCTTTGAACACAATGAGAATCCCCCAAAGTTTCTTGAACACTTCGTGCAGACATGGTCTCTGAGAACGGAAAATCTGAAAGACCCCAAGTTTCTAGAACACAGCCTAGCCACAGATAGACTAAGGAACCCCCTGAAAAACTCTGGTTTCAGCCCCCATTGTGTGGATGGGGAAACTGAGGCCCAGGGAGCAGACGGTGCTCGTCAGAGTGCACAGAAAGTGCCCTGGGAGGCAGACAGACCAGACCGTCCCATTTTACTAACAGGAAAGCAGGCTTGGCAAATGGGTCGGGACTCACTGATTAAAATGGTACCATGGCCCCATCCCAGCCTGGGGGTACGGCAGGCCTGGCAGTGTGAGGTCCTGGATAAAACTCACAGTGGGGGAGTGCAGAGATGGGGGAAACAGTGTTCACAGAGTCTGGAGGTGCCCCAGACACAGGGAGGGGGAGCTGGCCAGCCTTGAGCTGCCTCGCCCCACTTTTGAACTCAGTGTTCCCATTTGGGATTCAGAATTGGCGGGGCTGATCTCGGGAACGCCCAAGTCCTGGTTCCCTAATTCAGGCTGTGGGGGTCTGGGATCTGAGGGTCGGCAAGAGGTCATTCAGAGACCAAAGTGTCCATCCTCATGCACCTGGGCAAAGGGATGGCCCCAGCAGCAAGGTCCCGGAAAGGCTGGCCCATCCAGAGCTGGGGGGATTTCCATCACGGGGTCAAGGTCCAAGCAACACAGTGTCCCCCACTCCATAAACTAAAGGCTCCTCCTAGAAGAGCCCCGCCCCCTCCGAAGAGGCCCCGCCCCACACATGGAGTTCAGCCAATCCCCAGGCCTCACTCATTCTCATTTGCATGTCCGTTTCCATTGGCGGCAGGCGTAGAGATTAGGCCCTTTATTCCCAGGACGTGGGGGCGGGGCCTGGAGAGAAGTTGTTGGGGGGCTGGGCTCTAGGGGTTCAGGCTAGGGGCGCTGGGCTGGGCGCTGGGGGGTGTGGGGCCGGGCTTGGGGCGCTGGAGAGGGGGCTGAGCTTTGGGGGGCTGGGCAGGGCGCTGGGGGCCAGGCTCCGGCCTCTGAGGGAGCAGATCCTGGGGGTGCCAACCTCTGGATGACCTGCCCCAAGTCTGGGACACAAAATGGCCACTTGCCACATGGGGAGGACTTTGGCTATAGTACATGCTCTTCCTTTTCCTCTAAATCCTTGGGCTCCCCCCACCCCCACCCATTAGGAGTGACTCAGAGGGGGAAAGATAATGACCCAAGGTCACATAGTCAGGACTCAGCAGCACAGCTGGGACCTCGCCCCTCATCCCAAGGCTGGGCTCCTTCCCTCCAGGGAGGGCCTCTGGGGGGGGGGGCAACTTATTTAGAGCTGCCTCTTCCCAGGGAGGGCAATTTTTTGGCTTCCTTTGCAAAACGATGATGAAAAGGATCAGGATTTTAAGAGGACCCAGAACCCCACACGCCTGGCAGATCTAGTGGCTTCCCATTCGGGGCTCCGCGAACTGCGGGGTGGTGGGCTCACGGGTGTGAGTGTGCACAGGCTTTTGTTCCTGGCATTTTGGTGGGGTGAGATAAGGGGAACAACACACGGCTCGGAGAGAGCAGGCAGATAGATAAGGCGATAGGGGCTCCTCCGCCAAACAGGCCTATCGCCTTTTATCAGAGTTCCCTTTTCTTTCTTTTTTGTTGGGGGGGGGAGGGTGGAACACACCCCACTCCCAGCCCCCCAGCCGGGGAACGGAGGGGCGGGGGCCCTCGCTCAGATCCCTCCTACTGTGTCTGCGCACCCAGGGCCCTGGGCCCCCGAGTTCCCGAGGACTGTACTCACGGCAGGGAGAACCAAGCTGAACCTCTACCCTTGTGGCTCCACAGAAGGGCCCCAAGGGGAATGATGAGGGCAGGGAGGCCCAGAGGCTGGTGGCCTGGAGGCTGGGTGCTGAGCCCCTCTCTCCAGAAGGCCTGTGAGCCCCAGTGGGCAGAGCTGGGCAAGACAGGAGACCCCGGGCCCCTAGTCTCTCGGGCTGGCCTCAGCATCTTCAGCCCCATTTTACAGAGGCAGAAACTGAGTCTCAGAACAAGGCTGTGCCTGTGCGCCCCAGCCACGGGGGCAGGCTGGACCCCCACATTCCTTCTGCACTCCCTCTGGCTCTGAGAGCCAGACTCAAAGCCACGGGATAAATGTTCCAGAACCCTCCACAGCACTGTGTGACGGGGGCCCCACACCTCTCTCTGCACCTGGGCCAAGCTATTTGCCAAAATCAATCCAGGAACAACGCTGGTGGGATTCATAGACGGGGTGCAGCAGGCAGGGAGGGCGTGGGGAGGCAGCCCCTGCCCCGGGGACCCCAAGCATTGCACACGGTCCCCACTACCCGCGGCTGGCCAGAATTATGATTACGGCCCAGATGAGGAAACTGGAGTCCAGGGACATTACGTCACTTGCCCAGGCTACCCACCTGAGGGGCAGAATTTGAACCCGGGTCACCCCAAACTACGCTTGTCTTCCTCCCCCACATATGCACACATTTTACTGGAAATAGCTGACTTCCTTTAGAAAAATGAAACAAAACAAAACCCAAAAGACATAAAGAAACCAATTTTATCACCAAAGGAACCTGTTTTCTGGGGGCAGATGAAATGACCCCCAGAGATAAGCAGGCGTAGGGGCTCCCCATTGTCTCCTGACTTCAGACAGGGCTGTGTGGTCCCAAGCATTCACTCACCTTCTCTGTGCCTGGGCCTTTCTCCCCTAAACGGAGGGTGGAGACCCCTTAGGGGAGGAGGGGGGCTATGGCTACAAACACCTCTAGAACCTTCACCTATTAGGGAGACCCAGACCTTGACTAGGCCTCCAAGTCAGCCTCCACTGTTCCCTTCTGTGCTGTGTGACCTTGGGTGAGTTGCTCAACCTCTCTGAGCCTTGAGTCCTCCTCTGAGAAGCAATGAGGTCAGAGGTGACGCCTTTCCAGGGCTGCTGGGACCGTACGGGGTATCATAGGTCAAGCCTAGGCCTGGCATACAGAAAGTGCTTAGTAAAGGGAGCTGCCAGCTGACGACGGCCACCATCAGGGCTGTTAGGACTGTGGCACCCTAGATCACATCGGAAATGTTGCTGACTGCCCACTCAGGCCTCCTGTCTCTGGGATCACAGAGACATCTCATGTCTTGAGAGTTACTTGAAAAACGACGACAGAATGGGGAACAATGAGGTGCGAGGCTGTGCCTGCGCCTGCGGGGAGCCTCAGGCCCACGCCAGGGGGTACTGTGGCCCCCGAAGCCTCGGCGTCCCCTGCGGCACAGCTGCGGGTGCCTGGCCCCCACGTGGCTGCCGCGCCTGTCCCTCAGCGGGGGGATTAGCCACACGCGGGGCCCTAATCGCTGTTAATCGCACCACCATCACCGCGCGATCTCGGATCAGCTGAAGGAGGAGGCTTTATCCAGACAGACGCGGAGATGGCACCGTCGTCCCATCTGGGCGCCGACCGTCACAAGTGGCAGCCCGGCTGGCGGGCCGGGGGCCGGGAGCCCCCCTCCGTCGGAGCTCGGCACGGATCCTGCATCGCCTGGGCACGCGCTGTGCCACCAGGTACGGTTCCGGGGGCCCGGGGACAGCGGAGACCCCACCCTGGGGCCCATCGGACAAGAGGACGGACCCGAGGCACACGCACCCGGAGTTAGAGCCCGGCAGCTGGGCAGACTCCCCGCTGTAGCGAGGCGCCTTGAATCCCCCCCTGCCCGGCCCCTCGCAGGTTCACCCCTCAGGCCGGGGCACGGTTTCTCCCAGCGCCTCCTCCGGCCTTCGCCTCCCCGGCCGGGCCCGGACGTGGCCTCGGTACAGAGGCCTGCGAGACGCAGGCTGGACGGGCTGAGGTTCACGGCTGGCCCCGGGGGCCAGGAGAGGCTGGTGGAGACGGCCAAGGGCTCCCCTCCAGGGCCCCCGCCATCCCCACCCTCCTCCCTACCTTCTTTTTCAAAAACATAATTTATCTGTGTATTATCAAGAAATCCAGACACTTTAATCAGTGAGCTATGAAGTCAGAATTTCCATTCTTATCTGCGGGAGGAGTGGAAACGGAGGAGATAGGCGGCGGGAACGGATCGCTGGTAGGGAATGTTAATGGGTGGAGAGGCTGGGCGATTGGCCACGGAGACGCCGTATCTCCCCCATTATCAAGGCCGTATCTTGCCAACCATCTCAGCGCGGTAATGGGGCCAGTTCAACTTTCCGAGTTATCACAGGAGCTGAAACCTGCGCCCGCCAGAGGCCCGGCCGGCAGACAGTTCCGGGAGGACTGGGCTTTGGCCGGCGAAGCCGGGAGGGAGGGCGGCTGGCCGGGGCCCCCGAGGGCCTGGGTGCCCCCCGGACCATCAGGGCCACCACAGTGAATGTCGGGAGTCCCTCTGTTCTCCGGGAAAATGTTTGGTTTGAGCAGAGCTGGGCACGGGCATGTGGAACAGGAGGGGAAACTGAGGCAGGAAACCAGCTCAGGGTGCCAGGGGTGCCGGGCCCTCCTGAGCTGTGCCAGGCCCATGAAGCGAGAGAGTGTGATGCAGGACACAGCACGTGGGCAGGGGATGGGGGCACCATGCCCTCCTACCAGGTGGCCCCTTCTTGGGGCCTTTTCTGGGCTCTAAGCCCCAGGAGCCAGAAACATCAGTAACAAAGACTGCAGGGTGAAGGCACCCTTGTGAGCTCTGCCCCTGCGGCTCCTGACCTAGGGCTTCGCTTCATCGCCCCTTGGCAGCCTGGGGTACACTCAATGCACCCCTCAAGTGTGAACGGGCCTCCCACCACCCTCAGCCCTCCTGCGTGGGACACCCCTCAGCGGGGGGCACCCCTTGGCCTTAAGTGGAAAACTTCTGTTCGTTCAAAGGAAGGGACCCCGGATCCACACCTTTCAACCCTGTGAGGATTGAGTGCTCCCACTTTAGTGCTCAGAGGGGCATCTGAGACGTGGGGCAAGAGTCCCCCCTCCCCCAGGCCTGCCCATTGCATGGAACTCCCGCCGGGCCCCAGGAAATGCCCTGGGGACAGACAGAGTCGGGAGGGGCTCTGGTCCCTCTCCTGCAGCTCGAGGGCAGGGCAGCTGCCTCCGGCACCGCAGGGGCCCAGAGAGGGAAAGGGACTCGCCCAAGGTCACACGGCCAGTGAGAAGCAGCCTGGCGACCACGACGGGACACTGCCCGGAGCAGCAGGAAGGCTGCAGCTTCCGGGACGCGAGCAAGGGTGTTGCCAGGCCGGCGGGGGCAGGAGAGCCCGCGGAAACCACCGCTGCAGCCGTCCTCTCCCCCTGCCCCGGCTGGGGGGCTCCGCTGCAGCCCTCCATCTGGAAACCCATGAAGCCTCAGTTTGCTCTGTGCACCGGGCTAACCACTGAGCGCCCGGGTGTCCGGGGCTTCCGGGCATACAGCAAGGGCTCAGTAAGTGCTCAGGGCTGCCTGCCATACTGACCAAGGGCTGGCGAGCCCAGGGTTCACGGCAGGATGAGCCGGGGGCCCCGGACACGCTGGGGCTGCGCTGGGGGGAGGCCATGTGAGGTCTCGCAGCCGCCCGGGGCTCTGAGCAGAGGCCTTCTCTTGGTCTTAAGCGTCAGAGCCCCTGACGCCTGGGCAGCCGCCGAGCCCTCCCCGGGGCTGGAATCCACCCACTGCTGCCTGCGAGGCCCTGTCCCAGCCGAGGGCCCACCGTGGATGGAGCCGTGACCACCCCCACCTCTTCCCCTCCTGCTCTCTGGCTCTGAATGGCAGCCCGGAGGCTTGATGGAGAAAAGGGACATTGAGGCCGGAGGCCTGTGACAGGGGCGGGCGTCCCGGGCAGACTGGGAAAGCCAGAGGGCTGGAGTCGGACCCCAAGAGGAACTGGCGGGAAGCAGGCCCAGGGGGACTGAGGGGAGGACAGACGTCCCTCCGTGCTCCTTGCATGAATTGTCACACGACCCCGATGGTGCTCCAGCTCTGCACCCCGCTGCACCTCCCCCACCAGGTCTTAGCCCCCCGCCCTGAGCCGTCAGCATCAATGTTCCACTTTATGGGGGAAACTGAGGCTCGGTGACTTGCAGGAGGCCTAGGCACCCTCAGAGCCCAGCCTGGCATCCTCGTAACATCCCGACTTGCAAAGGTAAAGACTGAGCCGCAGGAAGGCAGGGCGCCTTCCGTGTCTCTGCAGTCTTATCCTCGACCCCAGGATTCTGGCCTGTCCTTGGCTGCGGCCGCCCACAGGGAAGCTCATGGAGGCACCGACGATCAGAGCCCACTCAGTGGCCCACCCCTCCTTCCCAGGAAGCAGCGTGCCTACGATTTCTGGGGGGCCTAGGACACAGACTCCCAGCCTTCTGCACACCACCTCCTCAAACCTGCTTCTATACTGCTCATGCGCTGTGTGACCCTGGTGTGGCCACCTACCCTCTCTGGTCCTCCACTTCATGTGTGAAATGGGCTGAGAACCCCAACCCTAGCCGGCGTCCAGGAGGATCACCGGAGCGGATGCCGCAGAGCACTGGCAGACAGGAGCTAGCAGCGGCTGGCCGGCTGGGTCTCTGTCCCCGTTGAGGCGCCGGACTGAAGGAACCAGGAGCACCGGGGCGGGTCTGAGCCCTGCCGGTGCTCGGGCTCCTGGAGCCGGTACCCCAGCGCCCTCCCTCCTCTTCTACAGCTGGGGAAAGCCAGGCTCTGGGAGCCCACAGCCTCTGGTCCAGGGGGAGGCAGACAGGAGGGACGGGAGAGGAGGGGAGGGGCTGGCTTATCTCCCTAACCAGCTCTGGCCCAAGGTCAGCTGCCACATTCCTGACCCAGCAGGGACACTGCCTTCTCCCAAACATGGGGCTCGGGAGAGGGAGAAGGAGGGGGGAGGAGTGGGCTACAGAGGTCCCGGGACAGGTGGCCCGGGGGCTGAGCCAGCACGGCCGGGAGAAGCTCTGCCCACCACTGGGGTCCACAGACCCAGCTTCCATCCTGCGGCCTCCAGCGCGTCCCAGTCCCCCAGGGCCTCAGTGTTCTCGCCTGGGAGATGGGTGTGCCAATGAGGCTGTGGGCCGCTCAGACCCGGGGCAGGAAAGGCCGAGGGGCATGGGCTCGGCCCAGCCTGGTACCCCGCCCCCAAGTCCCGGCAAAAACTAACACCCGAAGGCAGGAGGAGGGGGAGGCTGGAGACAGGACTCTGTGTCAAGTGTCCGGTCCTCCAGCCTTCTGGCAAAATCTCAGTAATGCGACCAGCAGCAGCCAGGGCGGCCGGGTCCACCAAGGACGTGACCTTGGGACCGCACTTAACAGTTGGCACTTGGGATCTCACAGGCCTCACATAAAGCCCCCAGGAAGGAGGTGCTGTTATTACGCTCTTGCTGCGAAAGTGGGAACTGAGGTGAGAGGGGTCGGCTGTCCTCAGGGTCACGGCGAGGTCAGGACCCAAGGCCAAGCGGTGGCCCCTCTGCGGCAGGCTCCCGCTCTGGAGATGAGGGCAACCTGGGGCTGCGGCACAAGCCTCTGCTCCCTGTGTGGGGACAGGGAGCCCTCGGGTCCCAGGGGAAGGGTCTCTGTCCTCAGTCCACCCGCGGGCCCCCGGGCGTGCGTGGACGACACGTGATCCAGCGACAAACGGCCCGGGCTCCCATCCCGAGCTGGGGCCCGGGCTGTGCTCCAGGTGCTGCTGCTCGGCACGCACGGCATCCCAGCCCTGCTTGGGCCCTCGGCGCAGCCGCGCGAGCGGGCACCGTGTTATGCCCATTCTGCGGATGGGAAAACCGGCGCTGGGAACGAAATGGACCCTCGCCAAGGCCACTCGGCCGGGCAGCGGAGGGGAGGCAGGAGTGGCACTGTCTCCAACAATGTGAATCTCCCTCGGATTCTCAGGGTTGTGCTCAGGGGCCGGCAATGTCATCATCCCTGTTTAGCAGATGAGTAAACGGAGGCTCGCTCGGGAGAGCCTTGTCCATAGTCCCACATCCATTTCACACATTAGGTCACTTATGTGACAGGCTTCTAGGAAGCCCACTATGTGGGGACAAGATAGATCCAGTCCCCTTTCCCAGATAGCCGAGACCTGAGCAGCCTGTGCAAAGGCCCTGGGGCTGGGACCGTACATGCCAGAGAGCAATCCTCCCCTCCCAGCTAGAACACAGCAGGCCAGGAGGTACATGTGGAGGCCAGCTCACTCCACAGGTGTTACTGCGCTCACTTCTGGAACCCTCTGCACCCCAGGCCACTCCTGCTGAGCAGGGAGCAGTAGACAATGTCCAGAGGGTAAACACGTGGCTGTGGCCTCAGTTTCCCCCTCTGTGAAATGGGAACAGGGACCCTGGGGCGGCTCCAGGGGTATGGTGGCTGGGCGGGGAGGAGCCCGAGTGCGGGCCCAGGCCTGGGTCCCTGCACTTGGCGATACTAATCAGCGGGCACCAGCTGCCTCCAGGAGGAGGCCCGTCGATGGCAGATAGACTGGCTGGGAGTATTATTCACGAGTCCATCAAGCCCCAGGAACGTCTGGTTGGCATAGAAACAGGAGATAAGGGGTACAATTAATGGCATCACATTCCCTCCTCCTTTCTTCCCCAACTGACCCATTTAAATCCCTGGCGGGGCTGGTGCCATGCCGGGCTCCCGGTGACCTCTGGGGAGGGGCTGGCCGGACAGGCCGGGCTCGGCCAGGCCTCAGGCCCCCAGGCAGGGCCGGCTTCGGTCTCCCCAGGGAGCACCCCTGTGCAGCAGGGTCTCAGGAAGGAGGCCCTGGGAGACTGGGCCGGGGCCGGGCTGGAGAAGGGCCCCAGAGCGGCTCCACTCCCCAAGGCCCATTTCACAGATGCGGAGACTGAAGCGGGATCCGCCCGGGGGCGGACACGCAGGAGGAACGCTCGTCTGACAAGGCGACGCTCCCGGGCAGGCTGGTCCGGAGCTCCGGGCCAGCTGCCTGCGTTCCAGCTCCAGCTCTGCCACTGGCTTGGGGGAGAAACTTGGGCAATCTGTGCTCAGTTTCCCCAGACGTGATAAGAATAGGACCGATTTTAAGTTAACACATAGCCTTAAGTACGAGCTATTGTTAATATTAGTACTGTCTAGTGTGTGAATGAGCTGTTCGTCCTTCCTGAGGCCCAGCAGTGCAAGAAAACCAAGGACCATCTAGAGCCAGGGTGGAACCCAACCTCAGAGGTGACGATTCAAGTCCAAGTTCAGGGCTGGGGGCCCGTGAGCAAGGCCCTCCTGGCCTCCAGCCCTTTGTCCCCCGGGCTCACCATGGATCGGTTCCTGTGTTCCTAGGGCTCTGAGGAGGGGGCCACGGCCAGTAGAGGATAGGATTTATGTCTCTGCTGACCCTGGGATGGCAGGCACTGTCACACGTGTCTTTCGCAGATGGGAAACTGAGGCTGTGGACAGCACGTGGGCTCTGCACCAGGACCAGCCAGGTGGCCAGGTCCCCCTCTCTCTTCGCCCCCCTGCCATCCCAGTGGGGTTCGGCCCAGTGAGGGCCCCGGGGGGCCAGGCCGACTCCCACGTGCCTGTGCAGACAACCCCTCTTCTGTCCCTGAAAACTGGGGGAGACCACCCCCCCACCGGGCCTCACCCGGCTCTCAGCACCGGCCCTCACCAGAAGGCCCCCCAGCTCCGCAGGCGGGTGCCCCGCTGCTGGAGAGAGCGTGGGGTGTCTGAGGCACGGAGCGAATTAGTCATCCCGCGGCCACCAATAATTTGTTTAATCAAACTCGGAGGAGAACGTGTGAACAACACCCTCCCAGGAGAGGCAGTGGCTGCTGGAGGGGGGATGGGCAGCCAAGTCCCCAGCTTCTGCTGAAAGCCCCCTGCCCGACTGGCCTGGGTTTCCACTTGGTATCTAGGTCCTTGGTCCCTGAGGGGCCTCCCCCTGCCAAGGGGCCCCCTTGACATCACCAGTAGGACCTGTCAGCATTTTCCAGAGGGGGAAACTGAGGCCTGGCCCCACCCTCCTCACCTCCTCACCAAGGGCTTCCCTCCCCTAGCATCCCTTGCCTCTGAGCCCTTCACACCCCTGACAACAAATAGGAATCATCATCCCATTTCTCAGAGTTGGAAACTGAGGCCGGCCCATGGTCCCTGGAGGTCTCTTCGTCGCGAGCCTACTGCTGACCTCGCTGGAGGCACCCCCTTCTGGGGCGTGGCTCTGACCGGACCTCCACCTACTGCCCCCCACCTAAGACAGGGCCGGGGACTCAGAGCATGCATACAGCAACTGCTCAATAAAGACTTCGCTGAGGCAGGTCTTTAGACCTGACCTGACCCCAAGGCAGGTCTTCCAGCCCGATCTGGGGACCTACTGGGAAAGACCATCAGCACACCGGCTTCCCCCTCCCCCAAACTCAGCCTGGGAAACGGAAACCACCTTGATTGTTTTCAACAAAACTCCAAGCAGGCTACACTTCAAACTTGCCAGGATCGCACACCAACGCCCGCGCCATTCAAGGGGGAAAACGCGCTCTCTGCCGGAGGTGACAACCCCCCTCGGGCTATCTCACACCATCTCGTAGGAATCCAATCGGCCGGGTGTCCCCTCCCCTCCCCCCCGGAGCTCTGGGCCAGCGCAGAGTCACTTTCCTTTCATTTTGACGGACTGTACCACCCGCAGGGGAGGATCAACTTCTTGGCAATTAAGTATGTTTGGGAAGAAAACTCGCCGCGACGACCCGGCGCAGACGCCGCTCCCCTTGCCCCCGCCCTGGCCCGGGTCCGAGGCCCCCACTCTCCCAGCCATGACTCCCCCGTGCTGTTGTTGCCTGGAACCCGGCCGGGCCTGGTGGCCATAGATAAGGCCTTTTATCGCTCTTGGCGATCGCCATCCGGCCGACCGGCCCTGCGCTTATCGGAGCTCACATCGACCGGGGCGGGAGGAAAGCTCGGCGGGCCGGGGGTCCCGGGCTGGGCTCTGCCCCGCGCTCCCAGCCAGCTCGGCCCGGCCTATCGTCTCGACCATCTGGCCGGCCAAGGCCGCGCTCCTGCCTCGCCCTCCCCCGCTCCCACGTTTGAAGTTAATAAATGGAAGCGCCTATCGCCTCCGCCATCGGTTGCGCGCCTTATCAGCACGGCACATCTATCTCCGCGCGGAACAAAAGGCGCACAGAGGCGCGGGCAGCTGCGCCCCGGCTCTGGTGAGGGCGCAGGGGGCGGTGGCCCCAAGCGCCCGGCCCCCTCTCCTCCCCTCCCCATCGGCGGCCTGGTCGCAGGTGAGGGTAGTGCGGCGGGCGCACAGCTGCGAGGGCCGCACGCACCGCCGCGGGCCGAGGGAGGGCGGGCGGGCGCCGCCGCTCGGTGACAATCAGCGCTCGCATCTTAACGCGCCAAGATCTGCCAGAGGGAGGAGGCGCCCGGCGGCGGGGGGGGGGGGGGCGCAGGGAGGGTGCCGGGTGCAGCCTGCCGCGCCCCCACCCATGCCCGGATCCTGGTCGCGCGGGGGGTCAGAAGCAGAGGCTTGTCTGCGTGCCTGATGCGGTCCCTGTCCCCAAGGCGCACGGCTCGGCCGACCCAGCTGGGCCCGGGCGCTCGCCCTGCTCGAGGCCTTATCGGCGCTGTTGATCGGTTCCCAGCCCGAGATCTCCCTGCCCGCGCTATCTGTATTTCTCATCACGCTGAAACACACACACACGAGAACAGACCGAACAGAGGCGCACAGGGGAGGAGGGGAAAGAGAAACCAGAGAACGAGCGCAGATCGGGACCTGTGGGTGGTTTTAATACTTAAGTTGACTTGATAGAAGGCTACTTTCGGAAAACAGGTCCCGCTTGCACACTGGGGGAGTGGGTTACGGGAACCCAGATTCATGCTTGCGTTCCCCCTCTAGGACCTGGGGGTGGACACTCCCCCCAGGCGCGCGCACACGGGATCCCGGTGGCAGTGGTCGTGTGGACAGCCCGGGTGCCTGGGGCTGGAGGCCTCCCCTCGACGCTTCCCATCCTGCCTGGGAGATGTGACCCCCGGAGGAACCCCCGTACTCGGGCCTTGGCCGAGAGGCACGAAGTTATCCGTGTGGGGTGGGGAGCGGCGCTTCCTGTGTGCGCGCGCTCTCGCTCTTCGAGCAGCAGAGCAGCCCAGAGTGCGCGGCGCTTTATCACTGGGCACTGGCAGTAAGAACTCAGCGGCCGCGCGGGCCCCTGGGCAGTGGCCCGCGGGCCTGAATAGGCGAGAAACTTGGGACACGCGCAAAGGCTACTGTGACCTGGGGCCGAGTCCCCGGAAGCCCCCCTTCCCTGACTTGGAGTAGCCTCTCGGATAAGGGGGTGGGGGTTGCCTGCCTGCTACACATGCTGCCTTGGCCGGGACAGAGAGTAAGGTTGGACCTCCAGGACGCTGTCCCCAGGCAGGGAAGGCTGGAGTTTGAGACCCCGGGGTCTGGGCGCGGGGGTCTGAGCGGCTGGAGCCGAGCGCACCGGCTGCTGTGGCCGCCCCCGCCTCCATCCTCCAGCCACGCGGCTCTTGGGCCAGCAGGAGAGCTGGTGGACGCGGGCCGGTACCCGCCACTTGGTCATACATTTATTTCCACGCGGCCCGGGTGCCCCTTCTCCCTCCCAGGTCTCTCTGGTTCTCCCTCTAGATACAAAGCCTGGGAGAGTCAACCGCGCAGCGAGATAAGATCACAATTTCAGCCCGTCCCGACAGAGCGATCTTATCAGGATGGGACTTGCAGAATGGAATATTTTAAACTTTATCTGAGCCCAGATCGGGGCCGCCTTATCGCCGCACCATCTCGGGGATGCGGGGGAGGGGCAGGACGCGAGGTGGCCGCGCCCCCAGCCGCCCGGCTCCCTGCCCCCTAGGCGGACATCCCTCCCGGCCGGACCCTCGGTGCCCAAGCCGAGACGCGGGGGCCCGGGCGGCCGGCGGAGATTAGATTACTGCGCGCTTGGCGCACAGCGCGGGGGGCGCGGCGCGGGGTGAAGGTCGCGGGCGCCGCGAGCACAGCCTGCCGGCCATGTGGGGGCGCGCTGGTGGGGGCCGACGGGGGTCGGGGCCGGCGGGCAAAGTTTGACTCACGCTTTATCTGCCGGGGGTTGCTCTGTTTCCTCCTGGACATGTCTCCGACGCCGCGCGCTCTCCCGGCGGCCGCCTCTAGCCCCTGGCGGGCGGCGGCGGGCGGCGGGGGCGCGGCGGGGCCGCGGGGCGGCTCATGCCCCCGGCCCCCGGGCTCCGCGGCCGCCCCGGCCCTCGCCCCAGCCCGGCGCGCTCGGCCCAGAGCCGCAGCGGAGGCCGGAGGCAGGGCCCTGCGCTGCGGGCGCGCCGACCGCCGGGGGCGGCGGGCGGCGGGCTGCTGCCGGCTCTCAGCTCCCGCGCAGACGCCGCCGCCGCCGCCGCCGCCGCCGCCGCCGCCGCCGCCGCTCGGCTTTTCTCAATGGAACCTGTGGGCAGCGCGCGGCGAACCGGGCGGCCTCGGCCGGGGCTCTCCCGGCGGGCGGGCGGGCGGCCGGCGCGGCGGGGGCGGGGCCTGCGCGTCCGCTGCGCCGCACCTCCGCCCCGCCCCCGCCACGTTGGCCCCGCCCCCACCCGCGGCCCCCGCCTACCCCCCGCGCCGGCCACTCCCCCGGGCGGATCCTGGTTCGCTGCACTCTCGGCCCCGCCCCCGTCGCGCTGGCCCCGCCCCCGGTCTGCCCGGCTCTGGCCCCGCCCCCGGCCCTGGGTAGACCTCTAGCTTCTTCGGCCCTTCTGTCCCGCAGCTTTGTTCCCAGGCCTCACTCTGGTTCAGCGACCTATTCTTTCCCGCCGCCCCGCGGCACCGGCTCCGGCCGAGCTTCGGGCCGCTCTGGGCCCGCCCCCTCGGCGTTAGCTTCGCCCCCAAGCCTGACCCCGCGGGGCTCTGCTCACCGCCTCGCCCCGCCCCAGGATCTTCATGGCTCCGCCCCCAGGCCCTCGGCCCCGCCCAGTACCGCTGTGCTCCACTACAGCTCCCTCCGCCGGCGGGACGCGGGCAGTAAAGGCCGGGTCAGGAAGCCTGAGGCCTTGACGCCCCAGTGTCTTGGGCCAGATATGGGGTGTGAAGTCAGCTGTGGCCAGGTGGGGACTTCTGCCCGAGACCGACGTGGAAGGAGCATTCCTGGGGTCCACGGCCTCCGGCGGCTGCGACCCCCAAATGGGGAGCAGGGACCTCAGGCCCTCCTCCCTTAGGCACCCCTCTGGCTGGAAGTCGGGGAGGTGCGGAAGCCAGCAGGCTGTCCCTGCAGCAGCTTACTCCCAACCCCGGGCACTGCCCCTGGGCAGGCCCTGACTCCCCAGGGCGCCCCTGCTGGAGGCCCGGGGAGGAGGCCCCTCCGCGGGCTGAGCCGACACCCGCGTCCCGTCCCGGCCTGGAACAGGGGCAATACTGTCTATTCTAGCCCTGGAAATGAACCCTGTCTCTCCTGTCTTTTGAGTTACGTTCATAGGATCCCAGAGGCCCCCCATTTTCCAGGGCAGCTCAAATCACATGGCATGAGGAGCTATGCCCCCAAGTTGAATTACATTCTTTTATTTTAATATTCTTGGCCTGCATTTGGTTGGTACCTGCTCCCTCTGTCCCATATTCAGAAGAAGTAGGGGGCGAGCGAGGCCCAGCGGCCAAGCAGAAGACCTTTGCAAAGACACCTGGGTAGGCCCTCCGGACAGCTGGCCCACCCAGCTGGCGGCAGGTAATCATCATGGCTGTCACCTGCAGACATGGGCTGTGTGCCGGGCGCTTTGCTGTGAGACAGGCCCCCTCCTTTGACCCCTGTTAGCTATGCCCCTGGCCCCATGGAAGAGGAGAGGGGTTACCCCTGCAGCCTGCTCTCCCCTGCACCACCCCTGCTCTCAAGGTGCCTCTGGGCAGGAGAGTGGCAGGCAGGGCAGGAGGCTGAGGTCCACCCGAGGTCCACCTATCCACCACTGGACGGATGGGAACCCAGAAGCCAGGAGGCCAAGACACGGGCCCAGGGTCACATGGCTCACGAGCGCTTCCTGCTCCCCGCCCTGGGCCGGAGGGTGGGGCGAGCCTGCCTACAGCTGCCTGGTGCTGCGCCCCTCTCTGGAGAGAGTGGGGGTCACGGTTGGCTGCCCCCCTCAGCTCAGGGCTCCCACACTCTTGATCACCTGAATGAGTCCCCTCACCCGTCCGGGCTTTCCGTCGGGCCTTGCTGTCCCTCCCAAAGTGGGGCCTCGTTACAGGATGGGGACCTGGGAGGAGTCCTAGAGGAAGAAGGGGCCTTGAGGTGCCACGCACAGCAGGTGGCATCCAGGCTGGCACTTTGGGGATGGCTGGGGCCCCTGGCAGAGGAGGCCGAGGAGGGTCCGTGGGAGAGCGAGAGCCATGCCCCACCGGCGCTGCCGGTTTGGGCTGCAGGAGACGGAGTCACTGGGGCTCCCTGTTGCCCATACGCAGATTACAGACTGGAGGCCCCGAGAAGAAGGACTCGTCCAGCTCTCCCCGTGCCTTAGAGACAGGGGTGGGTCAGAAACAGCCCGCTGACCAGCACCCACGACCATTGGCGGGGGGCTTAGTGCAAAACGAAAATGTAGGGCTTCTTGTTCAAAAATTAAGAATTTCCTGGGGCGCCTGGGGGGCTCAGTGGGTTAAGCCTGTGCCTTTGGCTCAGGTCATGATCTCAGGGTCCTAGGATCGAGCCCCGCATAGGGCTTTCTGCTCAGCAGGGAGCCTGCTTTCTGAACCCATTCTCTCTGCCTGCTTGTGATCTCTCTCTGTCAAATAAATCAATATTTTAAAAAATTCATAAAAAAAAAAAAGAATTTCAGGGTAGCCAAATAGCGCCTTTAAACCAAGTTCAGGGCCTTCCTGAGGGCGGGGCCCCCCACACCTGCAGGGGCCACACAGCCCTGAAGTGTCCAGAGAGTCCTGACCCAGGACAGAGCTGTTTCTGGAGCACTTTCCTCCTGAGCTTTGCCCCTCCTATCTGCCCTGGAGGGGGTACCCCATGGCCCCAGAAGAGAAAGGCACAGCCTTGCTTAGGACTGGTGGCAATGCCATAGGACCTCGCCGGCACAGGCTTCTACCCCTCGGGGGGAGGTCTGCTGATAACGACGACCTACTCAGGAATGAGGAGCTAGGAACACCGTCTGAAGGAAGGCCTGTGTGAGCTCAGAGTAGGAGTAACCACCTCTGCCTGGGGAATTCAGGGTACGCTGCCTGGAGAAGGTGACATCTGAGGGCAGCTTTGCAGGGACCCCTGATCAGGTGGGAGAAGCAGGGTGTGGGGTGGCCAAGAGTGTCCACCTCCACTCCTCACAGGCTGCCCGCTGTGATCCCGTTTCTACCTGCCCCTGTGGTCTGCAAGGAGCACCCGGGTTCCCATCCCAAAGTACCTGGTGGAGAGAACGGAATTGTGTTCAGCTGGCATGCAGGGCGCTCAGTTCCCGACACGGGGTTGGGCTCCCAGCTGCAGCCTGGAGGTTCCCTACTCCTGGGATGGGAGCCTTGGGCAGTTGCCTGCGGGGGTTGCAAGGCTCCCCGGAGGCCTCCTGCGCATGACTTTGACTGGGTGCCAGCCCTAGGGGCGACGTCACCATCGCCTTTGTGAGCCCTTCCTTCGGGCTGGTTCCTACTTTCTCACGACGTCCTTGCGCTCCGCTCCGGTGGTTAGGACGTCAGAGTCAGCCCCGCAGAAAGCCCTGCCGGACCCGGGACACGGAAGGCTTGCTTTTAAGCACCTGGAGGCTCTGGTGGCGCTGATGAAGACACTGAGGCTCAGAGTGGTCCTACAGCCCAGACGAGGTCAGGCCGGGATGTAACCCCAGGCAGCTGATCTCCAGCGCCCTGTGGCGAAGCCTGGCCCAGGAGGGCGAACTGGCTCCAAATCCTGACTCTGCCATTTTTGAGGGTGTGACCCTGACCAGGTCCTTAACCAATCCGGCCCTTGGTTTCCTCATATGTAAGTGGGGGTGGGGCGTGAGCCCTCAGGGCTCCTCTGGCCTTGACGTCCTGGTCTACTTCTGGCCTCTGACCCGCGGGCTGGCTGTGCCGAGGCTGTGCCATGCGCCCATGAAGGCTGCCCCAGGCTGGGCAGGTGCTGAGGGTGGGGAAGGGGCTCCCATGTGCCCGGCCCTGCACTGGTTTCCGGGCTATGACCAAAGGAGCCATAGCATGTTCTAGAAACTTAAGGGGGCCCTTGAAGGATGAAGAGGATGCTCGCGAAAGAGTGGAGGGCAAAGGGCATCCTTTCCTGAAGGACAAGCAGGTGCAGAACCTGGGGAAGCCTGGGACCGAGCTGACGGGGGCGTGCGCCCGGAGGCCAGGCCGATGAGGGCCTTCTTTCTGAGACACTGCCCTCCCTGCGTCCAGAACTTTACCTCCTTACGGCTGTGAGATGCACCTGATACGGTGCCGCCACCCCGCCCTGCTCCAGGCCCCTTTCCCCATCCCCTGCCACTGCCCATCCTGCAGCTCCCCCACAGCCACCGCTGCCCTTGCTACAGACTGGGCCTTCCCAGCAGCATTTGTGATACCCTTGGGCTCAGCTCTGCCCCCATCTACCTTCTCCTTGGAACTCCTCCCTTGTCCTGTGGCCACAGGGCCCTTGCACAAGCTGCTCCTGCGGCCGGGTCCACCCTTCCTCAGGGAAGCCCCTCCATGCTCCCAGACAAGATCAGGCTCTCGTCTCTGCTCCAGCTCACTGGGCCCAGTGTCTCTTCTGTCCACCTGGAGTGCCATCAGCTTACACCCGCCCGTGATGAGCACGAACAGGACGGCGTTCTGAAGAAGGGACTGTTAGAAATCCCATTTGCCAGAAGAGTAACCTGAGGCTCAGAGGAATGAAGTAAGCCAGTTGGCTGAGCCACGACCTCCCTTGGGAATCCACACTCTCTGCTTCAAGCGGACGCTGGTGGCCGCTCTGGAGGAAGGGGGGCCCGGGCTCCATCTGTGGCCCCGGGCCCGGCCTCGCGCCCCCGCACTGGTCTGCCGGAGGCCCCGGAGCTGCTGGCAGCCTCGGAGGCCCATCCTGACATTCATCAACACTGGCTCTGTGAAGGCTTTAATTAACTTCCTGTTGCAATGGGGGGATAATGAGTTTTAAGCACCACGTGACTCCGTAAGGAGGTCAGATGGCAGTGAGGATGTCAAAATAAATTAAGTTAGGAATCAGGAGGCTGCCTGTGGGAGGGGCAGGGGAGGAGCCCAGACAGCTCTGGTGACACCGAGGTGCTGCCCGGGCCACCTTTGGCATGCGGGCGGGCATGGGGGGGGGTGGGCTGCTGCCTCTGTGGCCCCCGTCGTGGGGTTGGGGGTGGCTCTGGCCGTGCGCCCGCAGCTGGGGACCCCATTTGATCTACGAGATGCCTGAGGGACAGACGGAGCCCGGCTGGGACCTCACCGGGTCAGCCCTCTCCCCCCGCCCCCGGGGCCCTCGGCGAGGCCAGCATCTCGGATATCCCGGGACACGACGGTTGTCGTCTGCAGGTGGTCCTCCCCGGGGCTTAACGAGAGCCACCCTTTCACGCAACTGCCCACACGTGGCCACTCACCCCGCCGGGCGAGGCCGTGTCAGGCGCAGACAGGAAATATTATCTGGATATTTCCCAATCGCTGGGAGTTGGGGTCATGTGACATCCCCAGATGGGAAATGTTCGCATCCCCACTGGCCTCCTGCCTTTCTTTCTCCTTCTCTCCCTGCTGCTTCCTGCCTCCCCTCCTGCCCTACGCCCTTCCTCCCTTCCTGCCACCCCAAACACGTAGGGCCCCCCTGCTGGAGGCAGCGCAGGGACAACTATGGACCACACACACAGCACGCCACTCGGGGTCTGGCGGTGGCCCTGGGGGCCACTAAGAGGAGGTGCTGGACGAGCAAAGGCCTGAGGCCAGGGGACAGCCGTGGGGGGAGGGTCTGGGTGGCGCCAGGGAGACCCGGCCGGGTCCAGCAGCCCACGCTTCTTTGCCCTCGGACGCAGCCGCTGATTATCAGGGCTGCAAAACTTTTTGGTGATCCTTGTGCCCACTGATGGCTGGGGGAGCTGAGGTGCAGAGAGGGTGGGTTCCAGCCCCACCCGGGGCCCTGCTGCCCCTTAGTCCTCCCCGCGCGGCACGGCACACTGCCCCAGAGACGGTCCTGCGGATCTCTCGGCAGCAAACCGAGGTGCGTTTTGTCCAAGCCCACCCACCCCCGGGCCTCCGGAAGGCCCCAGCCCGCCCTGCTCCGTGCCTGGGGGCTGCAGGTGAGGGGGACGCTGCCCTGTGGGAATGGGGCCGTGGCCTCGGGTGCCCAGGCCTGGAGTGGCTGGGAAGGAGAGATGGCCCCAAGGGGCTCAGCGTGTCACTGCTGGGGCTACCATCCTGCAGGGGGGTGTGGGACGCCGAGGGCTGGTTCCCAGGAAATGAGCTGCCTGTTGCCCGCCCCCTGCACCTGCGGAGAAACGGGGCTGGAGCTCTGGAGCCTGCATTCGGCCCATTCACAGGGGACACAGGCAGGACCCAGGGGCCCACAAGTCCCAGCCCCTCGTGGAGGTGCTTCAGGGAGCCCCAAGGCCGGGGAGCACCCCAGAGGGCAAGGGTTCGATCCTTCTCCGGAGACTCTTTGCTCCTGAGACTGTCTCTGGGAGTCTGTTTTGCTCCCGAGCCTTCCCACTGTGTGAGCGTGGCGTCTACACACTCTCCCTGGGAGGCGGGATTCTGACCCCAGAAGCTTAGAAAAACCCTCCATGTTTTTTGGGGGGGTGCCCTGAGCAGATATGCCGCAGGAAACCTGGGGCTTGGCGGGAAGCCTCCCCTGCTAAGGGGCCTGGGGAGGAGGCGGGGACATCTGCTCCTACCCCCAGCTCCCCTCACTCCGGGGCCTGAGCCGCAGGTGGCTGCCCCGATGCTCCATGTCCGGGGGCTTGCCCAGTCCCTCCCTGTACCTGCACTCCCTCAGCTGGTCCCAGGAACCGTCTCTCCTACCCTGCCTCTGGGATGGTGGGGCCGAGGTGCCATTGGGGTCAGGTTTCGGGTCTCGTACAGGATGCGACTGAACGATACAGCCATTTATGTGACCCTGTTGCTAAGACACGGTGTCCCCCCTGCCGTCCGGCCTGCCTCAGGGCAGCTCCCGGAGGGACCGGCGGTTGTGGGGCTTCCTAGAGGGGGGATGAGGGCCCGCGGGGGCCCAGGGAGCTGGGGTTCCGGTTTGGGGCCCGTGCCTGGGCGGATCCTGACCCAAGCCCCTCCTGTCCTTGGATCAGACAGGGTGCTCTGGGACGCATGCACAGGGCCCTCTGGAGGGCTGGGTTCCCCAGACCGGAGGCACGGGGATCACTCACCTCGTAGCGCGTCGGGTCGAGGCGGCGTGTTCCCCCGTGGGCCTCAGGTCTGTGCGGGTGAAGCTGTGCAGTAAGCGTGCGTCTCCTGTCGGTGAGGTCGGGGTGCCCACGTGCGGGTCCCGTTGGCATGTGGGAGCTGGTGGGCACCCTGCCCACGGGCCTTGGCAACTGAGTGGCCGGAATCACAGAGCCAGGCCAATGCTGCCACCTGCCGGCCAGGCGGGCACCAGCCGTGTGGGATTTGCAGTCGGGGTGGGTGGGGCCTGCGATTTCCCTCAGGTTCCCAGGGACTGGGATGCCGCTGGTCCCCCGCTGCCCCAGGCAGGGCGGGTTGAACAGAGTTGCCCAGCTCTGAGGACCCCGCCGCACCCCAGGGGTCTGCATCCCCAAGTCACCAGACATCATTGTCAAACACAGCTCAGACTCCCTCCACCCCAACCCCCAAATCCTGCTCTATGCCCCTTTGTGGCCCCCTATCTGAGGTCCTGCTACAGAGACCCCCAAGGAGACCAAAGCCCCCAGCTCACCCTAGAACCTGTCACCAGAGGCCCCGAGGGCAGCACATAGTAGGTGTGTCCCCATGAGAGGGGTGGCCCCGGGCCCCCGGGGACGGGGGTACACGGCTGGGAGGGGCTTGGACTGAGCGGGAGCGCCGGGGAAGGCTGTTCCTGGCCCAGCAAGGTGAGCAGGAGTGGTGGGGGGCCCGCGGGCTTGGGCAGCATGCTGGGACCTACGCATGGCTTCACGTGTGCGCCCCTCTCCCCTCCCCGGCACATACTGTGGAGGGCTGCTCCGAGTGCCCCTCGTGCGCCTGGGTCGGGGCAGGACAGCCCTGCTTGCTCTCCAGGCACACTTGTCCTGGATGCCGGGGTCTTTGAGGCTTGTCTCCAGCGCACGGTGGGCCCCGGGGTCTGAGCCTGCGCTGGGTGCTGTCTCCCGTGGCCTCTGCTGCCGTCCCGGGGCCCCTGAACTGAGCCGCGCTGACCGTTTCCCGCTCCAGTCCCCCAGGTGCCCCCGCCGTGTCCACCAGCCCAGAGGGGCTGGCGGGGCTGCTTGGCCGCCCGGGGGTGGCATTGCAGGGACAGAGGCGACCAGGGAAGCCAAGGCTTTCTGGGCCAGGCCCCGGGCTTGCGGGGGGTGGGGGGCGGCGGGAGGACAGACGCCACAGCCGGAGACTGAAAATACTGAGGCTCTATCTGGCAGGGTGAGTTCACCATGATTCACACGGCACAACCTCAGAGTCCCCGTGTTTTATTCACCAGCACTAAAGGTGTTCCGAGTGCACGCAGCACCTTCGAGAAAGCCAATATGGGCCCAATTTGGTCTCTTGCAAAATAGCAAAATAAAAACTTTTGACACACACATTGCACCCAAGGTAAAAAAGAAAAAAAAACAACAACAAACCAATGGAATGACACAAACCACCTAAGAACAGAGGGAACCTCTCCCAGCCTCCTGCCCCCTTGGAAGACACGATTCCATAGACAGGCCGTGCGCGACGACCCCCGGGTCATGTCAGTGCAAGAGACGCCTCCCGGCCCAGGCTGCAGCACTACGCCCCCGGCCCGCAGCGTCCCACTTGGCTGCTCCGACCGACCGCGGACCACGACCCCAGAGCTGGAGCCAGCCGGCCGGGGGAGCCAGGGAAGGACTTGCCGGGGCCGCCGGTGTCCCGGGGCCTTCGTGCGCCTCCCCAGCCGGTCTCCCCGCCCAATGCCCCAGGTGAATCGCACCAAGGAAGCCTGAATTCACATTACAACACGAAATAGCACCAGAAATTCAGAGTAAAATTGCTGATACTTGCAGCGGAGAGCTCCTTGTGGGAGGAAAGCTCTGGAAAGGGCATCGGCAGAGGCCGGGGAGTGGGGAGGGAGAGGCGGTGGCGGGAGCCGGCTGGTGAGCAGCTTTCTCCGTGTTCGAGGGACTGGAACCCAAGCCCCAGGGGTCAAGGTGAACTGGAGATGGGCGTTTCCGTGATCCGCACAGACAGCGTCCCCTCCCCCGCCCCCCACCACGGTCAGAGAAGCCTGGCGTGCCTCGGGGGCCTACAAACAGCTCTCCCAGGGGACGGCCCTGCCTCGCACGCCTTCTGAGCCATTCCAGCAACAGCAGCAACAAGACTAAGGAGAGCCTGTGTGACCTGAGTGCCGGTGGCCTCGGCTCTCCCCTGCCAGATGACGTGGGGGGAGCCCCGGGCAAACCTCCAGGTGACTGTCCGTGGAGGTCTGTGCCTGGGCAATGGGGCGGCTCTCTCTTCGAGTTCCTGGTACCGAGAAAGGAGCTGCGTGGTCTCCAAGGGGCTCACCCTCACCTTCCATCTAGAAGGGGGCGACTGTCCACCCCCGGCCCTGCTCAAAGTATCCCAGTCTCGGCCCCGAGGCCGGACTCCAAGCGCTCGTGCAAAGTCAGCAGATCACTACGCGGCCCCCACCCCGCGCCCTCACAGATGGGAGCGCCCCGCGCTGGGCTGCTCCAAGCCCTGCTCCCAGGTACTTCCTTGTGGCTGTGAATTACTCGGGAGGGTCCTTCTTCAGCGGGATCTTGAAGCTGGTCAGTCTCTGCCCAAAGAGCTGGCTGAGGAGGTCATGCTGGGACGCGGCAGTCCTGCAGGTGTGGGGGCTGGCAGCTTCAGCACTGTGGACAGCTCTGTCCCTCTTGGGGGGTCTGTGCAGGGGTCTCCCCTGGGGGTAGGCCTTGCCCTGCCCCTCCTTGCTGCGTCTGCAGTCCCCGGGGGTGTGTTCAGGGCCTGCCTGCCGCTGCTCTGAGGGCTGGGCTGGGATCCCGCCGCTCTGGCTACCGGGCCTGGTCTTGGTGGGGAGCACGCGGCTGGGCGTCGCCTGCTTTCGGGGGGCCCGGGGAGGCTTGCCAGGGACCAAGTGGGCTCTCCCCAAGCTCCCCACACTCTCACTCCTGCTTGGCCCTGGGGCCCGGCCCTTCCTCTTCTTCTCACTGACTTCCCTGTCCTCCCTGGTGCCCAGGCTCCCTCGGGAACCCTGGTCACCAGCTTCCCTTGGCCCCTTGGGAGAGCTCTTGGGCCGAGGAGGATGCTTGTCTGGGCCGGGGCCCTGGCCCGGGCAGTTGGGCTTGGCTGGGGTGGTGGCCGTCTCACTCTGGAGCTGCCCGCTGGCCGGCTGGGGCTGACTGCCCCCTGCCGTCTCGGTGCCGTGCCGGGTGCCTCCACCACTGCCCTGGGAGCTGGGGCTCGGCTTGGCTTTGAGGCTGCTGGGCCTTGGCCTGTCCTCAGTGCCGCGGGCTAGCTCTCTGGGTGTCGGGCTGGCCACGACCTTCTTAGGCTGCACCGGGAACTTGGGAGCTCTGCTGGGGGTGGGCAAAGCTGACCTGTCCTTTGATGAAGGCCGGCAGCTCCAAGCCTTGACGGCACTGCCCTTGTGGGAGGGTCCCCCAGGACCTCCCTCAGGCACCGAGTGGCATGTGGACACCTGCTTCCCCTTCTGGGGCAGGGATGGGGCTTCCAGGCAGCGGTCAGGGGCACTCGGGGTCCTGCGTTTCCCTGAGAATGGGCCAGAAGCCCTCTTTTCCTCTACATCTGGGCCTCTGGCCCCTGGCTGGGGCACAGACTCCCCCAGCGGGAGAGCCTGCTGGAGAAGAGGCCCAGGGCTGCCTGGAGAAGCCTCACCTGCGGATCTGCCTGGGTCTCCGTCCAGCTTGAGGCCACCTTGGCCATCAGCAGAGGCCGCCGGGAAAGGAGACAGAGCCGGGGGCAGCGGCTCCTGGAGGCCAGAGGGCGCATCGCCCCCCGTGCCCGGGGGGCCCGCGGGATCTGCAGGCCTCCCCGGGGTCCTGGGCTGCCCCTTGGTGGCGCCGGGAGCTGCGTCTGGGTGAGGCTGGAGCAGGGCTGGCAGTGACCCCTCGCTCTGGGGTGGGCTGCAACCCCAGGACAGGGGCCCTTGGGCACTGGGCCCCGGAGGGCTGTTGGGCGCGGCCACCCTGCGCCGTTTGCTGGGCAGCGTGCCCTCGTGGGCCAGCGCCTTCCGGCTGGGGGCGCCAGGCCTCCGTACGCCGCGGAACATGAAGGGCTGCTGCCCCCCGCTCAGGTGCTTGTCCATGTGGCGGTCGAACTGCTCCTTCTTGGCGAAGGTGTAGTTGCAGGAGCTGCAGACGAAGGACCGCCTGCTGGTGTGCGTGACGTTGGCGCAGAGCTGGCAGGCGTAGAGCGGGGTGGGCGGCAGCTCCAGCGCCCCCCGCGCCCCGTGCACCCCGCCCAGGTGTGCGCGCAGCTGCTGGTGCTCAGGGTACACCCGGGGGCACTGGGGGCACAGGTAGACGCGCTGAGGGCTGTGCACCGCCAGGTGGCGCTGCAGCTTGAAGGGCTTGGGGAACCGCTTTCCGCAGTGGTGGCAGTCGCGGGAGGGGTCCTTGCAGCCCTCGTGCACGCGGACGGCTTGGAGGAGGGGCTCGCCGCCGGAGCAGGGATCGGGGCACCCGCTGGGAGAAGTGGGTTCCCCGCACGCCGGCGGGCTGCCATCTGCCAGAGCCCCGCCCGGTGCCAGGGGGCCCTCCTGGCTGGAGCCGGCGGCTGGAGCCTTGGGCTTCACCCTCTCCTTCTGGAATGCTCTCCCGGCACCCCGCTGCTGCCCCGGGGACTCCGCGGGGCCCCCGTCTGACGACGGGCCCGCCGAGCGTCTGCCCCCGCTGGGTCTGGACGCCTGCCCCGGGGTGCTGCCCAGGCAGTGCGTGACCCTCGGGTCCCCCTCCCAGGCCCCGAGCGACCTCCGCGCCTGCCCCTTGCGGGCGAACCGCAGGGCGTGCTCCCGCAGGTGCTCATTGTACATCCAGACGTCGGCGACCTCCCGCAGGCACATGCCGCAGGCCCAGCGGCCGGCCTTGCTCTGCGCGTGCTTCTCCTGCAGGTGGTCCCGCAGCCGCTCGCGGGACCCGAACCTGCGCTCCACGCACATGTAGCAGGTGGGGGGCGGCGAGGGGGTGTGGGCCAGCTTGTGCAGGTCCAGCTCGCCCAGGCCGCAGAAGCGCTGGAAGCACACCTTGCACTTGTAGGACGCCCTCCTGGCCTTGGACTGCTGGTCCCGGCCTGGCGCGCCCCCTGCCCCGGCGGCCCCCGGGCTCTGCGGCTCCTGGGGGCTCGCCGCGGCCCCGAAGTCCAAGAAGCTCGTGCTGAGGACACCCACGGGCTCGTCGCAGGGCGTCAGGAAGCACAGGTCCTGCCCCTCCAGCTTGGCGCTGAGCACCTCCGGGTTAACGGCACTCCTGGGGAGCCCGCTGTCGTAGCATTCCTGCTCCAGGTCGGGGGGCTCTGGGCTCGTGTCCCCTGGAGAAGAGGCCCCCCCTTCGGCCGGGGCCTGCAGGTCCACGGCTCGCCAAGACGCCGGGACCATGTGCAGTTCGGGAATGTTCTCTGACCGGCAGCCCTCGTTGGGGTGCGGGGGCTCGTCCTCCGCACAGTCCGCCTCTGGGTCGGCCTCCAGGGCCCACAGGCTGGGGCTGGGGGCCCAGGGGTCAATGCCGGGCACCTTGCTGCTCAGGAAGCCCTCCAGCAGGAAGGACTCGGGCAGACCCGCGGCCTCATCCCCCCACGGGTCCTCGTGGGAGAGGCAGAGCGAGCCCGAGTCGCTGAGGTCTGTGGACAGGCGGGCGGAGGTCAGCACCACGCTGCCCCCCACCCCCCCGAGGGGCTCCAGCGGGGGCGGGGCCTGAGCCTGAGGCTTTTTACTGCGCTTCCCGTACACACGGGGGTTCTTCTTCCGAGTCCAGCGGTCGCCCAGAGGGAAGAGCTGCGAAAAGGAGGCTTCATCATCAAACAGGCTCAGAGGGTCCCTGAGACCCGGGCTGGGGGCTTCGGGAGTGGCGCCCTCACACGCCTGGATCCCGCCCTGCGCTTCTGGGTTGTGCAGGGGACTCTGGGGGCAGCTGCTGCTGGTGCCTCCGGCAGAAGCATGAGTCTCCTGAAGGTCTGGGGGGCTGGAGGGGAGCCCGTGCCCCTCCCCGACTCCTTGCCCTGACCTGCTCTCTGCTGCTCTGCAGTGCCCCCTGGGCTCAGCCCGGGCTGCCCACGCCAGCTCTTCGTGGACGTCCGATGTTCTGGACTCCTTGGGTCCCCAGCAGCCCCTGGCAGGGGTTGTCTTCTGTCCGCTGGGCCCGTCCGCAGGAGGCGCCCACTTCATCCCCTCTGCATGGGCCATCCAGGCCTGGAGTGACCTCTGTGCGTGCGTCTCCTCGGGGTCTGTGTCCGCCGTGCTCTCCATGACGCCGGGCCAGTAGGCGTCGGTGTTGGGCTCGGCCTGCGCTGAGAGGCGGCCGCCGGGAGGCCCCGGGGGACTGGCAGTTGCTGTGTGCGGACCCCAATGGCTTCTGTCTGAAATCACACCCGGACGGACTGGAGGACCCCTTGCCTCCTGGAACTTTCTTGCTCTTGGCTTTCTCCCCTTTTCCTGCGACTTCCTCTCTGACTTGCTGGGGATGTCCGCGGGTGCCCTGCCCCGCCGCTGGCCACCGCCTCTGTCTGCCTGCTTGGGACTGCGCTTGTCCTTCACCAGCCGGGCCTGCTTCCCGGGCTCTGCCGGCCTCGTGTCCTCTCCTGGCTCGCCCGGGCCTGGGGGGTGTGGTTCCTGGCTGGGGGAGCAGCCCAGGGTGCCCCCCACACCGGGCCCCCTGGCCATCTGTGGGCCTGACGCGTCCTCAGGAGCCACTGTACCCTGGTCAGGACGCGGCCCAGGGGCTCGGCCAGGGCCGCTCAGCGCCTGCCTCGGCTTCTCCTTCCCAGGCGCCCTGCGGCTTCTCTTCCCCGGGGGCTGGCATGCTGGGGGCCGGGGGATGGGTGGGGCAGGGGGGCCCCTGTGCAGCCCGTGCTTCCTGGCTCGGTGGCGGCTTAGGCCCGGCCTGGAGCGGAAGGAGGCTGCGCACACTTCGCAGGTCACGGGCCACCCGCTGGGGGCCCGGTCCTCCTGGGGGGCGTTTTCTGTGGACACAGCCTTCTGTCTGGTGCCCCGTGGACTCTGGAGTGTGCGGTGAACGGTTCTGAGGCTCTGGGGAGAGCTGGGTCTGGAGTCCCGGGCTGTCCTGCCGGGAGACGTGGTTCTGCCCCGGGGGAGCTCCGTGGATAGGCAGGAGACGGCAAGGCCGCTAGCGTCGGCTCCGGGGGCCGTCATGGCTTCGGTCCCCGCCTCGTCTTCCTGGTGGGTACAGGAATCTGGCCCCGTGGCCCCCCATGTGGAAGGGTCAGTGGGCACGGCGGTGACACCCTGGCCTTGCCTGTCGCCTGGGGGGTCTGGGAAGGTGGGGTGGGGAGGGGCTCCCTGGCCATGCCGGTCCGGATGGTCGACCTCGGGGCCTCTGACCACCCCCGTGCCATCTGCGGTGGGAATGTCAGGCCCGGCGGGGGCGTTCCCAGTCACTCTCGGGGAGATGGGCCTCACGGGGGGAGAGCGGGAGACAGAGGCAGAGCTCCTGTGCTTCTCCTTTCTAGAACCCTCTCGAGGTCCTGACATGCTGCCTTCAGGGCGGTCCTCCCCGCGGGCAGGAGTGAAGACGCTGATGCAGCCAGGCCGGCCTGACGGAGGGTCCTGCAGGGGGCTCTGGTCCCCCAGGAGGGGACGGTCAGCCAGGCTTCCCCTGAAGCCACAGGGGCTGGTCCTTGAAGATGGGGGAGCTGCCATAGGTGGCCCAGCCCCGGCACCTGGGGTGGCTGGGGTGCCGGCGGCCCTTTGCGGCAGGGGCCAGGCCGGAGAAGGGGCTGGGAGCAGCCCCCCCAGCTCGCCTGAAGGCCTCACGGGAGGGCCTTCTTGGGGCAGGCGCTCCGGGCCGCAGGGAATGGGGGTGGCCGCAGAAGCGGGGAGGGGGACACAGCTGGCCAGCTCCCCAGTGGAGGAAGCGGGGCTCTCTCCAGCGAGCAGCTGCTCCTTGAGGTCCAGGCTGGCCGCCTCCTTGAAGGTCCGGGCTTCAGGCCCATTTCGGATGCGGGCCGCTACCAAGACCGGGGCCAAAGATTCTGCATCAGAGGAGGAAGGGCTTGGGGTGGCCCAGGCCTCTTTCCGAAGGCCCAAGAGCAGGCCATTTCCCTGGAGCTGTCCCTCTGGCTGGTCCGCCTCCCTGGCCGGGGCAGTCTCAGCATGGGCGCAGACCGGGAAGAGGCTGTCCAGCCCCACTGGACCCCCCCGGTCATCCGGCTGCGGCCTGCTGGCTCCGTCTCGGTCCCCGGGCTCCCCAGCCTGGCCGAGGGAGTCCAGGTGTCCATCAGCCTTGGGCCCCAGCTGGCCTCTGGCCACTGCGGGGACGTCCTGGGGGCGGCTGCAGGCCATGTCTCCACCCTCCACGCTGTCCCCTTCCAGATCTGAGGGCTCACTGAGCCCAGGGCTCCGGGCATCAGCAGACAGAGGCCCCTGGGAGCCCAGGGCGTCTTCTTTCCTCCCAGCCGCTCTGGCCACCAGGAGCTGCGGCTGACGGAGGGGGCTTGTGGCCGGGTCCGAGGGCCTCCCGCCGGGGCTGACCTTGGGCACGCAGGCGGGACTTGTGGAGGCCGCCACGGGGACAGACCCCTCCTCACCCTTGGGGCCAGGGCCCTCTGCCGCAGACTGGGGGAGACCTGCGGCTCCCGGCTGGCCTGCTTGGCTCACCGAGTGACCTTCTGGTGTGTCGCTGTGACTCGCATCACAGGATGGGACGGCTCCCTGAGAGGCCGAGCCGGGTGCCAGATGGGCGGGTAGGTGGCCCGCAGCTCCCGGCTCAGGGGGCTCTCGGCGGGGCCCACCTGCCTGCGTGCAGGGAAGGGGCAGCAGGGCGCGACTTGGGCACATCTTCGCGGCCCCGTTATTTTTGGGAAGTAAAGGCTCGCGGCTCGGGCTGCACCTTGCTAAGCTCACGTCCCGCGGAGGCTTGAAGAGCTCTCCAGAGCCGGGCAGAGAGGCTGGCTCGTGGACCCCGCAGTCCCCTTCGGCCTCGGGGGGGCCTGTCTCCGAGACGCCGGCTCTCTGCGCCGCTTGGAAGCTGCGGTCGGCCCCACTGAGGCTTCCGGGAGCCCCAGACGCCCCGTCTGCACGCACGCGGGGGGAGAGGGCTGCTTCTCCTGGGTGGGGTGAGGGCCACTCCTCCTGGGGGCTCCCCGGGCCCGCTTCCGCGGTGGCCACTGTTTCTGCTCCTTTTGGGCATGGGGTCAACTCCCTGAGGCCGTTGAGGTCAGCCCCGGAGAAGGCAGCCCCGGGGGGTGAGGCGGCCTGGCGGGTGGGCAGAGGGGCCCCTGTGCCCCCGTGCGTCCTGCCCGCCTGCCCAGCCCCGCACGGCAGTTCTGGGGCCTCGGGCACCCCTTTACTCTGCAGCTGACTCTCTAATTCAGCGACCAGTCTCTTGATTTCTAACTCGTCTTCGGACAGGCTGCTCATGAAAGCAACGCCGCATTCGCTGAGCCTGGCAGGCAGAGGGGGAGGGCTGGCGGCCCCTGTCCCTTCCCTGGGGCACCTCCTACCAAATGCCTTCTCCCCCAAGAGGTCAGGAAGATGACCCACATGGCTGGCCAGCACTGGTGACTCCTCCAGCAGGGACCAGCCCTTGTCGGGCAGAAGCAGGGAGTACGGCAGCTCCGACTGGGGTTTCCTGGGGGGACGGTCGGCGCACACCAGCCGGGAGTCTGTGTCTCCGCTGCAGGCAGGGGGGTCAAATCCGTCCACAGGCAGCCCTGGGAAGAGCGCCGCGGTCTCCAGAGTCAGAGGGGATTCGGCTTTGCCGGGGCCCCCGGGGGTCGCGTCGGGTGGACTCCTTGGTGGTGGTGGCTCCAGGGCACTGCCATCCACACTGTCCCCGGGCCGGTGCGCGCCACAGGCAGGCGGAGCGTCTGGTGCTAAGACCTTGGAGTAGAGGTCTTCTCGGAGGCAGCCAGGCAGGTCTTTGGGTCCGAGGAACAATTTTCGGGGGGGGCTGCTGTAGGGCTGGGGCCCCTTTCTGGCAAGTGGAACCCCCACAGGGTCTCCATTAAGAAGACCAGGGCCACAGCCAAGATCAGGGCTCTTCAAAAAGAGGGCACCAGATTCAAGGTCGGCGGTGTTGGTGGTGTTGGCGACATGAGCAACAGGGACCAGCAGCTCTCCTGGTGGGTAGGTGTCCCCTCTGTCCCGGGAGGTGGGTTCTCCTGGTAGGTAGGTGTCCCCTCTGTCCCGGGAGGTGGGTTCTCCTGGTGGGTAGGTGTCCCCTCTGTCCTGGGAGATGGGTTCTCCTGGTGGGTAGGTGTCCCCTCTGTCCCGGGAGGTGGGTGGCTCGGTGCACCGGGCAGTGCCTGGCACACTCCCCCGGGATAGCCGGGGGTCCCCTCTGCCCGGCTCCGGTGGCCCCGGGGCTGGGGACCGGGGGCTTCCCTCCCCACGGGAGGCTGGAGAAGAGCTTGGAGCCTCTCTGGGGAGTTCTGTGCCATCTGCGGGGGGCTCTTCAGCAGTTCTGGGGTTCCCGGTCTCCAGGGCGCAGTCCAGGGCCAGATGGTTCTCCTCTGGGGGCCTGGAGCTGCCAGGAACCTGCAGGAGATGCTTGGGGCCTCTCTCCTCGGGGCCTGGGTAAGGCCTGCTTGGCTTCTCGGGGCTGGGGGAGCCCCTGGCCTTCGGGGCTTCCTGCCTCACGACCGACCCGGGTTTCTGCGGCCCTCCATCCTCTTTGGGACCCGGGGTCACACCTGCTTCCTTCTGCCTGGTGCCCCGGCGCCACCGCCCGCTGCCCTGGCGGGGCCGGCCTCGGAGGCGGGAGCAGTGCGGCCGCGGGCCGTCCTCCTCCTCGGACTCGGAGGCGCAGGTGAGGCTGCTGGCCACCGGCCCCGCTGGGGCTGGGGGGAGGCGCCCACCCGGGCCGCGCTGCCCCGGCCGCCCGTGGTGCTTGTTCTTCTGCCGGACGATTTTGTGGATGAGCTCCTTGCTCCAGGTGCCGCCCCGTGTCTTCCTCCTCCTGATGTCCTTCCCCGGGGACAGGCGGAGGCGCTGCGAGCTCCTGGTCTCCACCGGGAGGGCCCGCTGGGCGGGATCTGCGGGGCCCCGGGTGGCCTGGCTCCTGCAGTCCCGGGGGCAGGACAGGGGGCCCTCTGCCCCGTGGCCTTTCCTCCGGGGCCTCAGGCACGTGGCTCTGGGGCCCTTCTGGCTCTCGGTGGAGCTGGAGGTGTCCAGCTCTTTCTGGAACAGCTTGAACCGCTTCCCTCTCCTCTGCTGGCTGGTCGGGCCAGCCCCATCGGCCTCCGCGGGCGCTGGGCCCAGAGAGCGGGTTTTGGGCCGGCTGCGGGCTGGGCAGGCCCCGTTCCCAAGGCGGGGGGCCTGGGGCTCCGGGGGGACAGCCTCGCTCGGGAGCGGGGGCTGGGCTTTGTTCTCTGGGATGGTGCCCACCTTGGTCTTGGGGGGCTGCCCGGCACCAGGCCCTCTAGGGCCGGAAGGCTCCTCATCAGCGAAGACGTCGATGAAGCTGCTGTCGATCTCGGGGTTGTCCGACTGGTACCCCAGGCCGTTGAGCGCCTCGGTGATGAGGCTGTCCAGCTTGGCGTCGTCCTCGGGGTCCAGGTCCGCGGCAGGGAGGGGGAAGGGGGCGGCGGCCAGGCCGGGCAGGAAGCTGGTCCTCAGGGGGTCGTCTTTGCCGTCGGCCCCGCCGAGCAGGAAGGGGGCCGTCTTGCTGTGGCTGAGCAGGCTCGGGGTCCCGCCGGCTGGTGCTCGGGGGGCGGCCAGGGGGCTGTCCTTGGCCCTGGCCAGCAGCGCGCGGCAGAACTGCCGGTGCCCCAGGAAGGCGGCCAGGCTGCTGTAGTTCTGGTCACACTGCCTGCAGGTGAGCAGCACGTCCAGCTGGTCCAGGCTGGCGCTGCTCAGGGGGAAGTGGTGGGCGGGGTAGGGGGGCGGCTCCCGGGGGAAGCCCTCCAGCCTGCCGTCGCCCGCCTCGGGGCCTGAGCCTGGGAAGGGGGCCTCCTCCAGGCATTTGAAGGTGCCCTCGGCCCCCAGCCCCTCCGCGGGGAAAGGGAAGGCTCCGACGGGCTCTGGCTGGAAGCGCACGGGCACGGCGTGCGGGGGCTCGGGGGACGGGTAGGGGCTGCTGGTCTCCGGGGGGCGAGCAGGCGCGTGGAAGAAGGTGGGGGGCCCGAGTGGCCCGGGGACCTGGCTCTCCTCGGAGCTGGGGTTGGCCGGGCTGCTGGACAACGGCGACAGCGAGGAGCAGGAGCTGCTGCTGGCCGTGTTGGTGGCCGGCGAGGGCAGCGGGGACCCGCAGGGAGAGGCGCCCACCACTCGGGGAGGGGGCAGGCCGGGGGTCGCCCGGGGTGAGACCTGGGACTGGGCCACCCCAAAGAACAGGGGCTGGGCTCCGGGGTCCTTCAGCCCGTTGTAGGCGAACAGGCCGGGGGAGCTGCCCCCGTGCTGACCCGGGCTGTTTCTCAGGAGTGCCAGCTTCTCCCCGGGCCCGGGGGTCTTGCCGGCAGCACCCAGGGCTCCCTGGCCGCCGCCCTGCCACTCGGGGGCCCCTGCGGGGAAAGGCAGCCGGCTCAGTACCTCCATGCGCGGGGGGCCGGGCCCGGTGGCTGGGAGCACTTGGGGCCAGGGCAGCGGGGGGCTCTGGGGGAGGCCGAGGCGCTGGCCGAGGCTGGCCTGGTCCTCGAAGAAGGCGTTCCTGGCGGGGGCTGGGGGGCCCAGGGGAGGTGTGGGGTAAGGGGCCGTGGCAGGGTCCCACAGCTGGGGCAGTCTGGTGGGCAGCGCCCCTGGGGCTGCCAGCTCCGAGTCCAGAGGCCCTGGGCTGGTCCCCACTCCGCTGGCCCCGGGGCTTCCATAGGTCTGCCCAGGAAAGTGCCTCTGGGACAGAGAGTTTGGGGGCGCCCTGGGGCTCCCCAGCCTGTCGTCGTGGGCCGAAGGCGGTCTCTCAGGCTGGGCTTTGGTCAGGCTCGTGTGCAAACTGTCCGGAAAGGTGGCCGTGCTCTCCGAGAAGGGGCTGGGGGCTGGGGGAGCAGCACCAGATTGTGGGGGGGCACAGCCGAGGTCACCGGGGGCATCGAGGCCGGGCCGGCCAGGGTAGCAGGGTGGGGGCTGGGGAGCGGGCTGGGGGGGCAGGGGGTAGGCTGAGCCTGTGCCCACCACCTCCTCCGGCCACGCCGCCCTGGGCTGGTGGAAGGCAAACACCAGGGCTCTCTCCCCATACGTGGGCGGGGACGTGTCCTCGGGGAAGGGTTTCGGGCTGGGCCCGTGCAGTGCCTGGAGGGGGTATGGGAAGGAGGCCACTCCGGGGCTGTCCCCTTCGGGAAAAGGCTCTGGCTTGGCAGCAGGGACCCCGAATCTAGCACCTGGGAAGCCATTCTCAACAGCGGGAGGCCAGCCGTCAGCCCCGGTGGCCTGGAATTCCGAGTAGGAGGCCGGCCGGCAGGGAGGGGCGCTGCTGCCCGGGGGGGCCCTGAGGGGCGGCGGCCCGGGGGTGGCCTTCGGTGAGGTATAGTTGCTGGAGGTAAAGCTGGAGGGGGTCTCCGGGAAGCACCTTTGGAAACTGAGCTCTTCTGGGGTCGGAGGGGCCTTCGCCTCTGGGGGTCCGGGGTCCTCGCCCTGTGGGCCCTCAGGAGTCTTGTCCAGAGCGGGTCTGGCCCTCGGGCCGGAGATGTTCGGATTGCAGAGCTGCTGTGCGCGCGCCTGCGCCCGGTTCCTCCTGGGGGGGCCCTGCGGGCTGCCCCCTCTCCCCGCGAGGCCGCTCAGGGACTGGGTTCTCAGGAGCGGGGCCTTGGGCTCCACCTCGCCGGCCTGCCACGGCTGGGACTCTGGAGGCTCCCCGGCCTGAGCCCTGCTGCCCGCGGCCTTGGCGGTCCTGCTGGCTGGGGCGCCGTCCTCGCCGGGGGGCTGGGAGGGGCCCCCCGCGCCACCAGCTGCTTGGCAGGGCTGCGGGTCTCGGGTCATGGTTGGGGGCGGTGCCGGGCGGGGCTGCTCCCCGGGCATGGCCCCTCCGTCTGGGCGCTGGGAGCACGTGGTGGTCCGGGGGGGCCCCTGGAGAAGCCTGCTCTCATGGTCCTGACTGGAGTCTGCAGGGAAAGCACAGGGTGAGTGGGGGGGGTCTCTGCAGGCTGCGGGGGAGGCTTCCCCTCGGGGGAGAGAGGGTCCAAGGAGACCCCTGCCAGGCGCCAGCTGGGCCACGAGTGGAAGGGCCCCGTGTGGCACGTGAGCTCTCAGACTGTGGAGCTCCCACGGTGGGGACGACGGGCACCCGGGGGCCACAGGTGTGGCCCGAGATAAACCCAGGGGGGCCAGGGGACAGCCCAGGGAGGAGGACGGGGCCACGTTCGCTTGCCTGGAGCTGAGGGAACGGAACGGAGGAGGTTAGCGTTCCTGGCGCGGCAGGCCCTGCCCAGGGGAACCGCCGCTCAGCCCCCCAAGGGTGGGCCTGCGTGTGGGTTTCTGCGCGGACCCCTGCCCCGGGGCTGCCCCACCGAGGAGGGGCATCGTGCCTGATTTGGGGCACAAGCGTCACTTGGTCTCCTGGGAGGGTGCCCCCCCACTCCCCAGGGTGTCTTCTCCCCACATCCCATTGCCCTCCTAAGCGGCAGCCTCACCCCTCCCCCACCCTGCCAGGCCTGCTGCCTGGGGCCCGTCCTCCACTCTCCTTCTCCTCTCGGGACCAGGAGACCTTGGGGCAAAGGCTCATGGGGGACGTTTGTCAAATGAATATGTGATCGTAAGAGCAGCATTGAGCTCCGGAGCCCCGCCGTGGGCCGGGGCCCTGAGCACTTCCCGTCAGTTTCTCCTGGCCTCGCGGTGGCTCGGGAGGCCGGAACCCGCACTGCTAGCCCCGGTTGATGGGTGAGGAGGGGGACAGGGACCTCACGGCTGGTGGAGGGCACCGGGTCCCTGGGACCCCCACGTGGCCCATCTCCAGGCCCGGGGGGCCGCACCCAGTCCACACACACGTGCTTAGGACCATGACCCCTGCAGAGGCCCCTGTGCTTCGGGGCGGTGCAGCCTGGGGAGGGGGCAGGGCCCTCCTGGACGTTTCCAACTCGGCCTCTGAGCTGCCATGGGACCTGGGGCAAGGCCCTCAGCATCTCTGCCCCTGGGGCTTGGGGGTCTCGGCGGAGCCCCCGGCTGGTGCAGAAGACATTGGTGCTGTGCCCCAAGGGCAGAATGGGCCCCTCAAAGACCGTGTGCTGTTTGCGTGGCTTGCTCACTAGCTGAGTTTCCGCGGAGCCCGGGCCCCGGGG
>CM052803.1:48758059-48795691 GCA_028533885.1 Nasua narica | reverse complement strand
GGGCAGGGTGACCTGGGCATCCCGTGTGGGTTCTTAAGGGGGACCAGACGCTTCCAGCCCCCCAGCCCCCTTTTGCGGGGCACACTCATCACTCTGAAGCCCAGCACCCCAAGCTCTGCTCGGAAGGCTCCCTCTGGGGCTCTGGGGAGGCTGGTAAGATTTTTCACTCAAGATTCTGCCATCCCCGTGGAAGGAACGTCCCAGCCTGTCCCAGAATGTCCCTCGGCCAGCAGGCTTGGCACAGACGGCATCCCGCTGCCTTTGCGAGGGCTAAGGTCACACACAGCGGCCAGGCTGCTCGGCATCAGGGCAAGCTTCCCGGAGGAGGTGGCAGTGGTTTGAGCAGGGATGGCCAGCCTTGGGGCCTCGGGACAGAGAGGGACGTCAGGACACAGGCAGGGGCAGGGCGGCTTGGGGACACATGGAAAGGGTCCTGTCTCCTGGGAAGGGACCGATGGAGCTGGGTCAGTTCACAAAGGGGAGTGTGGACCCCGTAGGATGTGGAGTGGGGCCTGCAGCAAGCAGGCAGCCAGCTGGGGCAACTCTGACCCAGGCCCGGGCATCTCCCCCCCTTGCCGTCAATGACGGGGACCCCCCACGGCCAGGGTGGTGGCCCAGCGTGAGTCGGGCCAGGGGCCAGCTCTGCTGTCTGCCCCCACTGGGAGTGGAGGGGCTCTGGCCGGTGGGACCTCCCTCCCAGCTTCCCAGACAGCCTGGGGAGAGGACGCGGGCCGCCCCAGCCCCAGGCCCAGGGCTTCAACCACAAACGGCCTCGTGGCCCACGGGATCAGGTGTACAGATGGCTGAGGGCCTCTGACCGCACGGGGCTTTCCTCACCAGCCCCTGGAACACTGGCCCTCGGGACACGAGTGTGGAGAAGGGGGTGGGCCTGGGCTTCCCCACGGCTCCCAGAGCTGTCCAGCAGCAGGTAAGGCCCCGCAGATCCAGGCTCCGAGCTGCGCCCCTCCCGGGCAGGGTGAGTGGGTAGAGGTGGGGCGCTGGTGGGGCTCAGATCCCTGGCCGTGCTGGCTTGCCATCCGGCCTTGCTTAGCCTGGTCTGTCTGTGACCCGGAATCTTCTCAGAGGGTCAAGAGTGAAATAAGCCAATACCTCTTCATAAGACATCTAGCAGAGAGCGTGTGCAAACCCACGTATTTTCCTCGTTAAAACCCTACCTGCTCCGTCGGCAGCACGGCGGGGCCGAGGTGCTGAGACCCTGCCTTCTGCACCGCCTCCCCCGGGGCCCAGGGCTGCGGTTCCAAGCCCGGGGCCAGCCCCTGAGAGCACAGTGGAAGGTCTCTCGGGAGGCAGCTGGAACCCCCCGGCTGGAGGTGGAGGGGGCCGGTCAGGTGCGGTGGGGAGGGGTTTGGGGCTGGAGACAAGGGCATCTCTGGCCCGAGAAGCGGCCTGACCCCGTCCACGTGTCCTCGGTTATGTACCTGGGGACGCAGGCTGTCAGTGGGGTCGCCGTGCAGGTCAGTCTCTTGAGGAATGAGGATTTCTTGGCTGCCGAGAGAATGGAAAGCGTGTCAGGACCCACGCGGTGTGTGGCTGAGGCGGAGCGGCCCCCTCCCCGCCGGAGGAACCAGCCCCCCACCCGGCGCCCTGTAGAGCCAGTGTGGCTGGCACGGGGGTCGCAGGGAGCTGGGGGAACTCGCGGGGCTTGGCCTGGGGGTCCCTGCTGGGCTGGGGGTCCGTGGCCTGCCGCCCCCGGGTTTGAGGATTATTTTACATTTCCTTCCGCTAGGAAGTGTGTGCACAGAGGACACATTCATGCGGTTCCCGAACCTGGGATAATGCTCCGAGGTCCCCAGAGAGAAGCCTCCGGCCGGGCCGGCCCTATGGGCCCTCTGCCCCAGCCCTGCTGGGTGAGCTCTGGAGGCGGATTGCTGTGTTTGCTTCCAGAGGTTCTCGATGCAAACACCAGCAAACATGGAGAGAGGCTGTCAAACCATGGGGTGATGGCTATGAAACTCAGCCAATTCCTCGGTTTCACCTCCTTCCAAATGCTGGAGCCCAATCCCCTCCCCTTCAGTGGGGGCTGGGTGCAGAGACCCGCTAAGGCTCAGGGTGTGGAGGAAAGGAGGGGGCTTGGCTTTAGAAATTAGCTCGTACGAGCCATTAGGGTCCCGCCCTGCTCGCTGTCAGCCGCCCACTTGGGGGCCACCGGCCCTCACGTTGCCTGATGCTCAGCAGCCCCGTGGGCAGGCCACGTGCGAGGCCCCGCCCACAGCCATGTGAGCGCCCACTTCTCCAGCCCCGGTCGGGCCTCCAGACCAGCCGGCGGCCCCTGCCGACCTTCCAGCACGACCTCAGGGAGCCCGCCCGCCCCATGGAGCTGCTGCTGGACTCCTGACCTCGGGGACCATGTGAGACAGCCGGCGGCCCCTGCCGACCTTCCAGCACGACCTCGGGGAGCCCGCCCGCCCCGCAGAACCCCTGCTGGTCTCCTGACCCCAGGGACCGTGTGAGACAGCCGGCGGTGATGCTTGTCCCACTGCAGCAGGCAGAGCCCCTCCTAGGTGCTGGAACGCCTCCCGAGATCCCCGGTTTGGTCTGAGTCCCGTGCCAGAGCAGGGAGGGCGCGTCTCGCCAGCGGCCGGCAGGCGGGGCCCAGACCCCGTGCGGAGCCGTCCTTACCCCAGCCTGCCCAGTCACTCAATCGTGCACACACCTTTACGTTTGTGCCAGGCTCGTGCAAGGCCGTTCGCGGCTCTGCCTCACAGAGTCCGCTGGGAAGTCGGAGCCTGACAGGGAGGCACGACCCGTCACACAGCACGCGGCGAGGCAAGGGGACAAGAAGCCGGACGCAGCAGCTCTGCACCGTGGCCCCCGCCCCAGGGACCCCTTTCCCTCCCCGGGGGTACCGAGACTGTGGGCAGAGCTCAGCCACCCCGTCACCCTCTTTGCTTGGCCCCAGATTGGGGGCCAGACGTTCTGTGTGCAGGACCCAAGGGCACTCTCTGCCCGCGGCCCCTGCAGGGGCCGGACGCACCGTCTCCGGGGCCTGGGCGGCAGGGCAGGCTCGGGGCAGCGGGGGTGCCCAAGCCTCGGGTTCCCGCCCCTGCCCGGGCTCTTGGCAAGGCCCCTCGGTGCGCATGGGTGTGGGTTTCAGCGGGCCTGGGGCTCCTTTGAAGTCGGGAGCTGCAATCCCTCTGATTCCTGGCTGCCCTAGGGAACCCCCGGGAGGGTGGGCACCTCCTTTTCCTGCAGAAACACTAGCTGGGCCCTCTCGTCCTGGGTAACTCAAGCCGTGGACGTGTCAGCTGGCTCTGGGGGGTGTGGGGCGGCGGTTCCTGGCGAGGGGCGGTCCTGCCATAGGCCTGGACGCCCCCCCACCCCGTATCCCCCAACCCCTGCAGGGCGCCCGGCCTCTGCTCCTCCCCCCATCCCCAATCTGCCCGATTTTACTGTGGTCTCTCTCTCTGCTCTCCTGTCCTGTGGGTCCCTGGCTGTCCCTCCTGAGATACCCGCCCTGCACAGAATGCCTTCCCTGCCTCTTTCCCGCCTTCCCGATTCCCACCCACGTGCACGGGGACAGTGTGTGGTGGGGCCAGCGGGGCCAGCCCTGACCTCTCTGGGACCGCCGGGGTCCTGACCTCAGGGTTGCTGACGCCCCATCATCTGTGCAGACCAGCACACAGTGGGCACCTGCAGAGGTGGGCGCTTCCCGGGTCCTCTCCCAGTCTGCCTCTTCCTGGAAGCCCTCCTGGTTGCGTGTGTATCCACCAGGGCAATGCTAGTTAGGCGATCACTGAGGGTGTCCCCCGTGGTCAGGACAGACCGTCTCCCACGCCCCGGGGTGGCCTGTGCGGTCAGAGCCCGGTGCCTGTCTCCACGGCTGCTCGAGGGCCTGGGTGGCACGGAAGCTCCACTCCTCGTCCAGTGGCCCGGATGGTTTAACCTCTGCTGGGGCCAGCGCAGGCGGGAGGGGGCACCTGACTTCTGCCCCCTCGTCCTGGCCATCGGGGGCAGCGCAGTGGCCTCTGGGAGTGATGAGGCATCGATGAGCGGGGGTGGGGGGGGGCTGTGTCCGAGCGTGAGCCCCTCCCCACTCAAGAACTTCACGCCCCTCCCAGCCTGGCCCCCGCCCGAAGCACCTGCCGGGGTCACGACCAGCTGGGGTTGGGGGTCAGCTGGGCCGGGGTGCACCCCACGAGGCTGCCCACCCGGGTTCAAGTGCCATTTGCCTTCCTTCCCACGCCAGGCCTCCCCACCGTGCCCTCGGCGCCAGAGAACCCAGCCCTGCGCTCTGGGCTGCTCTCCTCACGCTGCCCTGCGGGCCCGCCCTCCGCTCACGGACTGCAGACGGGACGCTGAGGCACATGAGGGGACCTCTCACCCAGCTGGGGCAGCCGAGGGAGGCACAGGCAAGTGTGGACGTGCGGGGGGCCGGGTGGAGCACGCAGGAGCTTGGGGCGGGAACGGGGGCTGGTGAGGGCGTGCAGGGCCCGACCGACGGGGAAGGGCCTCTCAGCACGGTGGCTGGGATGGGGGCTCCTGGCTGGGAGGCGCCCTGATCCCTGGTTCCCTGCCCTGCCTCTGGCTGCCCGCCCCACCCCTGGCCCCACTGCTGGACCCCCTGGGCGCACACCGCTCCTGGCGCCCCTCGTGGCCGTCCCGGGGGCCAGGGGAGTGGGGGGGGGCTGGTGCCAGCTCTGTGGGGCGGGGCCTGCGGCTCTAGGTCCTCTGCTAGAGCGCGGCCGGGCAGAGCCAGGTCCCCAGCCACCCCCACGCCAGGGCCATGGCACGCGGTGCCCGCCGCACCCACCCTGGCCCCAGCCGCGCCCCTGCATGGGCCCCGGATCCTCCGGGAGCTGAGTGCAGCGGCCGAGCCGTGTCCGGCTCCCAGTCACCGGCCGGGGGCTCTGGGCGCTGTGGCGCGCCTCCTGGCCACATTCCTCCACCAGCATTCTCCTGCCCTTCTCCTTCAAACGCTGCCGCTTTGCTTAAAAATGATCTGTTACCCGAGCTCTCAGATAAACCCGTGCCGGTGCCGCCGTACCTACGCCGTGGCCCGCGGGCGCTTAAGAACGCCAGCAAACTATCAGCTGCATTTATCTTAATTACTTTGGGGAAAGTGGAGGCAGGCGTTGCAGGGCCGGGAAGCGTGTTTGTTGGCGTTATCGGGGTGCACACTGGAGATCCCTGAGCAGGAGGGAGATAAGAGGAGCACGTGGGGGAAGATGATGTCTTCGAGAATGACAGGGAGAGACTGGTGGGGTGGCGGGGACCCCTGCCCCGGGCCGGGGCCGGCACCCCCCTCGTCCTGCCCTTCTGTTCCATGCAGACCGACTCTGGGGTGTGCGAACACACTCCCCGCAGCTGCTCCTCGCTTCCCGGACTTTAAGGCTCAGCCAGTCAGTGCCCGCAGGCCAGACCGAGCCTGGTGCCCGAGCCTGGGGACCGAGCGGGATGCCCGTGCCGCCTGTGGCGGCGGCGGCCCCTCTGGGACCCCACACGCCCTCCCCTGGGCGGGGCCGCGGACCCGATCCCCAGGGAGCTGGGAGCCCTGGGATCCCGGGCAGGGTCGGGCAGGGTTCGGCCGACGTGTGACAGGGTCGTGCTGCCTGGGGCTGGCTGTGGGGGCAGGGGGACGACAGGAGGAGGTGGACGCGCAGCGGATTGTCTGCGTCCAGCCGGGCCCGGGGGAGCGCTCCCCAAGCCCGAGCGGGCTGGTCTGGCATGTCCCGATGGCCCGTGTGGTCTGGAACACGCTTGCCGGCCCAGCTCACCACCTGGCATCCGGAGAGCCGCCAGGAATCAAAGGCAGGAGTCCCGGCCAGGTCATGGCCCCGGCCAGGGGCTGTCCCCTACGCCTGCGCTGACCGGTGCCCTCTGGAGCCCCGGGGGGCAGGAGCCTGGCCAGCTCTCTAGGGACCTCGGTGCCCTCACCCGCGGGACGGCAGTAACCGCACCGTCCATACAGGCTGGCCAGGGAAGGGCCGCGGAGGGAGGCTGGGGAATCGAAAGTAGGAGAGGCGTCAGGGCCTTTGGGGGGCAACGCCACGGGGGCCGCAGGGAGTCCTGCGCCTTCACGCCCGAGCCCCGGGTTCGGGCGCCACATGCCTGGGAGGTCTGCACACAGCGCCGCCTAGATCTTCCTGCCCTGCTGTCCTCTTCCTCACCCCCCAACCCTCCCTGGGTCCTGCTTGCCCTCTGCCATGCTCCGCGTCCCCGCACACCAGCAGGCTCCTGCCTCCGGCGCCTGCACTGGCCATTGCCTGCCCAGCATAAGCCTCCTTTCCCTCCTCCCCTGGTCTAGCTGCAACGCCACCTCCTCCAGGAAGTCCTCCTGGAGGACCCCATCCCCACCAGCTAGCACAGCCGCTGCCCGAGGCCACTCTCCGACCCCCCCCCCCGGGCTTGCTGACGCACTGCCCCGACCTCCACCGCAGGCAGCACGAGGGCTGGGGTCCAGCCTGCCCTGCGGCCGTGCGAGCTCAGCCCCGTTCTCGGGGTCCGGCACAGGCTGCAGAGGACCTGGGTCTGCCCAGCCTTCTGCTGACCTCTCTGGGTGCCTTGGGGAAGCTCTGTAGTCCTGTCTGTCCGTCTGTGAGGTGGGCCGGTCCCCCTCTCAGCACCCGCACGCCTACGTGTGCACACACACCTGTACGTGTGAACAGCCCCCAGCACATGGGCACACACAGATTCATGTGAACACGCACACCCATGTCCCCATGTGCTCGCCAAGGCCTTTGGGGGGCGCACGTCTCAGACTCTGGGCCCCATTCCCCTGGGAGGAGGCAGCAGGCAGGGGTGCTGCCCGGGCACCCGAGGGCAGGGACGGCAGGGGGCAAGGCTGACGCTCCGTTTGGGGGGTGCGTCCTGCACCCCGAATGTTAACACTGCCCCCAGCTCAGCCCTGGCACACACTGGCTGCCCCCTGGCCTACTCCTTGGGACATTCTTCTCCCCGGCTGAGAGGGAGGGGCCGCGGGGGTGGTGACAGCCAGGGTCCACTGTGCCGGGGTCACCCTGGGATTCAGAGGCCCGGCAAGCTGCCAGCCAAGCCGGGAGTGTATTCAGCAAGCGTCCACCGCCCCAAAGCCGAGGGGGCGCTTCCCCGGGGCAGCGGCTCCTGAGGACTGACGACCAGCGGCAGAACTGGGGGGAACCACGGGAACCACTTTCCCGGCTAACGCGGGTGAGGTGTCGTCTTCAGAGCGGGCTCGGAATTCCAGGACGAGGATCTTTGGGGGCACCTAGTTTCTGTGCTCTCCTCACAGCTGTGCAGCCATAGCTCAGAGAGGGTGCTGGCTTGCTGGAGGCCACACAGCGCAGACCCTAGTCTCCCGGAACTGGGGACATCGATTTCCTGGTCAGGATAGAGCTCTAGCAATGCCTGGAGCAGCCGTTAGGGTCCTTGCTCCTGGCCCCCCCCCCCCCCCAGAGAAGGGAAGACAGCAGTCCGGGTGCCACGCAGCTGGTCTGGGGAAGGGCCAGCACCACTCCGTTTGGGGGTGACCGGCTTGATCAACCCCATCCCCACCAGCCAGGCGGGGAACGGCGGCTCGAGGGCCCGGGCTGGCGGGAAGCTGGAGGTGGGGGGTGGCTGGCCTTACCCTGGAGCCCTTGTCCCCAGGGTGGACCCCGAACTCCATATGGTTGCAGAGCCAAGGTCTCCATGAGCTCTCTTGGGGCAGACACCCCCTCGCGGAGACCTGGCTCCTTGTCCTTCTTCGTGACCCCCCCAACATCGCCCCAGTGGGGGGCAGGAACCTCAGTACCCCCAGCCTCAGCCGGTCTTGGCTCCCTGGGCTCAGCGTCCCACCGGAAACACCTGAGGGGAGTGTTCAAAGCTCCTGTAGCTCTGACTTTCGGGGAAAGCCTGTCACTGTCCCTCCCCCAGACAGCCCTGTCACACGCGAGTGCTCGTGATGGAAGTCGGTGGTCGCCGTCCCTTTCTTGGCCCTGCATGCAGCCCTGTGTGCACTGACCACACCCGCGGGGAGTGCGGCCTCCCGATCTTGCTGCCGAGGGTGGGACCAGCACCTGGAGGGAGGGAGACGCGGCGGGCCAGAGCTTCCTCAGGAAACTCACAAGCTGTCACCCCCCTGACCCTGTGACCCCGACTGTGGCACAGAGATCGGGTCCTGCCAGAGGGAGAGCAGAGCCGGCCGCTGACCCTGGAAGGAACGGGCCCCTGGGGGCCAGCGTGGCTGGGGCTGGGCTGGGCTCTCGCTCCCCCGGGGCCCGGGGTGCACTGCCTCGGCCCGGCTTCCCTGCCTCCACCGGCCTCGGGGAGCAGCCTCAGACCCATCTCATAGGTAAGGAAGCCGAGGCTGCAGGAGGAAAGTGAGGCGGCAGACGGCAACGGGTTCCCACCATGCGCCCCGACACCCCCACTGAAGCCCGGGGAACTTTGTGACGTTGGGAAACTGAGCAAGGCTCCCACGGGAGCCCTCCTTCCCTCGCTTGCTGGGGACGTGGGGACGGCGGGGCTTAACCAGCGGAGCGACAAGATGAATGTGCTTCCTTGGAGGCCGGGTGGCTGCGCTAATTACTCTCCCGTCAGGTTCCGGATCCTATCAGCCTCCTTTTTCAATTAAAAGCGATTATAATTTCACTTCTCAAGGAGGAGAGGATTAGTACCACGCCGGCGGGCAGCTGGTCGGGGAGGGGCCCTCAGCACGCGGGCCCTGCCGCGTCGGGCAACCCGCTACGGTGTCTGGGGCCCGTGGGAGGAAGCGGGCGCTGGGGGCTCGCCGACCTCATGCCAGGCGAGGCATTCCCAGGCCATCCGTTTTGGAGGCGCCGGCCGCACTCGGGGTTTGCGGGAAACAGGCACTCAGCTGGTTTACAGAAGTGGGAAACCAAGGCTCAGAGTGTAGGGGATGGGCTCAAGGTCACAGGGCTCCCGAGTGGTGGGCCGTGTTTGTAGAGGGAGGCTGAACAGCCGGAATTCCCACTGCAGGAGGGTCCCGGGGAGACGAGGAGGCCCCAGGGGGGTGAGGAGGTCCTGGGGAGGCCGGGAGGGTCCCGGGGAGGCCAGGAGGCCCCAGGGAGGCCGGGAGGGTCCCCGGGAGGCTAGGATACTCCAGGGAAGCGAGAAGGTCCTGGAAAGGCCAGGAGTCCCCGATTCCTGACACCGAGGGGGCCCAGAGCATCTCCAGTCATGGCCTCCTGGTGGGTCTCAGGGATCCCAGGGGCAGCTCGCTGCCCCTCCCCGGCTCTCAGTGCCCCCCCCGACGGCAGCCATCGCCTGCCCTCCTGGCACCGAAGGCAGAATGGGGGGCAGGCCTGGGGTCCCTCCCCGCCATCCGCAGAGCCTGCCGAGGGCCGGAGATCCCTGGAGCACTGCCGTGTGGACCCCCGAGCAGGGTCTGCTGTGCTCCCTGCAGCCCTCGGTCCCCAGCTGCTTTCCCAGGGGACAGAACACAGAACAAGGCCACAGAGCCGAACACACTGCCGGACAGTGTCCACCCCCGCTGGTGAGGGACTCCCTGCCACGCCTGTCCCCAGCTGTCCCCGCCCCCACCAGCGCTGTGCAGACGGGGACACCGAGGCCCAGTGGGGTGGACACTTGGTTGGCGAGTGGAGCAGTGAGCTGCGGGCACTCGGGGTGGGCATTCACGGGCCCCTCTCCCCCCGGGGTGGGCACAGGGGGCCCCAGCCGGCGCTCCTTCCACAGAAAGTCGGCAAACACGTCCTGCTGTGGGACAGGACGGCCAGGTCTCCCGACCACAGCCCCCGTGCCCCGCTGCTCGACCACGCGTCCCCGAGGACCGCGTGCGTCAGTCTTGGCACCTGCCTCGGGGTCCCTGGGGCTGGGGACCCTGCCCGGACAGGGCTGAGACCACGTGTTTCTTCAAGGAGGGCCTGGGGCCACCTCGCTGGTGCCGGCCGCACGTGCGGGGTCACGGCCACGCCTGGGCCGGCCCCGCAGCTCCCCGAGCCCCCACGAATCTGGCCCGGCCGCGGGCTCTCTGAGGCCTCAGGACGGAGCACAAAGCAGGGGCCACGGAGCCGACTCTGGGGGTGAGCTCAGCTCTGCCCCCAGCCCTGCACCCTCAGGGGCCTGCTCCCGGCGTCTTCTAGAAAGCCAAGGCTCACGCGCGCCTCGGGGCACCTGCGTTCCCCAGTGCGTCTGTCCGGCACGCTTCTCCCAGCCCTTCCCGGTCCCTGACTTTGTCCTTGCTGGGCTGGGACGGCGGACAGAGGCCGTGGCTCAGACTGTGTCCAAGTCCCAGGCAGACCGGGTCTGGGTGGTCCCAAATACAGGGACAAGTGTTCTTCTACGAGAAGGGAGAGGAGAGACACCCAGGGAAAGGCCGTGTGAAGACAGACCCAGGGCTGGAGTGATGTGGCCACAGTCAAGGGACCCGGGAGCCCCCGGGGGCTGGAAGAGGCGGGAAGGACCCTCCTTGGTGCTAACGAGGGTGGGGTCCACCCACTCCCCCACAGATGGCCCACTCTGGCCCACATCCTGGGCCTCACGTCTGCCTGCTGACTCGACCTGCCCCCACCTCTTCCCCCCTCCCCTCACCCCCCATCAGTCAGCCTCGGACGCCGACCACGGCCCCGGAGCCCTCGTGCGCGCACACACCCGCCCTCCACCCTTCCCTCCACCCAGAGCCCTGCTCGGCAGCCCCAGGCTGGTTGCTGCTCGTGACCGGCCACTCCGGTGTCTTGGGACCCCCAGCCCATCTGCCGGCATCCCTGGGGGAAGCACAGAGCTGTGTCCCGTCTTCTCACCGCTGGCTGTGGTGACCCCAGGGCCGTGACATGCATCTCATCCTTGCTTTGCAGGTGAGGAAACGGAGTCACGGTGAGGTGGGGGACTTCCTTTCCTGGCACACGGACCTGAGCCCAGGGCACCCGGGGGGGAACGTCCGCGGATGGGAGCCTGTATCTCCTGCCACACTCGGGGGTCCCTGGCCGTGCGACCCAGGCCCAGCCCCCGGCCCCAGCCCCCGCTGCAGAGGGGCAGCTGGCCCCCAGGGGCACAGCTGAATGACAAGTCCCTGCTCCGCTGGCTTCAGAGACCCCGCGGAAGGGCCCCCCCCGGCCCTCCAGAAGTGCTGCTCTCACCGGCTGGACGCGAGGTAGGAAGAAGCAGGGCTCGTTGCTGGGGCCGTGTTTCCCGTTGGTAGCGTGTCGGGGGCCTGGGCACAGGCGTCCCGCCCTCCAGCCTTAGAGGAGGAGATGAAACGAGAGCAGGCTGGCGGGAGCCAGCGAGGGTCTGGGGGGCACTCGGGAGCCCGGGAGATGCAATGGGGATCCAGTCACCCAGCTGGGCCCCTCCCTCAATGAGGCAGGTGCCGGGGGGGGGCGGTGGGCACGGGGACCTGCCTCACGGGGACCCGCCACCCCAGGCCGCTGGGGGCTTCTCACCCACTGGAGACCCAGTTCATCAGGGGCTCTGGGGTGGGAGTGCGTCCGGTAGGGAAGGGGGTGCGGCGCACGTCTTCCGGCAGATGTCTCAGCCCCGGCCCGGGTGGGCCCGCACCTCCCACTGCTGGGGACGCGGGCTCCGGGGCCTGTGCCCGCGGGGCGAGACGCTCCCGCAGACGGAGAGGAAGCGGAGGCCAAGGCTCGTCCGTGCTCCCCGCCCCCCGTCGTGTCGCCAGGGCCCCCTCTCTTGCACACACTCTGTCGGCAGGGGTGGGGTGGTGCGAGCCTTGTGAGGTGGGCGGACCCAGGAGCGGGGTCCTGGCCGCTCCAGGAGCTGGGGGCCCCAGGCCAGTCAGGCCCCATCGGGAGAGTGGGACTGAGGACGCAGACGCTGTGGTCCAAGGGCACACACCACCGTTTCCTTGCTGTGCGACCTCAGGCCGCGGACTTAGCCTCTCTGAACCCCATTCACCCACCTGTAAGTGGGTCTGATGCTGGCCCCTGCTCGTGGGGTCCCTAGGGTCACGTCGGACAGCACGCGTTGAGCACGAGGCTCATGGTACGCCCCAGTGCGGTCAGCTGTCGTTGCGTTACCGTTACTTGCATAAGGACCCATCGGTCATTGTCCTCAGGCTGCACGGAGGGACGAGAGCAAGGCAGGAATTGGGATATTTACAAAGGGTTGCTATAAACCTGTCTGCCTGGGACTCCGTCTCCCCGTGAGATCTCGCCAACCCCCACCCCAGGAGGCTGGCCGGGAGGGCGGTGTGTGCACTGAGCTGGTTCCCAGACGCCCGGGGTCTCAGAGAGGCCATGGGGGCCTCTGGGGGTGCGGCCCTCCCGTCCCCTCAACCGTCCAGCAGGGGGTGCCTATTGCCAGGTTCCGGCAGAGGAAGGCGGATTCAGGGGACAGGGAGCGTGTGTGCCTGTGTGTGCCTGCATGTGTGCGGACATGTGTGTGGTGGCGTGCATGCCTGTGTGTGCCTGCGTGTGCACACACACACGCGTGGCTGCTTGTGCCTATGGATGTGCACACGTGTGCATGCCGGGCTGTGTGTGCACACATGTGTGACTGCGTGTACACACACGTGTGCATGTGTGTGCACACACGTGTGGCTGCTTGTGCCTATGGGTGTGCACACGTGTGCATGCCGGGCTGAGCGTGCCTGTGTGCGCACACGTGTGTGTCTGCGTGTACATGCATGTATGTGCACACTAGTGTGGCTGCACATGCGCGCCGGGCTGCGTGTGCACACGTGTGACTGTGTGTGCATGCGTGTGTGCATACACGTGTGCCTGTGTGTGCACACGTGTGTGCACACGTGTGTGCACGCCGGGCTGCGTGTGCCCATGGTCTGTCCCTCTGCTGACGTCTCTCGTGCAGGACGCTGGGCTGGCTGCTCGGAGGCCCTCAGGGGCCCTGATAGCTCGGGACGCCACCACTTCTGGTTTCTTCCCATCTGGGGTCACCAGTGGGGCCAGGGCGGCTGGAAACACCCTGAAAACCTACTTAGAATCTTAAATGCCAGTGTGAAGTCCAGCTGCGTGGGTCATGACACCTGTGTCCCCTGCAAACAGTGGGGACCCCGACAGCACCTGCCACACGGGCTGTGGGAGGTTTCCATGAGATAACGCGTGTCAGGGACCCTCCTGTGGGCCGGGCACCCGGTGGACCCTCCGTGAGACCGTGACCGACTCGGACGCGGAATAACGAAGAACCCGCAACGGGCATCACGCGGAGCAGAGGGGCCCGCCCACGGCCGCGTCACCCCACTCCCCGCACGGGCCAGCACCCTGGGCTCTCTGGGCGCTGCTGCACACGGACCGGCGTGGACAGGGGCCCACGGTAGCTGTGCCAGCCTGGCCCCTGCAGTCTCCCCGCCACTCCCACGTGCCTGTCACCGCCGGCTGCTGGCACCCGGGCTCCCTGGCTGGGCTGTGGGCCCGCAGGGGTCTCAGAGGCAGGACAGCCCCGGCCGCCGGCCGCACGGGCTCTGGACGTCTGGAGGGGCTCACTAGTACACACCCCCTCCCACGCTGTAGGCACCTTGTTGGTCCTTGCCCCAGGGGTAATGTGTACACGAGTTTTATGTAAGAAGAGGGCTGTAGGGCCTCACAGCACCCTGCCGCCCTGGAAAGGCATCCCCGGGACCCCCGGAGGCTGTGCGGACGGAGGGTGCGCACCTGGCCTTCTGGCTTTCCGACACAGGGCAGGGGGCGCTTCCAATGACGGGAATCCGAGAGCTGGTCTCCTGTAGACCTCGCCAGGCAGCCAGGCAGTCGGGGGTCTGCAGGGCCCCTCTGGGAGGGGGCGACCCCAGGTTGGGGCATGGCTACTCTAGGGGTCACGACGGGTGACCCCTACCCCCACCCCCCGGCAGCCACCTTGAGCCCCGGGCATGCGCACGGTCCTGCCCCCACCCCCGCCCCGGACCCCCGAGTGCAGAGCGGCAGCTTCCCGGCCCGCGGCTGTCGCAGGCCCAGCCGGACGTGGTGGCTCATGGCGGCGGCACGGCAGCTTGCTCCAGGCCCCGCGGAAAGTTGTCCCTGGCTCCTGCCGCCGTCCAGCTTTTCACATCTCAGCTGGTTTTAATTAGTTTCCTTCAAAGTTCCCCAAAGCAACGTAGCCACGTTAGCGGTCGCCAGCTGCCAAGACGCTCCAGTGCGCGTGTGTTCGGGGCCGTAGAAGCCGGCTCACCCTGCCGAGCGGCTGGACCGGGGGGGCCTTCTGGCCTGGGCCCCGGGGTGGGCCGGCCCTAACCGGGAAGGATGCTGGGGCCCCACGGGGGCGGCTGGGAGGGGCTGGCCTTGACTGCCGAAGCTCCTGACCTCGCCTGCATCTCCTGGGGGACCCGCAGGACCCCCACAGCCCCAGCTCTGCTCCCACTTACGGCTCACTGATTCTTACTCCCGGCAGCCGTGCTGGGGCCCTGTGCCCACCCTCTCCCAGCCACAGTCCCCGCAGGCCTCGAGGGGCTGGGTGAGAAGACGCGAGGCAGGAGCTGGGGGCGGCCAGCGGGGTGCTGCGGCCTGTTCATGCCCCCCCCCCCGCCGCCTTCCGTGATTCTGAAAACAGCCTGAGGCCACACCAGACACGCTGCTAAATGGGTCTGACCCGGGAGCTGCGAGCTTGTGCCCCCCTACCCTGCACGGGGCAGTACCCCAAGGTTGAAGGCTTGAGTCTTCCTGCTCAGCCCTGTCTCCAGCCCAGGGCCACTCTTGCTGATGGTCCTCTGTGTGGGCATCCGTTTCTTGCTTGCTCTCTCCCTGTTTCTGGCAACGGAACCTTGGGTTTGCTTTGGGGAGCACAGCCTCCACTCCTCTCCGTTCACGTGGTTCCAGTGCACTGACTCTCCCCTTTCTACGAGACTAGACTCCGAAGCCACTATGGCTGCACCTGGATCCAGCTATGCCTGATGCAGGCCCTGTGTCAGCCCATTTTGTGAGCCAAACGGTCTCCTTTTGCTTAACCTGTTTTGAGTTGAGTTCTATGCCCCTGTGACCAATACAACTACATACAGGGGCTCGCAGGCAACTCTGCCGGGCATGGGTCCTGTCCTCGGCCAGCAGCTGGTGGTCCTGAGGGGCCCGACACACCCTGTGACTTGCTTTATCACCTTTCTCCTCATGTGGCCACTTGGGATCAGCTCTGTCCCAGTGCTCGGTGCCTCCTTCCTGCTGCTCCCCTCTGTCCCCCGACCCTGCCACTCAGAAGGGATGAGCCCCCCGTGAGCACGTTTGTGCGTGGTCTCAAAGCAACCACCTCGTGCCAGAGGTTTCCAACGTTTTCTAAGGCCCCTGGGTGTTCCCGTGAGACCTGGAACAGATGACGTCCAGGCTCCGGGGACCGTTACTTCCAGTAGCTCGGCTACCACGGGCCTCCCTGACCTTCCCTCCCTCGCCTGCTAAGAGGGCCTCACAGAATGGGACTGAAAAGGGATACGGCCACAGGGAAAGCCTCGAATTCACTCTCGCTTCAATTAAAAAGGCCAACGACTCATTCTCACTGGTAACTCATTACTCCCTTCTTTGAAACACCCAACTGCTGACCGCTGGCTTGTCCCCGGGGGCTCAACTCTGGAAGTCTTTCCAGGCAGAATGATCTGGCATCTGGGATTTGCTTTGGAAAATTCTGCAAGAGTAAAGGCAGGGCTACGAAACGCCCTTGGAGCGGTTTGCACGACTATCAGCTCTCTGGGGTCAGAGAAAAACCCAGGGTGACTGCTTGGCCATATGGGGTGTCGGACCACACCCCGGGGTCGCCCTGGATGGGTGCTCCCATGCGCACCACCGCCATGGACTCCGGGTCCTGGGCTCTGCGCTTCTGTCCCAAGACGCCTGTGTTCCGCCCTTCCTCCTCCCCCTCCGAGGGTCTGGACCTTGTAAACGTTGAAAGTGTCCTGGTCCACACATATCTCCCACATATTTGACCTCTGGAATGTGAGGCTGGGTGTCGGCATTCACGGTTTTATCTTCCCAGGCTGGGCTGGCCTTCTTTATGGGGTCTTTCTGCTCTGTCCAGGCTGGTCAGATGAGACGAGCAGCAGATCCTAGCAAAGTCGTGTGACCCCGGCTTAGTCCCTGGCCGCCCTCCCCGGCTCGTGTCCCCACCAGGGGAGGACCTGGGTGGGGGAGACAAACGGGGGTGAACTCAGACACAGAGACCCCAGGAACCGGAGGAGAGGAGCCCAGAGGCATGCAGGGGCCCGGCCCCTCTCTGTGCCCCCAGCTCCTGGCAGAGTTAGTCCTCGTGAGGGCACAGAGACAGCAGGAGACTGTGCAGGCCTGGAGAACAGGCACAGGCCTGGGGAGACTGAGGCTCTGCTGGGACGCACAATGTCTGTCCTCACACGGCCCTTCAAACTCGGCATGCTCAGGTAGGAGCCTCTCGCCACCACACTATCACTGTGTCCTTGTCATGTCCCCTCATGATGTCTCTGAGACTTCATCATCCAGCAACACGTGCAGTGCCTGCTCATGACCGTGGCGTCCTCCACACACCCGTTCACCCGGACTGATGGCCTCCTGTGTCAGATGGGGAGCTCCTGGGGGACAGAGCCTAGTTTGACAGGTGCACAGTCGTGTCTCTCCCTGGAACACTGCCTGGAAAATGTAGTCATCCATCCATCCATCCACCCAGCCACCCATCCATCCACTCATCCTTCCCTTCCTCCCTCCATCCATCCATCCACCCACCTGTCCATCCATCACCCATCTATCCATCCATTCATGCATCCATCCATCCATTCATCCATCCATCCACCCACCTGTCCATCCATCCATCCACCCACCCATCCATCCACTCATCCATCCATCCATCCACCCAGCCACCCATCCATCCACTCATCCTTCCCTTCCTCCCTCCCTCCATCCATCCACCCACCTGTCCATCCATCACCCATCTATCCATCCATTCATGCATCCATCCATCCATCCATCCACCCACCTGTCCATCCATCCATCCACCCACCCATCCATCCACTCATCCATCCATCCACCCATCCATCCACCTATCCATCTATCCACCCATCTATCCATCCATCCATCCATCCATCCATCCATCCATCCATCCATCTATCCATCTATCCACCCATCTATCCATCCATCCATCCACTCATCTATCCATGCATCCACTCATCTATCCATCCATCCATCCATCCACCCATCTATCCATCCATACATCCATCTATACATCCTTCCCTCCCTCCTTCTATCCATCCATCCATCCATCCATCCATCCATCCATCCATCCATCCTCCTACACTACCCATCCACTCAGTCATCCATCCATTGTCAGGACTGGAGTTCGGGGCTTGGGGTCTTGACTGCTATACTTTAGCCTCTGGCTCACTGCAGGGCCAAGGGAGCAAAATCTTAGAGTAAGCAACTGCCCCACCATCTACCCTCATCACCCCAGAAGAGGATGTGACATGAGTGGAGTTGGGTGGCCTGGGAACCCACAGCACTATCACCAATAGCCTCTGTCCCATGGCTGGGAGAAGGGACAAGCTGGGCCCTCCCCTCCACCTCAAGTGGCCATGGGCAGAGCCCTGCGGAGGGGGCCCCTGGGGGTGAGTGCCTCTTGCCCGGGGTCTGCCCGAACCCGAGGGCCGTGTGTCAGCCACACCAACCCTGTGTGGCCGGGGCAAGGTCAGCGGCAGTACCGTCAGTGGACTGGGGCATTGTGACAAGTGACGCAGTGTCTGAAGGCCCTAGGTTTGGGGTCGGTGCTCACACAGCGATCGACAGCTGTGGTTCTCACGTGCTCTCGCTCTAGAGGTCTCTGTTCACGGGGCGGCCGGCACTAAGAGAGACAGGCGGGGGCGATCAGGCTGTCAGCACGGTGGGTGACGCTCTCATCGCCTGCTTTGTCCCCAACCCATGAACATGACTGCTCTGCGGTGGGCAGTGCTGCGGGTCTGACCTATCCCTCGGCTCCCAGGGCCCACCCTGGATGCTATCCCCGCAGCTCCCCGCAACCCGCGTCCGTGTCCTGAGCCCAGGGCCGGCATGGGACGCGAGGGGCGGGAGGCCCTGGACCGCCACTGCCCGCCACTGGCCGCGGTAGAGAGCCAGCCAGCCACGCACAGCCGGGAGGCTGGGATCAAAGGCCCCATCCAGGGAAGCAGAGGGATGGCTTCTTCCGGCATCTTCTTTATTTGCCTGCAGAAAGCGCTTTCTGGGGCTTTTGTTTTGTCTTCTCTGACCCGGCTTCGTCCTGCGTGCCGATGGGTGTGACGCCTGCTCCCCTGTGCGGCCACGGCAGTGATGGGGCGCCTCTGACCGCTGCCCCAGGGTCTGGGCCCAGCCCTTCTGGGACAGGAGAGGCCTGAGGTGGTCCTGGGCTGGGGGTCCCCACATCTACAGACACTGGAACCTGGGTTCCAATGGCCAAAAGAATTCCTGCCGATCACCTCCCTGACCGCCTACGGGCCTACCCCCCAGCTCTCTGCTGTCTCGTAGGCACATACGTCACGCCCGCGCAAATGCTTGGATTCATGTTGGTTGGTTGGGGCAATGGTTACTAGTGCAGGAAGATTCATGGCCTGCCCTCCCAGACTCCTCAAACCCCTGCATTTTGCCAGCTCAATGTCCCTCCTGCTTCACCCCAACCTTCTCCAACAGCTGGGAGGAGGCCAGAAGCCCCACATGATGAAGGGACCAAGAATGGGGGAGAGGGAGAAGAGGGGGTCTCGCAGGACCCAGAGCTGCCTCAGGGCCCTGTGTCCATCCCTGGGCCCTGCGAATCTACCAAGGAGAGCCTTCCCTGGCAGCTCTTGCTGGAGCAGCCTGTGGGACAGAGGCCTGAGCTGTGGGGGCCTTTCTGCAACCCTTAGGAGGGTCTCTTGAGGGAGATGCTAATGCAGAGGAAGGCGGAACCATGAGGGGGAGACAGGAAGACTCCTGAGGCCCTGTCTGGGAACCTGGATCCAGCAGTGCCTGAAGCCCATCTATTAGTCCATGGGTTTTTCAGTCCCACCAGCCAATAGATCCCTGTTGTGCTGTGTGACTTGTGTCTCTGTCGGTGCTGAGATACTAAAGCACAAGGACAGGTGGAGTACAGCAGATGGCCAAGCTACCCACGGGGGCATGAGTAGAAAGGACCCATAGTGGGGGTGGCAGGTGGGAACTGGAAGTGCTGTAGGGGTGCTGGGTATTTCTGGGGGCAACTGGCCCGTGCAGGCCTGACCCACCTGAAGCCCCCCGGGACCCCCAGGAGCCGCACACGCCTGCAGGGGCACAGCCAGCCAGGAAAGAGGCAGCAGAGGTCACCCTGGATAGCCCAGGGTCGTGACCTTCAGGGGCCCATGTCCAGTGGGGAGGCACGGGGAGCACTCCTGACCGATCGGGGCCACTTGGCTGGACGGACCCACGACAAGGTCCTGGCGCTTGGGAGCACGTGCGTGGACTGCGGCCAGCGCTGGGCAATGGGACGACCTAACACAGGGGAGGAAAGACTTTAGATTCGCAAATCAGGGTTCAACCCCTCCTCGGGGTGCTGGGTGTGCCCCTTGGGGCCTCCACGCACAGGATCCTCGCGTCGTCTACACAGAGGGCTCCTGTGGGAATCCCAGCATTGACCTGGCATGGCGCCTGGCCCGTGGTGCCCGGGGTGGGCGTGCAATAGGCCGGACACGCCATTTACATGCTACGCACACATGGTCACGTAGCTGGCGTCGGTTACTTACACAGCGGTACCTGTAACACGCAGCATGATACACATATGTGTCCAATGCTTATACGTACAACACGCATGCTTGAACTCGAGACGTGTGAACCCACTGACCTCCTGCCCTTCCCCACCCGCCGTCCCCGATCACGACATAAACTCCCCACCTCGCACTCGCATCCCGTTTCTCCGGACACCACTGGTGTAGACGGTGTAGGCCCCATGGCTGCCCGCCGCACTTGGGGAACTGCCACTCTTCCCGAGGGCACAGGGGCCAGAAGGCTGGGGATGCGGCATCCACTTCTGGTGGAATGGTGCCCGTCGCCGGACACTGGTCCCGGCCCCTGGCTAGCGAAGCATTTTCAGGCTGATCGCCAGCCACGCAGGCCCTCATCCCTGTCTGGGAGGCAGGACGGTGGGGAAACCAAGGCTGGAGGAGGTGGGGAAAGACCGTGACAAAGCCCCGCACCTGCCTATAGACCCTTGCCCTGAGCCCCTCCTTGGGCCTGACATGCCGGGCTCTCCCGCTCCCCGTGGGGCTCAGCTCAGAACTGCCTGGGTAAATGCCAGCGTTGCTCTTCCACTCGACGGGTTCTGGGGGACACGGCCCCGGAGGGCCTCAGGGTTCAGGCCCAGGTGCCCACCGCCCAATGGCAGGCAGGCCCCTCCGGCAGCTTCTGAGACTTTAATTATTCCCCAGGCACCGGCCCGGCATAAATACAGCCTAGACGTCCAAGAAAAGCACGCTGCCGGCGTGGGGAGCCTTTCCCAGGGCTAAATGCAGCCTCGGCGCTGGGCAGGTCGGCGAGCGCGCTCAGATAACAATCGGATTCCGCAGGCCCTGAGCTGACCCTGCACGGGGCACGCTCCCACTCACCGGGAGGGACCGCCGTGGCCGGGCGCAGAGGGCCGCCGGCTGTCCTCCTTCCGCTGGGAGGGCACTCCAGGGCGGGGGGCAGGAATGCACGTGGGCTGGTCCCGGTTTAGCATGTATTTATAAATGGGGCACAGCTGCCAGCCGGGTGGTACCCTCGAGGTCAGCTTCCCGCCAGGGCCTGCGGCCAGATGTTTTCCCGAGATTGCAGAGAGACCGCCCCGCCCACGCGTGCCCGGGGTCCGCCCACATCGACGCTCGAGGCCGCTCGTGCCTGGGCCTGGCAGGGCTCCCGGAGCTCGGAGAGGACTGGCGCTCCGGGGATGTGGGACGTGGGACCCACACGCATGGGGGGATTCTGAAAGGAGCGAGGATGGGAGGGGACTGAGCTGCCTCGGGAGGGAAGCCGTCTCAGAGGAAAGGCGGGGCAGCACCGGAGGTGGGTTCTGAGGGTCGGTCTGTTTTCCAGACATCACAAGGAGCACGCGCAGTGCTTTGGAGGTGAGCAAGGGGAGAGGCGCTCTTGGGGACAGCTGCCATCCTGTGTGCACAGCGCACGGCCTCTGGGGAAGAACACAGGGGAGCCCCGGAGGGCCTTGAACTTCTGCGTGGATAAGGTTGCAGGGGGAGCGTGCGGGTCCCAGGCCGCCCCATCTCTTCTGCACCAGCACAGCTGCGGGGACTCAGGGAGTCCGATCTGGGGCCCCTGACCCCCATCTGAGAAACCGAGGCTCAGAGGAGGAAGAGGAGTCTGGAGGGGCTTCCTGGAGGACGTGGGGGCAAGGGGCAGGGAGGTGGCCTCTGCGAGGGGTGGACGCCAGGGGCTCCACAGTCGGGGGGCACCCAGACGCCGACGGCGCACGGCGGCCACGGACACACGTGGACACGGAGCGCTCACACGTGGCTGGTCGGAACCCGGACTCCAATTATATATAAAAATAACCCACCGGGTCTCAAGAAGCTAACTGCCCCCCATGACTGTAGACTGAACACACGTTGGGATGACCATATTTTGGATATAACATATCACGTGAAATGACCTTCATCTGAACTTTCAAGGTCACCCGTGCACCTTGCAATCGTGGCTTGTGCCGTGTCCCCACATTCCAGCACGGTGTTACACACGTGCGCACGCCCACAGAACACACACTCAGATGTGCACACACACGTCCACACGCGTTCGCGCACGCAGACATGCTAACACACACTCGCACACTTCCCTGCTCTCCCGGCCACACACTGCGAAGTGCCGGCACAAGGGAAGGCTCTGGGTGGGGCTGGGGGCCAGGTGTCCCTGTCCGTGGTCTGGCCTGCCCCCAGGCTGTGCCCTTGGGCCCCAGGGACAGGCTGGGGGCCCCATACCTGTTTCCTCACCTATAAAGCCGCTCCAGTGTCCCTGCCTTCCCGGGTGAGGGACACAGTGCTTGCAGCTGCTCGGCCACCGGCCAGACGCCCACCTGGCGGCTGTCGCGCAGACCAGCCCTGGACGGCCGGGCGGGGAGAGTGGACCATCCCATTCCAGCGGCCCCAAGGCCTGGGGCACAGCCTGGCCCCCGAGTGGCCTTCGGTAGGTGAGCCCCAGACCCGTGCAGGAAGCAGAGGGTGCCCGGCTCTGTGGCTGTCCCGGGGACGACGCTGTCCCCTCTGCCTCTGTGCACAGGTTACGTGTGGCTAAGGAGCGGTCAGCCTGCCCTGGGGGGACACTGGGCCCCCAGCCCCTCTCTCTCTGATGCGGTTGTGTCTGTGGGAGACGCCTCCCAGCAAGAGCCAGCCTGGGACGGCCCGAGGCAGAGGGCCCCCCCCCCACACCCCGAGGGAGTTGGGGAAGGTGTGCGCGCTCGTGCCCCCTGTCCCGTTGGGCGGCCTGGCCTGAGCCCCCTGACGGCTCCCCGCTGGGTGTGCTTTGGACCATAACTTCACCTGGGCTAAGAGCTGCGGGTTCTGCTGGTTGTTGGCTATGTCCATTCCGAGCGTGCATTCTGGAACCATGGAAATAGCCACAGGACGGGCTCGGGCCCCTGCCATTCTGGGGCAGGCTGGAGCAAAAACCCCACCGCTCGGCTGACCTCAGCAAGTGATGCTTGGGCCTCCTGGGTCCGTGTCTCTGAACGGGGGGTTATGCCTTCCTTGCAGTGAGCTGCTGGCCCGGGAAAAGGCCACAGGTCGCTTGGGCCGGGAGGACGAGGAGCAGCGGAAGTTTCTGGCAGTGTGGCAGGGCCCTTCCCTGAGGGCACCGTGAGGACGGCAGCAGGGAACGTGTGCGCGGAGGGGGGCACGCACTAAGGGCCCAGGAGAAGCCTCAGGGAGGGCAGGGGTGAGAGGGCAGAGCCTCCCGCAGGGCAGTCCCTGGGGCTGCGACGGCCAAGCTGTCTGCCTCAACTTCCCCATCTGTGTGCTCAAGGCTCCGGAGCCCGGCCAGAGGTCACACCCAGGGCCCCACGCCCCAGCCGCGGGACCCTGAGCCTTTTCCTCTCTGTCCTGGCTTCCTTGCGCCCAGAAAGGGGGTACGGAGGTACCCACAGCCTTACACGCCAGTGCGGATGGGAGACGGTGCCGCTGGGGACAGTGATGGTGACCACGGAGGCCGGGGTCCCACTCCCAGACTTTGTCCTCGAGGAACCCAGACGCGCGCCCCACCGAGACGGGTTCCCAGCGCTCCCGGCAGCACCGCACGACCTGTGGTCCAGCCACACCTTGGAACAGTACTCAGCCGTAAAAAGGGACGCGGCCCCAGGCAGGCTGCGCCGGGGGTGCCCTGCGGCGACGCTATAGCAGCCACAAAGACTGTGATTTCATTCATGGGCAATGTCCTGACTAGGCACATCCTCAGAGGCAGAAAGTAGATTCGTGGTTTCCGGGGCTGCGGGAGGCATGGGGGCGGGGATGACCGCCAGAGGGTGCAGCGTTTCTTTTTGGGGGGATGAAAGCGTTCCAGGAGAAGACGGTGGGCGTGCTGGCACACCCGTGTGAACACACAACGAACCAAGGAGCCTGCACTTCGGCCCCGCGAACTCTGCTCCAAGCCGGGGGGGCCCCTGCCGGGTCTGCTGGTCTGGGACACGGGCCGCCCACTGGCCTCGGCCGAGGAACCCTTCCCCCCGGTACTGGGACCCGGTCCTGGCTCCCTCGCCTGGTCCAGCCAGGGTCTTGGTATCTCTGCGCTGACCACCCCCACCCCCTGCCCCTTGCCAGGAGCCCAGAGAAGCCCCCTCCGCCGTGTCCCCAGAGGGCAGGGCCCGGCCGGCCCGAGGGGGGCAGCCCTGCTTACCCACAGCCACTTTGGCCCGGCAGCCCCACAGGAATGTGGGGAAGACAACGGTCACATCTGCAGGCGGCATCTGTGCCCGGGGCCGCCAGCAAGCCTCGATGGCTGCTCATGAATGTGGATTTTGTTTGGCCTGTTTGGCTGGGACGCAGGCCCTGCGAGCAGCCCTGAGTCAGGACAGAGGCCGTGAGCAGGCGGCCAGGGATGGAATGTCCCCGTCCAGCCCTGGCTCCAGCCGGCCTGTCGGGAGGGGCCGAGGAGCGAGCAGGGGGCTGCTGGCCCCATCCCCACCCGTCCACACGCTCAGCCCACCCCCAGCTGGCCGCGGTCTCTGGGGTCCACGCGCGCCTGGAAGGGGGCGCGGCCAGAGAGCGGGACCTAACCGCCGGCTCTGAGGGCCCCCGCGCGCACGCCGCTGTCCCTCAAGGGCCTTGTCCACCCTCACGGGGAGTGCAGAGCCCCCCGGGGCTGGGAGGACGGCTCTGTGCTCCAGGGCGGGGGGCGGGCCAGGGAGAACAGGTGGGCAGGGCCCCGGATGGCCATTTCAGGCTTGGGAGGCCAAGCCCGGAGCCTCCCCTCCCCCAAGCCCAGCTTCCCCACCTCCGCCTTTAGGCTCCGCCCACAGTCACCCCCGTACTCCGCTGGGGAACTGTCCTCCCAAAGCTGCTCTGTCTAAACAAGGATGTAATTCTCCGGGACCACCTCCATCCCGACAGCAGCGGGGACGAGTAATGAGCAGGAAACCTATAGTTTGACGCTGGGGTCACAACCCCCAAGCCCCTGCCAGTGTAGTCGCTGACCTCACTTTCTGGTGGTTGGGAAGCAGGACCAGAAACCGCTGGGCGGGCGGCGCGAGGGGGCGGGGCCGCGGGCTTGGAGGAGCATCTGGAGGCACAGCTCGAGGCGCTGGCTGGCTCCGGGGGTCCCTGCCTGGCCTGCCACCCTGCCTCTGACCCCTCCCCAAAGCTGGCCTGACGCACCTGGGCCAAGGGAGGGCCTACAGGAGTGACACTGACCCCAAACAATCCTGAGGGGTCTCGGAGGCCTGACAGCCCCCGCTGAGGGAGGAGGGAATCCCAGGTCAGAAGTGACAGACGTCTCACTCTCTGGTCAGGGTCCAGCATGCACATGATACATGTGACGTCCTCGGGACCAGGACATTGGTCCATGCACAGCACATACATCTAAAGTGGGGCCGCCGCTCCCGCTTTGGGGCCCTCTGGGCAGCTCCCTGGGTGGGCAGAGTCCCTCGGTGGGCTGGCGGCCCCCACGAAGCGACCAGCCCGCTCTACGTACAGGCCCACTTTTCCTTCTCCCTGGCTGACCTCGCGGTGGGACCGAAGCACGAGACTGCGATCAGTCCCTGAGGACCGTATCCGCCGCCCCAGCCGTGGCTGCAAGACAAAGGGGGAGGACGTGCTAGTGAGGGAGAGGCGGGGGACACGGGCACTCGGCACCTGCAGGGCCGTCCGTCTCCGCATTCATCCCTCCCCATCCCACGTCCTCTGCCACGATCAGGCTAGTCTCCAACACGACCTGAGCTGGTTCTCAGACAGTCCCACGAGCCCCCAAGCCCGTGTGTGCCGAGCGCCGCTACAGCCGGCCCAGTGGGGACAGGGCGCTGAATGGAGGGATGTCCGTGCCCACACACCCAAAGGGGGGGGTGCCACAGGGGCTGAGGCCAGAGCGGACAAAGTGCGGTTCTGACGGGGTGGGGACCAGGTGCCACGGCAAGCAGGGGGCTGGCCGCTGGAGATGGGAGACAGGATGCTGGGCGTCCAGGGCAGGAGGTCATGGGCAGGACGTAGGAAGGGGGAACAAGAGTGGACCCCAAGGACAGTCACGGGGGAGGGGGATGGTGCGGGGTGGTGCCCCGTCTGGAATGCCAGGCCCCAGGGTCAGCGCCGTCTGTAGTCGGGGGAAGGTGGGCTGCCCGCACCCTGCCCGTCTCCATCCTCCCGCACACATCTAGAATGAACCGGGTGGAGCTGGGCCAGCCAACTGGGGTAGGCTCCTCGCTGGGGGGAAGTTGGGAAGGCAGCGTCCTGCAGGCCCTGGGCTGTGTGACCGTGCCCTACAATGCCCTCCCTCCTGGACTTGTCGCGGGCGCCATGCACCCTTCCGGGCCCTCCGCACCTGCAGAGCCCTTCCCCCAGGCCCCGCGGGGTCTCCCCAGCTGCGTGGGCCGGAAGCACAGCAGCTCACACTGCATTAGGCCTATGCTGCGGCGACCCCGTGCCTCAGTCCCCCCCGTCCTTGTGAGGCCCCCCATTCTCCCGATGGAGAAATCAAGCTCAGAGACATCAGTGACCCGCGGCAGCTGCTTCCGAAGCCTGCACTTTTCGCCACTGTATCACCTTCCCCAAACTCTGAGCCCCTCATTCTGGATGAGGAAGCAGACGGGTAACTGGATCTCGGGAACAGTCAAAGCCCGGAGGAAGGCAGGGGTGGGGCTTGGCTTGGAAGGCTCCGGGCTCCGGAGGAATCCACAGTGTGAACCGATGTCAAGAAGCACATGCGTCTTTGGCACCATCGGTGGTGGCGAGGTTCCAGAAGACAGGAGGTGGGAACACGTCTCTGCTCCCAGGCCACCCTGGTGTTCTGCAACTGGGAAGCCAGGGAAGAGACCCACTGACTTTCTCCCAGGGAGGGAGGAGGACATTCTGACCTGGAATGTCAAGTCAGAAAAGGCACAGGACCTGACAAGATTAGGCTTCAAGGGGACATAATCTCTCTATTAACATTCTCCAAAGGCAACCGTGTGTAAGCGTTAGCCCGACAGGCGGCGTGCTGCCCGGGACGAAAGGACCAGGGTCGTCAGAAACCACAGGTAGGAGGCTTTTCCCTGACCCTGCAACAGAGCCTTCTCCTAAGCTTCAGCCTCCCCAAGGGTGGGACCGAGGGATGGGCTGCTGTGATAGAGAGTGAGGTCCCCATCGCTGGGGGTATGCAAGCAGCGGGAGTCACCTGGAGGCAGGGTCTGGTGGAGAACGGAGCACTGATGAGGAAGTTGAGGAACCTCTGAGTTCTCATCGGCCCTGAATTGCCGGCACTCGCTGGCTCCCGCACGGCCTCTGGCTCCGGCCACACCCTCATCCACGTTCCCCGGGCCGCGATGCTGTAGGGGCCGTGGGCTCCCCTCAAGAGGCCCAGCCTCCCTTTTGGCCTCAAACGCACTCCTTCCTCTTCCCACTCCCAGGTGAGGCTCTCAACACGCTCTGCCGCACATGGCACCCGGAAGCACGCCCTCCTCCCCGGACACCTCAGGGGTGGCCCTTCCTAACCCTGTGACCTGCCCCAGCCTCTCTGCATCGCCCCCCACCGGCTGACACTGACTCGGCATCTTACCTGCTTATCGTGTTTGCTCTCAGGGAGGAGGGGGCTTTGCTGGGCTGTGGGCTCCTAGGACTGTGTGCGGCACAGGGGGGCCTCGGTCACACGCGTTCAAGCAGCAGGCGGCCTTGGACTGGAGTCCGGAGATGGAATGGATAGAGGCCAGCCTCTGCTGCTCACTTGCTGTGCAGCGTTCGCCCAGTGACCCGACCTCTCTGATCCTCAGTTTCTTCACCCACAATACCGGGTACCCCCTATCTTGCCATACGAGGCTTCGGCACAGTAACACGTGGCACAGTCCCTACCGGGCACCAGAGCCGGTCTGGAAGGAGTTAATGGCCTCAGCCACCGCCAGGGCGCAGGAGGCCAGTTCAAGGGAAGCCCAGTCTGTCCCTCCGACCCCATTGCCTCCTTGGCCCCAGGTGCAGGGGCAGGGTCTGGGTGACTGTGGGAAGTCCCCGCGAGCCCCGCAGGCCTTCCCTTCCGGCCGCCGCCGCGCGGCGCCGCGTCCCCGCGGGTCCCTCCGGCCCGACTCCCTAGGCGCGCCCAGCCGGCCAGGGGCGCGGGCCGGGTGTGGGCGCCGCGTGGCCTCCCCGCAGGCGCGCAGCGGCACGGAGCCCCCGGCCGTCCCAAACACCCACCCTGGCCCGCGCGCGCTGCCTCCGCTGCCGCCTTGGCAGCTCTCGTCCCGGCGAGCGCCCGGGGCGGCACGCCCGGGGGCAGCCCGGAGGAGGCGGCCGGCTGGCCTCGGATGGGGGGGGGGGCGCAGCTGCTCCCGCCCGCAATGAATGAGACGGCCCGCGGCTGCGCGCGCCCCCGACCCGGCCCCGCTCCCCGGAGGCCCGGCTTTCCGGAGGCCCCGCTCGGCGGCCCTGGCGGGCACGCAGCTCCGCGTACTCGGGCTGCACTTTGCAAAGTGCCCCGCGGAGCTGGCCCGGGCTCAGCGAGCCGCGCTGGGCAGGGCGGAGGCCGGCCTCGCAGCGCCGCGGCCCCCGCCGAGCCCCCGGCGCGCCCTGGCGTTGGCGGCGCTGCGAGGCGCGTCCCGGGCCGGCGAGCGGGGTCGGGGGCGCGGGGAGGGTCGTCTGGCTCCGCTGGGCGCGCCGCCGAGGGCGCCTGGGACGTGGCGGGTCGCGGGCGGCCAGGTGACCCGCCGCTCAAGCCCCGGTCCCAGCGCACTACCCAGGCGCGGCGCGGCCACACTCACCTCCCGCTCCGAGGGCCCCGCTCCGTTCGCCGCGCTGGCGGACACGATCGAGCTCCCGGCACGGCCGCCGCGGCCCCGGCGCTCTGGGCGCGGAGGGCAGTCCTCATCCCGACCGCAGGCCGCCCGGGCCGCGCAGACGGGCCGCCCGCCCGCCGGGCACCGAGCCGCCCCGCCGCCGCTGCGCCGCGCTCTGCCCCTGCGGGCGGGGTGGGGAGAGGAGGGGAGCAGCCTCCACCCGCTTCCCAGGTCGGGCCGCGCGCGGGGCCAATCCTCGCGAACACGCTCGCGGCAGCGGCGGCGGCTGGGTGCTCCGAAGGGCCCTCCGCCCAGCCCTGGGCAGCGCGCACGGGTCGGCCCCCAGGCTCGGCGGGCTTCGGTTACAAACTTCCACACCCCTGCCCCCCCGCTATTTTTAGCACTGCTCTTCCTAGGTGTTTGTTTCATGGGATGCGCTCCAGTGGTGGGGTCCCTGATGGGAAAGGTAGGGAACCACCAAACCAGGGCTCATTCCCCCCTGGCCAGCCCACCCCAGCCTGGCAGCCCTCTGCGGCTGGATCGAGCACTGTTTTCAGATCTGTGGGCCTAAGTGTATCCATGTGGTTTCCAATAGCTCCTCCATCCCCACCCCTTCCAGGCTCCCTCTCCAGCCCCTCCGAGGTACCAACAGGTGGGGCGGTTTTCCCTTGTGCTTCTGCAGGGAGGATGGGGGGGGGGGTTCATGCCACACCCACCACGGCATCTGCTTGGCCTCAGGCCTCTCACAAGTGACAGGGCCTGGTGAATTCCGGAACACCGGTGGTGGGGTCCTGGGACGATGTGTGCCCCAGAGTTGGGGGGGGCTATGCATGTCGTCTGTCCATGATTTCCTTCACAGAGGAGGACATCAAGGTCCAGAGAAGGCAAGAGACCTTCCCAAGGCCACACAGCTCAGGGCAAGGGACACTGGCTGGTCCCTGGAGCGCCCCTGTGGGTCCCTTCAAGGTCAGGGGGGCCTCCACCGAGAGCAGCAGTCCTCTCTCCTCCACTTCAGGTGACCTCGGGGCAGGGACGGCCCGAGCCTCTGAGATGTGAAATTGTGTGTTGGGGGGGGCAGGGGCGGGTCTTCACTTGGTAGAAAGGCACCCCTTCAGAGCTGGTCCTTTGAACAATGTCCCCCGAGAGGCTGCAAGCATGCTTTAACTTACCCAAGTTCAAATTTCACACCCCCTTAGGAGCACCTTTATCATGTAAAGCAAGGTACAGGTGACACACAGGGCTTCGGCCCAGAGTCCTGGCTTGGAAGGGAGTGAACGGCCAGGCTCCCCACCCCCACCCCCTGGGGCACCGTGGTCTGCACCAGCTGGGGGGCTCTGCACTCCCCACGTCCAGTGTAGGAGAAGCTAAAATACACCGCATATCAAAGTCGATTTTCCCGTGGCTGTTCATTACAGCATCGGAAGGACATTCCAGAAATCCCTGCCCGTGGACTTGAGAAATGGAGCTGAACAAGGGGTAAGGGACCCAGAGGCCCCCGCCGCCTGGTCCTGCTTGGCACTCAGAAAGCCCAAGCCTCGGCTCACGTTTCCGGGGCATCATTCTGGGCCTCTGGGTCCTGGGATCTCCTTCTCCATGGCAACCAGCACAGGAAGGGGCTAAGAGTCCCCCTCAGGTTAATCGGTATCTCGATCAAGTTGGTTTCCTAAAGTTTCTGGCGTGGGGTCCCCTGGCTCAGACCAAGTTCCCAGATGGTATTTGCTTCTACAGCCTTCTCACCGGGCCTCTGCTTGTTTCTAAGAGAGGCCACAGTTTCGGAACCGTGTGTGTATGTGTGTGTGTGTGTGTGTGTGTGCATGCGTGTGCGTGCATGTCCAGGCCCGGTGCACCTAGGCGCCCCTTGGTGCGAGGGTCTGCAGAGGCCTCACTTAGTGCCACGCCCAGGGCCCCCCCCCCCCCCCGACCCCGGAAAAGCGGCTGGCCCTGCCTACCTGGGCGGGGCGCTTAGGGCACGATCTTGACCTCCCTCGGAGGTGGGCTGCTGCACTTGCCATCTCCCGGGCGGTTCTGAACATGCCTGTCCTGCCCCAGGGCCATCGGCCGACGGAGCTGGGGGCCGAGCCATCGGGCTGGAGAGCAGGACGGCCCCAAGCTCCTGCTCCAAGCCTTTCGGGCCCCCTCCTTCCTAGAACCCAGCAATTCTCCGTTGGGGGCGACTGTGCCCCCCCGGGGACATTTGGGAGTGTCTGGAGACATTTTTGATGGTCACAACTACGGGGCTGTGACCGCAGAGACCAGAGAGGCTGCTGGACCACCTACAAGGCACAGCCCAGTCTCACAACAAAGAATTATCTGTCCCCAAAGGTCAGTAATGGGGCAGGGGCGGTGGGCTCCTGGGGCTGGAGCCTAGCACTCCCGGGCCTCGCGCAGGCAGCACCCTCCCCCTCCCAGTTCCCAAAGCCTGACAACGTCCACCGTCCACCGTCGCGGGAGGAGCTGCCCACTGGGAGACACGGGCACCGGGTGCTGTGGAGGTGGCGTGGGCGGGCGGGGTCTTGCCGGGGGCGGGGGGCCCTGCTCCTTCGCTCTGAGAAGTGACAGCTGGAAACTGTGTATCCGTGCCGGACCCCACTCTCCACCAGCTCCCCAGCACGGGTGCGGACTCAACTGGCCCAAACGGACAGGCGCCAAGACCCCCTCTCCTCCCTGGCCAACCCCCCTTGCCGCCGGGGGCCGCCACCCACCGGCGGCCGCTCTCTAGGGGGCAGAGGCTCCCGGGCCCCTGCGCGTGCCGGGAAAGCCAGTCAGCGCTCCTGAGTCATCCCCTTGACTTCTGCCTGATGTCAAAATGAAACCACGTCCTCAAAGCCAGAGCCGGGGCGGGAGGAGTGAGAAGCGTCCGGCAAATTCCAGGGACATAGCGTCGCACGACCGCGCCGGCCTGCCTCCGACAGCGCCCGGGTACTGGACACCAGCCGTCCAGGCGGGCTCACACCTCGAGAGCCGCGGGCTGCCCCTGCCCTGTGTGCGGGCCACACCGGACCCAGGGGGACCCCTGAGGCCCAGACCCTCGTCCCTGGGAGACCAGACCTCTGACCTGGGATGTGGCGCGTGGCTGTTTACTCCCTCCTGGGAGTTTTTGTGGCAAGTTGGACCTGCGATCTTGTGGGCTCCTTTGGGCCCCTTAGCCCTACTTGCCATTTGGGGAAACTGAGGCTGGAGGAGGCAGGGAACCCATCCTAAGGACCCAGGAGTTAGTGGCACAGCCCTTCCGGGTCCTGGATGGCCTGCTTGTGCGCCTGCTGGGTCCTGGCTGAGCTCAGGTCGAGGGCATGGCCGTGCGGGCTGGGGGGCCCCTGACCCTGGGGGCCGTGCTTCGGCCTCACAGAGGCTGCTGTCCGGGTGTCTTGGCTGGCAGATGGGAGGGTGTGGGCCTTGTCCCACGGAGCTGCCCTTCAGCACGGCTGCCAGCAGACAGGGAAGCCTACGGGACCCGAGACCTTTCCAGGAACGAGGGACCGGCCCCTCCAGAGCTAGTTATCTGTGCAGTGACCCCCGGTGACTGGAAAGTGGGCTCCGGGAACCCATGTCAGGCACACAAGCAATGTTGACAGAACTCACCAAGGAGCCCGATGACTCGGAAGGCGTGGCCTCTGCCCCCCACTCCCCGCTAGCTGTGTGTCCTTGGGTAAGTCAGCAACCTCTCTGGGTTCCTGCTCGCCCGCCCAGCCACCACTGAGGAGAGCAGTGCCGGCCCCCCGAGGCGTGATGAGACAGCACCCCCCCTCCTGACAGTGGCCGGGGGTCTCTGGAGTGTTCGGGGAAGCTGGGCGCAAGGGCAGGGTCCGAGGAAGGAGGGGTGCGACCCCACAATGCCAGGGCGTGTCCCGCGGCAGACGCTGTCCGGCCCTGACACGCCGTTGTGCCCTCAGCGCCCTGGCCCTGGGTCAGAGCCTCAGAAAGAACCCTACAGCTTCCAGAGTGCAGAAAGGAACAGACGCGTGGAAAGGAGTCAATCTTTACCTACGAAAGGCAGAACATCAGCTCCTACGTGGCCACACGTAAGGCCCTGCGCATTTTTGGGGGTCCAGAGCCCGAGGGGTGACAGATGGGAGGGCAGCGAGGGAGGAGGCGGGCGGGAGGGAGCGAGGCTGGGTGAGCGGTGGCAGGCGGGACCAGAGCCCGGCAAACGCTTCCAAGGAGGCATTCCAGACTGACGGTGGCGCATGACTCAGACCCCGGCCGATGCTTTCAGTCCCTGTCTTCCTGTCTTCCAAATGGCCCCATTCGTGAGCAAAAAGGGAGAGGGAAGGGCACCTTCCTGAGGGGGGTCTCTCACACAGACACAGGCATGGCCCCCCGCGTGCCACTAACACCTACACGCTTTCCCACGTGTGGGCCAGCCCAGGCCACGGACCCACGGGCTGGCAGAGGGTCTGGGCGTGCAGAACGTGCCAGAGCCCACAGCCCGCCTCGCCCGCTTCCCGGGATCAGCTCCTCCACCTCCAGGAAGCCCTCCCTGCCCTACACACAGGCTCAGGACACCCGCGTTTCCTGAGCTCCTCCCGGCAGGGTCGCGGGGCAGCTGGCGGCTCAGGTCCAGTCCCCAACTCTGCCGTCTGCCAGCCAGGGGACCTGAGCCTCAGTCTCCTCCTCTGGGCTGGTAAGTCAGACTTGTTCGTGGAAGTGCTAGGACCCACGGGCAGCCGTGAGCCTCCGGGCCCTCGGCAGAGCACCCTGGACCCAGCCTCCTGCAGGCCTTCAATATGGGAATCCTTCTAATGAAAGGAAAACAGAGGCCGTGGGGGCCGGCCCGGCCGCGGGAACCCGAGCCAGTGGCCTGGGGCATGAATGGGCCCTTTCATGGGGCGGCTGCCGCGCGAGGGCCCAGGGTGGAGAGATCCGTGCGCGGCCCAAGGAATGGCAGTGCCCGGGGCAGGGAGGAGGAGGACAGCAGCCTTCAGCTCTGGCCTTGGGGCCTCGCGGCCCAGCCTCCTCCCACCCCGCGTCCTGGACGCCCCCGACGCCAAGCCTGGCGGCAGGAAAGGAGCCAGCTGTCCTGGTCCAAATGCCACTGTCCTTGTTTTTTTCCTATAATTATGTCTCCGAGGGATAACTACAAATTTACATTTTGCTCAGCGTGGTCGTTGATCCGGAGCCCGCGAGGAAGGCCCCGCTGTCAAAGGCGCATTGATGTGTGTTTTCGTGTTGCCCGGGGTGACTGGCCGAGGCCGGCGGACACAACTGGCCCTTGTCGCAGGCCCGGCTCTGCGAACGGCGTGCCCTCACCACCTGGGCCTGTGTAAACGCCTCCGCTCCACCCGCAGTGAATGACTTCAGTGTGTAGAGGTTTCTTTTTCCATACCTGGCCACCAAAACTTCCAACATTCTTCTAGAAAAAATGTGGCAAGTTTCCCTGGGATCATTTTCTCTCCAAATGGCTTATCCATCCCGCCCGGGCCCCAAACTTGCGCCAGCTCTTCTCCTGGTGAGCAACATCAGAGAGACACGGTGCCTGCGCCCCTGCCACCTGCTGCCGTGTCGCCGAGGCGGTGTCGTGGGGTCACGGGCGAGGGATCAGACGTCCGCGGGTCTCGGTCCCGGGGCGTCCAGCCTGCAGGGGCGAGCGGGGCGTCCCTGTCTGGGTATGGGACCAGCCCACTGAGCCCAGGCCCGCTCAGGACATCGGCAGATGTCGGGCAGCCCTGGGTTCGACAGCGCTGTCCCTTCTGCCCCCACCCCCGCCCCTGCCAGGCGCCCCGAGGTGCTGCCGCCTGCCCCCGGGTGGTGCGGGAAAGAACACCCCTCCAGGAGGGCACCGGTACCAGGACGGGAGGGACAACCACGGGTAGGTGGGCTGACCTCAAGTTCATGTGTTTGTGTGCCCGTGTGGGTGTTCACATGCGGGTGAAAGTATATGTGAGACTGGCTGTGTGTGTGTATGCAAACACACACGGGAGTGTATGTGTCGATGCGCGCATGTGTGTGTGTTCACCTGTGAGTGTATGTGTCGGCGCATGCACACATGTGAGCAAAAGTGTCACTGTGTGCACGTGTATGTGAGAGTGAGCACATGTGTCAGTGCATGCACGTGTATGAGAGTGCGCACGTGTCAGTGCATGCACGTGTATGAGTGTGCACACGTGTGTCAGCGTGTACACGTGTGTGCACACACATGAGCATAAGTGTCAGTGCATGCACGTGTATGAGTGCGCACGTGAGTATGTCAGCGCATGCACGTGTATGAGAGTGCGCACGTGAGTGTCAGCGCGTGCACGTGTGTGCACACACATGAGCATAAGTGTCAGTGCATGTGCGTGAGCGTGTGTTCACACCTACTCCTTCTGGGGCTCGGAAACTCCCGTTTGTGCGGGAGACGGATGGACGAGAGCTCGGGGAAGGCTGGGGAGAAGGACGTGGGCGAAGATGAGCGCAAGGCCTGTGTGTCTCTCCAGGGTGTGGCCTCCAGCAGCCGCAGGCCCCAGGCCCCTGGCGGCTTCAGCGGGTGAATGTTCCCGCCCTCGGAGCGGCTCAGGCTGTGTGGGGTTGGGGGCGTGAGACGCACCACAGCAGAACTCTGGGTTCACAGCGCCACAGGCCTTGGCGAGGGGCCCTCCCCTCCCCCCATGCCTCAGTTTCCCAGTCCCTGTCCCTGGAGGCCCGTTGGGACATTGATGGCCGGCAGTGCACACTCAGAATCTCATGGATGCTAGCTTTTAGAATCACTATCGGCACATTTCCTGGGTGACTTATTTTCTCCTCACACGTCCCCACGCCTCCACGGTGGTCGTGACTTATTCACCATCAGAATACTCCCAGGACGTGTAGCCCCTGCCCGCTTCCAGCACATGGGCCCATCCTTCCCAGGACCTGCACCAACTGTGTCTCCTGCCCCGGCCCCCACCTCTGTCCCCCAGCGGGTGCTTATCACATGGGCAAGTGAGGGTGCGGGGTCCCCACCCCACAGACCCCATATCCCAATGGACAGAGAAGAACACTGTCCCTGCGTCGTCCCCAGCCCTTGCTGCGTGTCCAGCCCTTGGCCAGCCAGGGGCTGGGTGGCCGCCTGCGGGGGAACCCCCCCAAGTAGAGCTAGATGATCTCCTGGAAGCTTGTTTTAGTTTGTGAAGTTAGCGAGAACACAGACATGCACCTACAAAATCTCCGTACTTTACTAAGGGAGACTGCGCTTGTCCCATCACGCCCATCCCCTCCAGGGACAGCGGAGGTGGAATGTCGAAGGACGGGGCTGTCCCTCACACCCTTGCTCCGTCCCAGGCCTCCGGGCGGACAGTATCACCGGGTAGGGTGCTCGGGCCTCCTGCCGACGGGAGCAGGCACGTGATGCCTGGTCACACCCGGGCCGTGGCCGCCACCTGGCCAGGGCGCTGGGAGAGACGGACGGTAAGCACCCCCGGCTCACTAGGGGCGGCCGCGCTCCTCCCCCTCGGCCACGCCCATGGGGTCTGGGCGCGGACAGCTCTCTGGGGCCCCGGGCCATTGGGGCGTCCACTGCTGGCTGCTCCCTGAGGGCAGTATCTCTGCCTCCAGACGTAAGCTCTGGAGCACTGAGTCGCCGCGTCACTGCCAGGGCCGCACGCAAGAGCTCACCTCTGGGCCATGGAAGAAGGTGCTCAGAACTGGCAGTAGCCGAGCCCAGCAGACGTCACGCATGGTCATTTGTTCCTGAAGTCCCAGTTGTGTGGCAACCGCAAATGTGGGTTAGCGTCATTACGGCGCTGCATCCTTCCCGCTGCGGAAATGTCTATGAGCACCACGGGCCGTCTTTCTAGAACACGAGCATGCTCCGCTCGCAGCCCCCGTGGCTTCCTAGTGCCCACAGGATGACCCGCACACTCAGGTGTGGACTCAAGGCCCTGACTACCTCCCTGGCCCGGGGCCTGTCTCTCCTCCTCTGCCCCTCTGCCTTCCGCACCTCGACCCCGGCCTCGCTGAGCTGCTTCATGCCACCCCGAAGGCCCCCAGGTTCCCACACCTCCCTAACCCTGCCCTTGTTTCTCCCCCTGCCCACCTTGCCGGCCTAGCGCACTCCTATTCATCCTCCGAGACCCGCTCCTTGACGGGGCCGTCTTGTGGACGCTAAGGGGGTGGCAGGCGCCTTACATCCTGCTGTCTCCTGCATCTGTCTCCTGTCTGCGTGGCCGCCTCTTCTGAGGGACCTGGGACACCGGGTCTTCCTTGTTTTCATATGCTACACACCCCCGATGGTTCCTGACCCCATGCGGTGCTGCTGGCACTGCTGCCGGCCGAAATCTGTCCTCCTGTCCCTCACCGCATGCGCGTCTCCTCATGGACACTTGAAGCCCTATTCTCTCTTTTAAGCCTGCTCCAGATGCCCCTGCCTCCAGGGAGCATTCCGGGCTTGATACAGTGTGACCACACGACACAGGCAGTTCTCAGCACCGGAGGATGTTGGGGCCAGAAAGACTCCTGGGGGAGTCTGGTCCAGACCTTCCATTCTACAGATGAAGAAACGGAGGCCCCGGGAGGGAGAGAGAGCTCGGCACACGGAGTCGGACAAACTCCTGGGGGGCATTCACATTTTGCGTGGATGCCGAGGAGCCAAGAAGGCCCTTTGCATGGGCCCCCCGCTCACTCCCAGCCTAGTTCCACCAGCTTGTCCTGACCATTGCCCCCACCCCGTCTTGCTTGGCTCCTTTTCGAGGTGTCTTTGCTTCGCCTCTCTTCCCCCCATTCCCCCGTCCCAGGGAGACACCCCACGCGCTGTACCCCCGCATCTCTGGCTATGTGTGGCTGTGGGCAGCGGGCAGTCCGCCCTGTGCTCGCTAGCTGCACGACTTTTGGCAAATCACATTTCTTATCTGAGTTCCGGTTTGTTCCTGGGAAAACCGGACGTAATATAGGGAAACTAACGCACACATTTGTCAGAATGATTCAATAAAAGGATGTGTGTAAAGTGCTGAAGTGACACAAAGCCAGTGGACTGCCACCATGTTATGTGGCGAGAGTTATGGTGGTGAGGATGGTGAGGGTGATGGTGATAGAAGGTCATAATGATGGTGATGGTGGTGGTGACAATGGTGATGGTTATGATAATGATGGTGATGGTGGTGAAGGTGATGATGGTGGTGATGGCGGTGATGATGGTGGTGATGATGGTGGTGATGGTGGTGATGATGGTGGTGATGATGGTGGTGATGGCGGTGATGATGGTGGTGATGATGGTGGTGATGGTGGTGGTGATGGTGATGATGGTGGTGATGGTGGTGGTGATGGTGGTGGATGGTGATGATGATGGTGGTGATGGTGGTGATGGTGGTGACGGTGATGGTGATGGTGGTGATGGTGGTGATGGTGATGATGATGGTGATGATGGTGACGGTGATGGTGATGGTGGTGATGGTGGTGATGGTGATGATGATGGTGATGGTGGTGGTGACAATGGTGATGGTTATGATAATGATGGTGATGGTGGTGAAGGTGATGATGGTGATG
>CM052803.1:48743851-48757559 GCA_028533885.1 Nasua narica | reverse complement strand
TGTGTGTGTGTGTGTGTGTGTGTGTTCTCGAACAGCCGCTGTGTCTTACCTTTGGGGGAACATCATCAAGATCTGAATTACTGGGTCACAGAGAAGGGGTCCACATCCACCGCGATGTGGATGATGTTTAATTATTTTGTTCAAGGAAGGTTTCCCGGCAGGGGCAGACCGCCTCCCCTCGCTGCCTGGGGGCTCCGTCTTCCATCGCATCGCGATCAGCTTTCACGGCAGGGGCCCCGGAGCTGTTGGCTGGAGGACGTCCAGCCCAGGAGGGGTCCAAGTTCATTCGAGGTTCTGGGCTTGAAACATCAGTCACGTGGGAGGGCAGTGTAACTCAGGGGAGCGCTAGCTTGGGGGAGGCTCGGCACGTTTGGCGGGAACCCTCTGCTTGTCTTAGGAACTCGGGACTTAGGAACCCCCGAGATTGCGGTAACGGTGACGGTGGTGAGCAGGGGTGCGGGCCGAGGGCACACGCCCGCCGGGTCCGGTTCCAGGAGCAGTTGTCCTCGGGGATGATGGAGCCGTCCTTCTCCATCCAACCTAACTCACCCCTTTGAAGGACGGGAGAATGGCATATTTGTTTCTTGCTCTTTAAGCAAACTTAAAAAGAAAAAACACATACCCACAAAGCAGAAGAAAGTCTTGGGAAGAAAGCCGTTTGGTTCCAGCCTCGCGGCTGCCCACCAGCTCATGCAAAGGGAATCCTGAGCCTCCCCGGGCAGGGGGATAGTGGGGGGGGGGGGGCAGGGGGCGCTGCAGAGGTGTGCAGGCAGGACCCAGGGACCCCGGTCCCTGCCCTCCCCCCTCCTCCCTGCCCCGCCGCATGGCCCTCTCCCACCAGGAAGCTGGCCAGGGCAAGTAAACAGCCAGATTTCTCAGAGACTCCCTGAAACAAAACCGCCATTGTTTCTCCCCAAAGCTGCTTTCAGGAAAAACAACAGGTTTTTCCACTTTGGAGCCTTTATAGATGTCGATATCCTGCATGCTTTCTCCTCCACAGCCCCAAAGTTGTGGTCTTCTGTTCATCTGGTGAGGAAATACTCTTGGAACTCGAACACCAGGGCTCTGGAGCCCTGGCCCCAAAACTATCCCCAGGCCACAGCAGCTGGGGACCCTGCTGCCTCCAAGAACCCTGCTCCCCAGACCCCCAGGATGACCCCAGCCTTCTCGTTCCCTGTGACCCCCAGGATCTCACGCCCCTCCCGGGTCCCCGTGCCCCATGACCCCCAGAATCCCCTGTGCCCCCCAGGACCCCATGACCCCCAGAATCCCCTGTGCCCCCCAGGACCCCCAAGACCCCAGGATCCCCTGTGCCCCCCAGGACCCCATGACCCCCAGGATCCCCTGTGCCCCCCAGGACCCCCAAGACCCCAGGATGACACCCACTCCCTTAGTGCTTAGTGCTCCTGTGTCCTCCCATCCCTGCCTTCTCCCAGCTTCTTGCTGGTTTACGCCTTCTGGAACCAAGTCTCCAGGGTCCCCAAGCACACTCTTCCTGCCTGAAGCCCGCCCCCCCCCCCCGCCAGATGCCTTCCCCTGGGTGGGGCTCAGGGCCCCCCTGAGTGAGACAGGAGGACGACCCTGGGGCGAGAAGGCCCTGCAGACAGAGGTAAATTGGAGAGTTGCTAGAAGAGGCTGTCTCTGTCGGGACTCAGCTAAAGATGTGGGTCTTGGGCCAGTGGGAGGGTCTCCTGCCTGCCTGTGGGGGCTTCCAGGTCCCGTGAGCTGGGAGGGGGCCTGCTGCCCAGGGGGCAGGGCCACGCGGCGGGGGCGGGGCGGTGGGGGATGAAGGGAGCCTCACTCAGGCCAGCAGGAGCAGGGAGTCTGGAAAGGTCCGTGCTGCACCGGCTCCTTTTCCCGCGGGAGAAAAGCGCTGGACCCTTGCGCCGACCCACCCTCGCACTTCCCTCTCCCTCACCCTGGCAGGTGTGGCCCCAAACCTCTGCTTGGGGCGTGGTGAAGCCCCCTGCTCCAGGGCTGACCCCTCCCCTCACGTGTGAGTCACAGACGTTAGGGGAGGACACGTCCCGCCCATGAATGACCCGCCATCAGGTCACCCTGAGTCTGGACCTCTTGGGGCCCCGAGCCCACCCTACAGGCCACCAGCCTGGCCTGGAGACTGATAGCGGCAAGGGCGGAAAGCACAGAGAAGGCCCGCTGGCCGCCCCCTCCCAGCCCTCCTGCCGCTGGGAAGCCGCTTACTGTGGGAGGGGTGGGGGCTGCCTGCCGGGGTGGCCGGCGCCCTTCCCGCCCTCCCCGCCCTTCCCGGGGCTGCCCGAGGGGGGCAAGGAGCCAAGAGGGAGTGCAGAGCTCCTCCACCCCCAGACTTTGGCCCCTTCTGGGAGGCCCCTGTGGGTTGGAAAGGGGGCCCTGAAGGCGGTCGGTGCCTGAGGACTCAGGGGCTGTCTGCTCCCCGAGCCAGGGAAGCCCTCACGCCCAGAGAACCGCAGGGCAGAAGGCAGATCCGGGCTCCCCCGAAGCGTCTTCCCGCGGGGCCAGGCTGGGTGTGTGCGTTCCTGCTCTCCTGGCCCCCCGCCCCCAACCCGCGGCCGGGCGCCTCAGCCCCTTGCCGGCATCTCCAGCCACACGTCCGCCCACCCTCGCATTCTTCTGGATCGTATAGACTATTTCTGCCCCAAACCGCACTCGGCTTTATTTAAGGAGTGGGAAGCTTGGGATTGCGGGAATCCAGTGAAGAAGGCCTTTTCCACCCCGGCGGTAACCAAATGGAAATCTGGGCTGGGAGTAAAACAACCTGGAGTAACAGAGGAACTGGGCCTTCTCCAGGGGCTTTTGGCGACAGCGTTCCCCGAAGTGGGAAGGGCAGCTCGTCACCCAGAGCCGAGGGCTGGGGCGTCTGGGAGCCCGTCCCGCAGGTTAGGGGCTGGGAGGGCAGGTGCCCCCAACTCAAGCCGCTGGGCTTCCGTGGGGGCGGGGGGAGCAGACCCTCGTCCTGAGCAGCCACCGGAGGGTCAGGCAGTCGTGGAAAGTGTGCCGTGTGTGGGTGGAGGACACCGTGCAGGGCCCGGGGCCGACTTCTGCTCTGGAAAGGCCGCCACGAGCCTGGGGGGTCCCCCAGGGCTCCTCCTGCCCCTGGGGGTTCTGTCCTGGGGACCCGGGTCCCCGAGGACCAAGGACAGGCCGAGAGCTCACCGCCCAGCCGCGCTCCCGTGAGCAGTGGTGGTGGAAAGAAGCCGCGGGGTTTCTAAACACTCAAAGGGGATGGAAGATTCTCATAAACAAAGGCCCGAGGGCTTACGCGAAAACTCTTGGGGGTTATCTTGGGGAACTATTCAGAGTCCAATAAAACGGACTCTGGCCACGAGGTGGCGTGACTGGCAGGGAGCCCCACGCAGCCAGGCTCCGACCCCCGAAAGCCGGCTGCATGTCTTGGTCCCGGAGCACGTGTTTCCTCGGAGACCGCGGGGGCCCTGCTGTCTGGGGAAACGTAGGTGCGGCTTCTCGGGGGAGCCGCTCGCCCTCCGACGGGACCACCACGCCCTTGCTGTCCAGGGAGCTGAGCATCTGACTCACAGCATGAGATCCGAGGGGTGGCTGGGGCGACATCCGGGTTCCGGTTGAATGGGAAGGCAGGCCGTGGCCGGGCAACGTCTTCCGAAGTCTGTCCTCGAGGCTTCCCCCCACCCCCTCCTGGGAGCGGTGGGTTGGTCGGCGAGGCGCCCCCAGAGTCCCGGTCTCCCTTGGCGAAGGAGGAGCTCCCCGTTCCTGTCGGGCAGCCGCGGTTCCCGAGCAGAAGGAGCCAGGGCGGGTAGAAGTGCGCCGTGGCGGCGGGAGGCCCCGGGGGCCCCCTGGGTCCGGGGCTGGGCCGCAAGTGGGGACCTGAGCTGCCCGGCACCTTCCCAACTCCCAGGGAGCCGCAGGCCCCTCTGGCCGTCCTGTCCTTCGGAGCAGACCCAGGTCGCTGCCGTGAACCCGTGGAGCCCAGGCCCTGGTCCCCCTAGTCCCCTCCCAGCTCTGGCCCGTCACCCCTGGACCGTTGGGGCCCACGCTGCCTGCTGTCACTCTGCATCGGGGAGAGCTTCTCCTCCCGCCCCACGCGGGAGCCAGGGGAGGGAAGGGGAGGCCCCGCCCCCACCCTCTCTCCAGCCCCCCATTCAAGCCCCGACTTTCCCGCCCACTCGCACTCCCTCCACCCGCCTTCCATGCCCCTGGTCCCGCCCTTTTGGCCGTGTGGCCCTGAGGCTGTGCGGAAGCCCTCCTCCCCGGGGCCTGGGCCTCAGGCTCCAGGCTCCCACTCTTCCCTGTAGAAACTCGGGCCTGCCATCACCCTGCCATCACCGAGCCTGGCCGCACACAGCACTGCCTCCTCGGGACCCGGGGCCGTGTTTCTGGTGGGCTCACCGGACGTGGCTACTCCACGAGCCACGGCCTCCCCCATCCTTCCCCCTTCACCCACCAAGCAAGACTCCCCTCCCAGCGGGCCGGTGAGCGGCCGGAGCGTGTGGGGAGGGGAGAGGTGGGGAGAGACTTCCACGCCCTCCATTCCTGCGTGGGGCCCAGAGGCACTGCGTGGCTCCCCAGCGGGGCGGAGAGGACCTGGCCCCCATGGGCCGCGCCCTGCCCGGTCTGGAAGCACCCCATCCCTCTCGTGCGGCTGAGTCACCAGCTCTGTCCTCCGGCAACCCCCACGTGTGACCTCACCAGTTTGGCTCTGAGCCCCAGTGTCCTCCCAAGAAAGAGGAACCGACCCAAAGAGGAGGAGCTGAGTACGGAGGGACATAGCGGGGGCCCCGTGCGCTGGGGAGGCACCCCCACGCCCGCCTGCCCACAGAGCCCCGGCCTCGCACCCCAGGACAGCTGGGGTCCTGCTTGAGCTGAGCCCCTCGGGGCCTCCGTGCTCCCGTCTGTGCCGCGAGAGCCCCCCGCCCGGTTCATGGGCCGCCGTGAGGACCGCCACGGGTGGTCGTGCACAGCCTCTCGGGTGTCCGATGGGGAGACGCACGGCTCCGCGCCCACCGCCGCGCCCCGCCTTGTCCGACCCCCGCGGCCTCTGGGAACAGGTGGAAAGTGAACCGGCTACTGTCCCGGCGCACAGTCAGTCCTCGGCCAGCGTGAGCGTCCAGCCTGCAGCGCCCATTTCCACGGTGACTGTGGTCACTCCTCACTTCGCTGCCCCCGCAGGGAGGGTGTGTGAGCATCATAAGGCAGCCGGGTCCGCCGGGTGCCGTCCGGGCCCCCGGGATCTCCCGCCATCCTGGTTGGTTAATGTCATATACATTGAAGCTTGGTGTCTGCGCGAACATAACGTTCTCCGGGCGAAACACTGGGAGTCACACGTATCCACCACCCGGCTCCCCTGCGCCCCCCCAACGCCCCCCTGTGTCTGTCGCCGGCCACCGGCCCTGCCCGCCCCAGGCTGTCACCGGCCGGGTCTCCAGCCCCACGGTTCTGCGTTTCCACGCGTCAGAGGAGCCGAATCGTACGATACACAGCATTTGGGATCTGACTCCTGAAAAAACGGGTCTTTGGTTCCTCAGAGGAAGCCCCTGGAAGTGCGGAGCAGCAGGTGGTGGGGCCCGTCCGTGCCTGGCCCTGGGAGGCACCTGCCAGCCTGCCTTCTGAGGCTCCCGCGCCGTCCCCCTCTCCCCGGCCGTGGGCGAGGGCTCCAGCCGCGCCGATGCATGTCCCGGGGGGTCTGCGTGTTTTCGCTGGCGTGTCCCCCTGCGCACGGGGACGTCCAGCGTCTCTCCATGCACCGTCTGGAGCTCTTTCGTCCAGTGGCTCCTCAGATCTGTTGCCCACTTTTTAATTGGCCTGTTTGTTTCCTTATTGTTGAGACTTAAGTGTTCTTTATATATTCTAGAAACAAGGCCTTTATGGGGAAAACGATCTGCAGATATTCTCTCTGGGGCGGTGGATTGCTCTTGTGTTTCCATTCCGTTCATAGCACCTTCCACAGAGCAGATTTTTAAAACAAAACCCAGTGTAATTGTTTTCCTTCTTCCGTGGAGGATGCTCTTGGGGTCCAAGTTTGCGTCGTACATTTTGCGTGTGACCCGCCGGGAGCTGCCTCGGCCCCTGGACAAGGCTCGGGTGATCATAGATTCCGCACGGCTCCACGTCTGACGGTTCGCACGTCCCCGTTCCCCTCGCTGGTCCCTGGGCCTGTCCTCTGCCCCCGCGCTCTGTGCCCCCGCGGCCGCCTAGCTCCGCTCGGTGTTGGCTGCTGTTCCACGAGGAGCGAGGTGAGCCCCGGCCTGTGTGTGTGGAGCCCCTTCCGTGGGCCCCTGCTCACACCCTTCACCCCCTCTTCCTCCCGTGCTGCGTCCCGCCACGAGACTCGGTGCTTTGTGCGTGCCACGGGATATCTGGGGGCTGTGGCCTTTGGAGGCGTAGGTTGGGTGACGTCGGGGGACGACTCTGCAGCCCTGGGGGAGACGAGACGTGCACCCTCCCGTGCGTGCCGTCCGGTCCAACTCGGCATCCTCGAGGTGGGGTCCGGGGCAAGCCCTTCCCACGGGGCCGCCACCTGTGTCCGGGACCTCGTCCCCACCGTGTGGCGGCCACACCAGCTTCGCGGGACCATCAGACCCTCCCAGCGAATTAGAGAAAGGAAGTGGCAATGCCAAGTAAGTTAAACCAAACTGACGGCTGGGCTTCAAGCCCGCTCAGCCAAGAGGAGAGGAGAGAAAACTGGCAGATCACGGGTCTGGAAGCACCTCACCGGCCCAGTGCGGGCGGCCTTGCTGGCTGGCCCTTTCTCCGGCTTCCAGGGGTTCAGGGTCCGTGCCCCACAGAGAAGGGGAGGTGCTGGGCAGCCCTGCCTTTGGGAGGAAAGCCCGGTCCTTCCTGGGACAAGGTGTGGGAGTGGCCACACGCTGGACATGGGGTGGGCCGGCCGGGACTGGGTGGTGGTGCAGGCACAGGGAGCCCTGGAGAGGGGGGCATGTGCGCTGCCCTGGGATAGGGGAACCCTCGGCCGCCAGCTGCCTGGCCAGCCTGCCTTCCATCCCTGCTGCTGTCTGGATTTTCTGGGTCTCCCTCCGAGGCCCCCGACCTTGGCAAGCTCCCCGCGTCGACTCCGGCTCTGTCGCTTTGCTGCTCTGGCCGGCCCGCGGAAGGCCCCGCTCGCTCTGCAGTGGGTCTGTGGGCACTGGGGGTGCCCCCTAACCAGTTCACTGCCCCGACTCCTGGAGAGGCTGCTGCTTTGTCAGATAATCGCTGTGGCTCTGGAGGGAAGGGAGGGGACACAGGGACCGTCCAGGGCCTGGCGAGTGTGGGCGCGTGTCCCGGGGCTCAAGTCGCTCTGGGTGTTATTGGGCTCCCAGGCACAGAGCCCCCCCGAGCCTCGGCCTGGGACGCGGGGCAGTCTGCCCCCATCAACGTAAAGCCCAAGGGGCCTCTGTGCCGAGGACTGAGCTGCGGGGACTAGCTGGGGACGAATGTCACCGGCAGCGGCCTCGCCCCCCAGCCTCCCTGGCTTTCCTCCGCCGCTCACATGTGTTTCCCGATCCTCCCCCTTCGGTCGGTCTTTCCTCAGTGCCTACCGACCACCAAGAACTGTGCCTTGAACACCCGCACTCCCGCCACCTTAAACATCCCGCAGGAACTCGTTCCTTCTGCATTGGCCCCTCGGCGAGCTGCCATAAGGCCTGCCTGGCGGGACCTACTTGTCTCCACCCGGACGGTCGCAGGGGTCACCGCGCCCCGTGTACCGTGCAGCTGCTGACGCAGGTGCCCGGGCTCGTCCTCCCCTCTCCCTGCCCCGGCCCTGGGACCCACATTCTCCAACCCCACACCCCTTCGGCAGGATGCTTTCCAGAAACCGAGACTTAGGGTCTGGGAATGCCCAGATGCGTCTGTAAGTAAGGTGCAGACCTCAGGACTCTTCCCCCCGAGATTCTGCAGCGTGAATATCATCGGCTAGAGTTGGCCTCTGTTAGCGGTTCTTCTCCTCTGGAGGCCAAGTGAACACAGAGGTTTGAAAGCCCAGATCCTAGAGCTCTTGGGCGAGTCCTGACTGGCACATCCAGCCAGCGCCCCATGGAGACGGAGGCAGTCGCTCCTACATGAAGCTGCTTGGGGCCACCTGCACCCCGAGGCCAGGAGGCTCGGCAGACGTCCCTCTTCTCTGTGCCCTGACCCCCATGTCCAGAGATTCCAGCTCGGTCAGCGCCCCTGAGGGCGTGAGGCCTGACCCAGGGCCGGCTACCACTTCCAACAAGCCCCCAGGGGGCCGGCGCTGTTGCTGCCGGGACCCCATTTGGAGAATCACGGCCCTAAACATGGCTCCTAGCCAGTGCTGGCAGCCGAGGACGGTCCCCTGCTCAGGGTGACCCTGACCCTCCAGGCAGGAGAGCCCACCCTCCAGCCCACCATGCTGGGCCCCCCGGGAAAGGAACAACTAGCATACTGTCTCCCTACCTTGGGTCCCCTGACCTCGGGGGACCCCACTTTTAGGGTCCTGACTTTTTAGAGTGTGCTTCTCAAAGCATGACCCTGGGCCAGCGAGGAGGTTGAAGAAATGCAGATCCCCAGGCCGGCCCCCTCAGTTGCTTGCCTCACCAGGTCAGGCAGGAACATGGAATCTTTATAGTAAGGAAGTTCCCCCCGCACCATGTCCGGGGGTTCTGCCCCCACCCCGAGGACCCCGTCTGCAACGCTGTGACGCTGGGCCCCCAGTAGGCTTGGCGGGACCCTTGGCGTTCTGGAATCAGAGGCCTCTTCGCCAGCAGCGGTGAACGCGGCGTCTGCACACAGTCCCCCACACCCAGGTCCCCACGCCTGTCTGAGGGCCGCCGTCCTGTCCCTGCCTTCCTGCTGCCACCTGGCCGCCTCTCTGGACGGACCAGGCATCAGGCAGAGGAGACGGCCTTCCGTGCGGCCCCTGATGGGCCCCGGCTCACGAGCGGTTCTCGTCTGGGCCGGGGCATGAGGACGCCCGGGGGTGGGGTCCCGCTAGGGGCTGCAGGAAATAACGCCCCGCATGCAGTGCGGGACGTGCTCCTGGCCGCGGGCGGGAGCCATGGGGTGGGCCTGAGGCCCTCGGAGCTCGGAGGGCTGGCCCTTCCCCCGACGGCCAGGTCGTGCCTTCGATTGGCACCGGGAGCCCCGTCTCTGCGGCAGCCGCCCTGCTTCCCCAATTCCCCGATCCTCACCCCATCCGAGGTGCTCTGGTGGCCAGTGGACGCGTGAGACGAGGTCCCGGTTCCGCCGGGCACGGCCCGACATGCCCCACGGGTCCACGCAGAAGAGCGCTGCCCCCCGCGTGCTCCCACCCGCAGGCCCGTGTTTGCCTCTGGCTTCTGCCCCTCCCCCACAGCCGGTGCCCTCGCGCAGAGTTCGGTGGTTCTGGACCCGTGGTTCCCTTGGCCGGGGCTCCAGATGGCAGAGCTGGAGACAGGGCTTAGGGCTCCCACTTCTGTTTGGGGTAGGGATGCCGCAGTGCTCCCGGTGCGTCTCCAGGCCCCCTTGCGGGGAGCTCTGTGCTGGGGGTTCCTGGGAGGGCAGTGTGCCCGCCCAGAGCTCTGCTCTGCACCTTCGCTCTTGTTGCCACTGGCTGGGGCGGGCCCCGCGGGGCCCAACACCCTGCCCATCCAGAGGGCTGCTCGGGAGCACAGACTCCTCGGTGGGGTGCTCCCTTCCCTCCGCGTCCGAAAGCCCAGGGCGGCCGGCAGCAGGCAGGGGTGCCCAGAGCACGGTAGAGTGCAGGGGTGTGTCCCCGCCCTCCCGCCTCCTGGCCTCAGATCAGGCTCCACAGCCCCGGATGTTTTGTTCTCCTGCCTGGGAAGCCCCGCACTGCATCCTGCGGGCTCTCCTCGTGACGACTCCCAGGACTGTGCCTGGTTTGCGAGACTTCCCGCAGCCCCCAGAACCTTCTACCCTGGGGGACGCCGCGGCCTGGGGGGCAGGGGCCTCCCCCACCCGACCTGGGTTGACACCGCCACCTCCTGACACCCCTGCCCGCCCGCCCGGCCGCAGCTCCTTCCCCAGCACAGACGTGTCCTGTAAGGGGACAGACAGACAGCCCGCGATGCCGCCCTCGGGCCCCGGGTGAGCGCCAGCCTCCCGTCCCTGCAGAGTGAGCGGATGTGGGCCCAGCCGAGGGTCCAGGCGTCCATGCAGCTTCCGGAGGGGAGTGCTTCTCACCACGACTGCTCCCCGGCCTCCACTGGCCGTGACTCTGTGGACACGTAGATGACCCCGTGTGCGGCGGCTGCCCCGCGTGGACACATAGATGACCCCGTGTGCGGCAGCTGCCCCTCTGTGGACACGTAGATGACCCCGTGTGCGGCGGCTGCCCCGCGTGGAATCCCCCAAGCTCTGAGGCAAGCGTGCGCACCTGTGTGTCTCCGCTCGCTCGGCTCCTCCGGGCCTTTGCCTGCTCCTTCTCATCGCTCCTGCCCAGGAAGGGGGCCCGGTTGCGGGGAGGGCCACGTCGTGCCGGGAGGCCCAGGCAGAGGCTGACCGCGGGGCCCTCTGGCTTCGAGATGGGGGCTGATGCCTGAGCCTTCATGCATTCCTTGGCTCATCTGTTCCGATTTTCGGCCATTCTGGCGTGGTCCCTGTCACGGGCTGGAATCCACTCTGTCCCTCACCCGCTGTGTGGCTCGGGGCGAGCTGCTTTGCCTCTCTGAGCCCCAGGGGCCCACCTCGGTCAGATGGTGCTTTACGGGGTTGTTAGGGGTCGGCGAGACGCGGCCTGGCCGGTCCCCGTCCAGGGCTGGCTTCCAGCGGACCTCAGTAGCACAAGGCACTGTCATCTCGGTCGCGGTTACTAACCGCGGGCCCCTTGGTCACCCAGCTGTCACAGGGTGGTCAGAGCACGCAGGGACGAGGGACGGCACAGCTCACCATCAGGGTGGGTGGACGAGGGTCTCGGGCGGCTTGAGTCGCGGGGACGGTGGTGCGGCTACGAGCGGCAGAGGTGGGCGGCGTGGAAGGGAAGCCGTCCCAAGCGGGACCAGGTTAGGCCCAGAGGAAGGGGCACGGCTGGGGCTGGGTCAGGCTGTAGGTGCCGGCCAGGCTTGCGACTGCCGGTGACGAGGGAGTGAAGTTGCTAGTGGAAGCCGTCGGGCACGATGGGTGTGAGGGCGTGTTCGGGAAAGGTCAGCCTTTGCAGAAAGACCACGGGGGTCTGCCCCTAACAGCAGTTACACATTCATCCAACGAGGGCTTTCAGGAAAAGACGAACACCCCAAGAGAAAAATGGGTAAAAGTGTTGAGCATACATTTCCCAGAGAAGAAATCCAAACAAATAGTGAATGTAGGGAAAGCTGCTCCGTTTATTAGCCCCCAGGAAACGTAATGAAAACCTGTCCACTCAGCAGGAGGTCTGGGGTGACACGGCCGTGCCGAGCGGCCCGGGGACGCGGAGATGTGGAAAAGGTGTGAGCGCGTGGGGGGTGTGAACTGGGAAGCCGCCCGCCTTCCCTGCCCGCGACCTGGCTATTCCGCTTCTGGGTGGGGGACGCCTCGAAGTAGCCCCCAGCTGGACCCCGCCTGTGTGGTCATCGGTAAACAGGCAGCTAGATGGGACCTGCACGCAGACATGGGCCAGTCTTGCACACGGAAAGACGCTCCACGTGCCTCTGCACCGGGGAGACGCTGGTGAAAAGCACCGTGAGACGGGTGCTCACGCCCGCCAGGATGGCACCGCGGGGAGACGGGCACGCCCTCGCGCTCGGCGGCTGGGCGGGGTCCCACGCTTACGCTTCTGGGGGCACCCCGCGGGGAGAGGAGGCAGGGGCTCCTGCCTGCACGCGGTGAGGCGTCTCTCAGCCCTAGAGAGGAAGGGACCTCCAAGCCAAGGACCTGGGTTTCGAGGCGTCGGCTCAGGTCGTGATCTCAGGGTCGTGGGATTGAGCCCCGTGCGCGGGGCTCTGCGCCCAGCGGGGAGTCTGCTGGGGACTCTCTCCCTCGGCCCCCCGCCCCGCTCACTCTCGCGCTCTCTCACTCTCGCTGCCTGAAATAAGTAAGTAAAAATATGGCGACCGTCCTAAGCGGGCGGGTGAATGACAGAAGCCACTCCAAGTGCACCGGGAACAGTGGCTCCGTGGAGCAAGCAGTCCACGGCCATCGGGTGGTGGCCTGGCTGGGGGGGGCTGGGCCAACGTGGGGTGCTCAGCATGTGGCAACACCGCAAGCGGTGAGCTCCCCTGTCTGCGTGTCCCTTACACGCGAGTACCGTCTCCTCACGGAAGGCCTCTCGTGGAACACAGGCCGCGGCTTCGCGGGAGCGTCGTCACGTTGCCCTTGGCCTTCCTGCACCAGCACGGACCGCGCGCACGGCTTCTTGGGCCCGACGGGGTCCCGGGTCGGCGCCGCGGGAAGCGGGCGTGCTGGATGGCACCAGGCCCCGTGCACACGGCCAGGCTGTTTACAGATGCACGCACGCACACGCATGCGCACACGCGCACACCAGCACTCTCCCATATGGAGAGAGAAAAGGAGTGAGGCAGGGGGTCTCTGAGAGCTGCGTGCCCTCCCTCGAGGTCTGGGCCCTGAGCGATGGGGCTCGGGGGAGCTGGGAGCCTCTGAGTGCAGCTGTCTTTCCCGCTCTGCTGACGGCCGGGTGGCTCCAGATCAGCGGAAGGGTGGAGGGAGCCGCGAGCGCCCGGGGAGGAGAGACCCGTCGGCGTCGTAAGGACGGCACGGCTGAGGTCAGAAGACCGAGCCTGGAGAGGGTAGAACGTGTTTCTGGGGCCACTTCAGGTCAGAGAGAGGCTGTTTGCAGGAGCTCCCAGGGTGGACGCAGGAGGGGATGGCGTCCCAGGAGCACCACTGGCTGTGGTGTTTCTGCGCGGCACCTGCACCCCGGGCTGGGGAGGCTCCTCCCACAGAGCTCCTCCAGCCCCCACGACTCCCTTCCCCCTGGTGGCCGTCCTGGAGGGAGGCCGGCATGGCCCTTGCGTGGGTGTGCTACGTGGGCGCCCCAGGGCTCTGAGAGGCCGGCAAGGCCCAGCTCCCCGGGAGCCCGCCCAGAGGCTGGGACCAGACACGGGCTCTTGACTCTGCATTCCGTGCTAGTTCCGAATGCGAATTTGTCACGGTGTTGATCTCCCCGCCCTCGAAGCCTCCTGGGACTGGGGACGGGGATAGAGTGTCCAGTTGGCATCCAGGTTCTTGCCACTTTCGCTGTCCGGCGAGAGGAGACAAGGGGCAAGCTCACAGGGGACCAGCCAAGAGGGCGGGGGGTTCCAGGAGGTGCCCAGAGCACAGCTGCTGGCCGGGAGGTCCGGCGCAAGACTCGGAGTCCCGGGGGGTGGGGCTGGCCATCAGCAGAGACCCACGTGGACGAGGTTCTGCACACAGGGCAGCGAGCAGATGCCCATGGTGAGGGGGGCAGACAGGGACACCCCTCCTCCCAGGGATGCCATGCAGTGACCACAAGGGCACATTGGGTTTCTGCCCAAGTACTTACTTGAGTGAGAAAGAGGAGGACATGAAGGAGCAGTGCCAGGGCAGCCTGATCAGGCTGTGCCTGCAGGCGACTCTTGTGTCCTCACGTGTCTGCAGGTGACCGTGACACTGTCGAGGGGAATGCAAACACAACTGGGTCACTGACCTGGAGCTGGGGTGGGCGCAGGGAGCGGACCCGTGGGGAGAGCCATCCGGCAGGACGCTGTCCCTCCGTGCCTGGGCCTGGAGAGTGGCGGCTCAGGGGCTGGTGGGCCCTGGTGCTGCTGCAGGGGTTTTCATCTAAACACTTGCCTCTAATCCACAGAGTGCGCTGGTGGCTGAGAGA
>CM052803.1:48719231-48743751 GCA_028533885.1 Nasua narica | reverse complement strand
GACGCGGGTCTGTGGCCGGTCCGTGTGGACGGGGGCGCGCAGCCAGCGTGGGGCCGACGCGGGTCTGTGGCCGGTCCGTGTGGTCGGTGGCGCGCGGCCGGCGCGGCGCCGACGCGGGTCCGTGGGCCGGTCCGTGTGGTCGGTGGTGCGCGGCCGGCGTGGGGCCGGCGTGGGGCCGATGCGGGCCCATGGGCCGGTCCGTGTGGACGGTGGCGCGCGGCCGGCGCGTGGCTGGCATGGGGCCGACGCGGGTCCGTGGCCGGTCCGTGTGGTCGGTGGCGCGTGGCCGGCGTGGGGCCGACGCGGGTCTGTGGCCGGTCCGTGTGGACGGGGGCGCGCGGCCGGTGTGGGGCCCCCCACCCCACCCCCGCCCCGGCCGAGACACAGCTGCCACCAGCCCATCGCGGCTCCTTGCCCGCCCCCAGCTTCGCACTCTGAGCTAGCCACACTCCTAATGTGTTTCCTATTCTCTCGCTTTCTCTCGTGTTGCCAGCAGACCGTGTCCCCGAGCCCCCCATCCTCGCTGAAGGTACCAGCACGGTCATCCTAGACGTTGCTCTCCGAGCCTCGCTTTAGCGCCCTGAATGTTGTTTCCGAGGTGAGGCTGGGAAGCTGTGGTAGCACATTTGCCGCTGTTGCAGGTCCGCTGGGTCACCCCCCAGGTCTATGGACCCCGTCCCCCCACCCATCCACACGGGGCGTCCAGTGAGTCACTGTTGCTAACCAAGCCGCTAGGTACACCCTGAGCCCCCGCCGTACGAGGGTGTGTCCGGGCATAAGCGTGTGCGTAGGTGTTGCATCGTGGGGGGGCGTGCGAACACAGCAGCCAGCCACGCGAGACTCTTCCAAAGGGGCTGCACTGCTGTCCACACCCAGCAGGGGCAGCCCTGGCCCCGGGCGCCACCGTGGTGCCATCTGCCGGGGAAACCTTCCTCTTTTCTTTAACAAAATGGTGGCAAATCTCGCCTTTTTGCTGCAGTTATAAATGCACGCTGTTTAGACAGGAAAGAGTTCTGTAAGGCCCAGAGGAGAAATCGTGTCCCCCTCTCCCCCACACCATTTCCCATCCTCGTGTAATTATGCTCAATTCGTGGATTCTCGTGGCCTATGTGTCCATGGCACCGAACGTCCGTGGCTGGCTACCTCTTGAAGTTCCGATGTAGACATTGTGTATTTGATCTCCAGCCTCCTGGACCCCCCGGAGAGGTCCACGGCAGCACTGACGTCACAATGCTCACGTAGCCACGATTCGTGGCTGAGCTTGGTCACATCTGTCCTTGTCTTTATTGCACCGTATTATGAGTGTCTTGGGTCTGTGTTGGTTGGTTGGGGTTGGCTGGCGTGCTTTCCCGTTCACTGGTCGCCAACTCGAACCCGACTCCCTTCCAGCTGTGGGAGCCCCTCCGAACACCCTCAAACACCTCAGACCACGTCCCATCTCGGCCCCGGGAAGAAATCTGCCGCACCTTCCGCTGCACCAGCCCTGACAGGCTGTCCTCTGCACCCGGTGCCGGGGTGATGCTCTGGGAGCCCCATTCCCCCATCTTCCTAGGAAGTGTCCCCACCTTGCTCTCCTGTTGGAGCCCCTGCTTCCAAGATCCATCGTTGACTTTACTTTACCCCCTTGTGTTCCTGGAGTGCACTTTTGTTCACCCCACTTCTCTTGCCTAGAACATTATCTCATCCCCCTACGCCCATCCAAACATTATCCGTCTTTAAGGCTAAATTCAAGTGCCACCTCCTCTAGGAAGCCTTCCCAGCCTCCACAGTCCTGAGCCACTGCTTTTCTCCTGTAACCCTGACAATACTTATTATCTGCATGACTTCTCTGGCGTGTGCACTCGCATTTATTCATGGATTCAGCTCACGTTTCTTGAGCAACTATTACATATATTGGAGGACTCCACAATGATTCAAAAACAAGCCTGCCACCAAGGAGAATCCTAGAATATTGGAGCTGGGAGGGACCCTTGATGCCATCCCACATAACCACCTGTCATAGAGGGGGAGAGACGGAGACCCAGAGAATGCCCAGCAAGGACCCAGCCCAGGTGTCCCGACTTCCCGCACCCGTTCCTCCTGGGGCAGTGGCTCCCATCCGAGGAACCTGTGTCTCTACAAAGGGAACAGAGACACAAAGGCATCGGTATTACTCTGCTCCTTTTACCAGTGGGGAAACCGAGGCAGAGACGAGAGCCTGGCCAGAGAGCGGGATGGAGCTGGGGCCTTGCTGCAGGTGTCAGACTCCGAAGGGAGGCGCTGCGGGCCAGCGGGATCCGATGACAGACGCTAGCGGCGCACAGATTTCGCGTCGGGATCTGTGGCCCAAATACACAGCCTTCCAAACCTTCCAAACCACGGGCGGCTGCAGCCTTTGTGTGGTGGGGGAGGGGGTCGCTTGCAACATCGCCTGCCGGGAAATGGCTTTCTCTGGCCAGGGAACTCACTCTGTCGCTGAAGGCCACGGGCATTCCTGAGTGCCCGGAGCCGGGGGCGTCTCACAATGGGGCGTGGGGACAGCCCCCCGTCCTGGGACTGAGTGTTCCCAGGACACAGCTGCCAGGCCCTCCCCCGGAGCTCAGACGGCGGCAGGGGACATGGGATGGCCGTTGGCGGGGTGACTCCATGCCGGAGAGGTGAGGCAGTTCCCGCCGACGGGGCTGTGGCCACGGGCCCCTTCACGTCAGCAGGATCCCACATGCACGCGGAGCCGCGGCTTCCCATTTCCTCTGCAGCCGAGGGGTTTTCAGATGAAAGGCAAAATTTCCTGTGCTCTTGATCTCGCCGTTGTCTCTTGGCTATGTCCCATTTCCTCTTGAACTGTGCCCGCGAGGGTGGACAAAGACACGTTTTTTGCAGAAAAGGGGTGGATGTTGGAAGATGTCCCTGCACGGCAGGCGATGCCCCTCCCCCGACCTGTCACCCCGGGCCGCGGTGGGGCGGTGACCTTTTGGGGCTGTGCTCAGTTCACCTAGGGAGCTAGTGGGGCTCGGTTCAAAGCCCCAAACGCCAGCACGTTCGAGACAGGGTCCTTCTCTTCCTGTGGGATTCTTAAACGTTTTAGGGCTCTATCCTTTCATCTGTGGCTTCGCTGTAGTAAATGGGGAGAACGCAAACACTCCCAGCTCCCAGGGTCAATAGAGAGACCTCGGTACAGGTCCCTGTCTGGCCACCGCCGCCCCCAGCCCCAGGCTGAGCCGCCCCGGGTGCCCTGCCGGGCGACTCTGGTCTCCCAGGGCTCCGCAGCCCCGTCTGGGGAATGAGAGAAGGAGGGAGGGAGCGAGTGAGTGGAGTCACAGCAGGCCGGGCGGTGAGCAGGCATCCCTGCGAGAGTCCCAGAAAGGGAAGCAGCGTCTCTGGGCCTCCGCTCTCCACCCGGTGCAGGGGGGTTAAAGAGCCGCCTCCCCGGGCTGCGGGGGGACGTCTGGCAGCACCTCCTCGGAAAGTGCGGCAGGCAGGCGACAGTGAAGGGCCAGACCCTGCATTGCGTCCGAGGGAAGGCGGGGACGGGAGGGAATAGGATGCCGGATGTGGGGGTGCATGCAGGGGCAGGCGGCAGCCCTGGGACCCCAGTGCACCTGCACCTGCTTGAGAGGCCGGACCCGCTACTGAGTGCACCCCTCCACAGAGGCCGCTGTGAGCACGCAGTGCCCGGCAAGTGGCCAGGGCTCTCTGGTCACCCCAGGCCATGTTCCCAAAGATCAGCCCCTCCGGCCTGTTAGAAACATGTTTTCCTGGCTAAATTGGATTAGCATCCAAACTTACCCGAGCTCGAATTCTCTGGTCCGCTAGACACAGGCCTTCTGAAGAGCCATCCTGACAGTTCCAGCCTGCGTCCTCAGCCTTCATACGGAATGATGAGATCAATGACAGGGGCCCTACTAGCAGCCGGAAACACGAATCCCACATCCCTCCCATTCTCCTGCATTGACTGAGGTCTGTGGAGGGGTAGATGGTTGGGGGATTGACTGACAGGTTGATCGACTGATAGATCAACCGGTGCGTTGATGAGTGAGTCAATGGGTGGGTGTATTAATGTATGTGTGGATAGCCAGATGGATGGATGGACAGATGGATGGATGGACGGACAGACAAATGGATGGATGGATGGATGGATGGATGGATGGATGGATGGGCAGATGGATGGATGGATGGATGGATGGATGGACGGATGGATGGATGGACGGATAGGTGGGTGGATGGATGGATGGATGTGTGGATGGATGGATGGACAGATGGATGTGTGGATGGATGGATGGATGGATGTGCGGATGGATGAGTGGATGGACGGATGGATGTGTGGATGGATGGATGGATGGAAGGAAGGATGGATGGATAGGTGGACAGATGGATATGTGGATGGATGGATGGATGGATGGATGGAAGGAAGGATGGATGGATGGGTGGACAGATGGATATGTGGATGGATGGATGGATGGATGGATGGATGGATGGATGGATGATGGATGGATGGATGAGTGGATGGATGGATGGATGTGTGGATGGATGGAAGGAAGGATGGATGAATGGGTGGACAGATGGATAGGTGGATGGATGGATGGATGGATGATGGATGGATGGATGGATGGATGTGTGGATGGATGGATGGATGGATGGAAGGAAGGAAGGATGGATGGGTGGGTGGACGGATGGGTGGATAGATGGATGGATGTGTGGATGGATGGGTGGAGTGATGTATTGATCAATTGATAGGTCAACAGATGGATGGGTGGATGATTAGACGGATGAGTGGCTACATGGCTGGGGGAGGTGGGTGGATGGGTAGATGGGTGGATGAGTCAGCTGATGGAGCCTCCCTTCCTTCCCCCCTTCCTTGCACGTATACTTGCCTGGTGCTGTCTCGCTGCTTCCCCTGTGGTTAGGGCATGTAAGCTTGGTCTTTTGTGCCATATTGCAAACCCACTAAAATGCCTTTTGCCTGGCACTCTGCTGAGTCCATGACCCTACCTCCAGAACTCCCAGTCCGGTCAAGCACACAGACAAGACGTACAAACTTGCATTATTGGGCAGCATGTTCTCTGAAGGAAGAGGCAACCTACCCACAAAGCCTTTCCTGGTGACCTGACTCCCTTCCCCAGGGCCTCTTGGGGTCCAGGGGCTAAAAACAAACACCTGCTTCTTCTAGAAGGACCAGAAGCCCCTTAACCTGGGCCTTCACCATCTCTGCAGACCAGTCCTTAATAAATACTTGTGTATCCGAGGAAGAGAAAGGGAGGAGGTAAACGAGTAACCGTACACCAGGGGTCACTTATGCAGATCCCCCAACACCGGGGGCATCACCCAGAAGACGGGGGCTATGTTTTAAGGGTAAACACCACATCCTTGCAATCACTGAAGAACAACTTGCCATCAAGCACAGCCCAAGCTGGTGGGTCATCTCGGGACAGAGGGACAGTGAGAGCCCCTCGGGCCCGGGATCAGCAGGGCTGAGGTCTGTGGAGGACGCCAGTGCGTTTAGAGGTCCCTCTGCTAATGAGTCGTCCGCGACACCTCTGTTGCTTATGGGCGGTGAACGGAGCCGCCGTCGGAGAGCCTCGGTCGGCGATGCGGCCTCCGCGGTGTGCCCTGGCGCCGTGTCCCGGGCCCACACGAGAGACACACAGGGAGGGGCCCAGACACGCCCTGGCGATCCGTGTGTCCATCACTGCGCTCTGTGCTGCGGGGAGGGCTTGAGCCGAGAGGTGCATCTCTGCAGGAGGGAGCTGGTGCCGAGATGGCCGTGACCACCGGTGCTCCCGGCCCGCGGCGCCCGGCAGCGGACACGGTTTCTGCGGACAGTCATCTGCGGTCAAGGCCCAGATGACGTCTGGCACGGCCTACAGCCCGTGTCCCAGCAGGCCGGGCTCGCTAAGCCTCACCTCGGGCTCTGCTCTGCAGAGGATATTGCCTCTCGAGGACAGGAAGTGGCCCCACTTGGCGGTGCCTTTGCAACGTCCCTTCCTCGGGCTGGAGGATCCTGCTGTGTTGCGATGGCCCTGAAGCCCCAGGGCAGGACATCTGCCGGCTGCTCCCAAGGCCCAGGGGTGTGGGGGCCGGGGGGGCTCCAGCTGCGTGGGGGTGGGGGCAGGACGTGCGCTCCGACGGGACGCGGTGCTGCCGCTGTTGGGACGTGGGGACATTTGGTGCCGTTCGGTCAGATGCGAAAACACCACTGTGGAAGCGCTGTGTCTCCCAAACCTGGATTCTCAGCAAACAGCGGCCTGTGTGTCTCCGGGCGGCGGCGGCCCCAGACGCCCCCTCGCGCATGTGACCCGGCTGGCCGAAGAGGGACCAGCAAGGGGGACAGCTGGCACACGGGCTGGCGGCCGGCAGGTGGGTCCCTGGTCTTGCTGACGATCTGCGGGCACACGGGGCGCTTGTCGGTGCCATCAGGACGCCTCAGCGCTTAGCAGGCACCTGCAGGGGTGACGGCCCCTGTGTGACCGCCCCCCTCCTGCGGCGCAAGCCCACTCTCCCGCTGCTTCTCCTGAGCGTGCGTTCCTGGGCGGCCTGCCTTGGGCCCTGGGCCCCTCCCTCAGCACCCCGCAAGCTGGAGCGGAAGCCGTGGGACGAGGTCGCCCCTGACCTCCCATCCGCGCGTCTCCTTCGGCTTGGCACCCGGGAATGAGGTCCTGCTCTGAGCAGGCGGAAGGAAAGGGAGGAGGGTGAGCTAGGGGCGCTGGGGCCACATGGGGCCTGGCGCCCAGGAACCAGATCCTTCTGTGTCTTCCCAGATTTGTAATGGGTCCAAATCCTTTAAACCATACCTGTAAACAGGACTTGACCATGCTCTGATGCCACAGCGCCCAGCAAGGGGAACCTCGGGCTCCCCGCACAGCCTGCCTCATGCCCTCGGCTTTGAGGGGCCTCTGGGCCGCGGCTTCTACTGTGGCCCCACCGCGTTCCCAGAGGGGCCCTCTGCTGTCCGGACCGCCCCCCGCCCCCCTGCCAGGAAGCTCGATTTAGAGCTGGGAAAAGAACTAGTCTGTCTCCACTCTGCGGCCAGATGACGCCCCTTGGCCCTGAGGCCTCTGATGTCACCAAGGCTGCTGATCGTCCTGGACGCACGCCCGCCGCCTGCAGGGACGGTGGGCAGAGGTGTCCGTGGCCCGGACCCAGGCTCAGAGCCGGGTCCCTGCACAACACCGTCGCCTCGCTGGCTTCGGCCTCGGTCATTCCAGATACAAGGTCTTCCCTTCTTCGTGGAGCCAGAACCCGTGCAGGGCAGAGGGCGCGCGTCCTCCCATGACTCTCGATGGCACTTGAGGGCGCCACTGGGCCTGGCGCACACGGACGCTGTGGCGGTTGGCCACGGTTGGATGTGCCCGTGGCAGGGAGGGCCGGCATCCCTGGGAACACTTCACAGCCACGTCTTCCGTGGCCTGCCCTGTAAAGTCCAGTCCATGGCAGCCTCCATGGTGACCCCAAGAGCGCTCATTGGCACAAAGCCATGGGGAGCAGGCATCACCCGAGAGGCTCGGTCGGGGCGGGGCACGCAGGCATTCCCCACGTGCAGGCTGGCCATGCTTCCAGAACACGTCTGCAGGCAGCACGTGGATGGTCTGCGGGTCAGGAATCCACAGGCGCCATCGGAGGAACCTCTCGGGGGGTCGGCCGTGAGTCAGTGTGGCGTCCCCTCGGGCGTCCCTGGCAGGGATGGCTTTGTCTCTGCATGCCCTGTCCGTGGGTCGGTGGGAAACGGGTCTCCCCCTGCCACCCCGGCCCGTCCAGGTCTCGCTCAGGGCTCAGCATCCTGGGGGGATTAGTGTCAGGGTGGCCGTCCTCCCTTCTCGTGCCTCCACAATGGCTCATATGCTGACGGAGCAACTGTGCCATTTTAAAGACAGGGAAGCTGAGGCTCAGAGAAGCCTCCCCTTGGGCGTGGCCAAGCCCAGCTCACACGTGGTTTCTCCCCCCCCCCCCCCGGGGCCACGGAAGGCACAGAGACCTTGACCGGGAGGAGGCCCAGGACGTCACCGAGAGCGGGGCAGGCGTCAGAAGCGGTGGGACGGGGGCCTGGCCACGTGCCCTCCACCCACTGTCCTCACGGCTGCCTGGGGAGGCCCGGGTCCTTACACAACAGCTACATATGCGCCCAGACGGTATTAATGGTGAAAATATTTCATCTCCGAATCTGGCGGACAGAGTCTCTCAAGATAAAGTTCATTCCTTTTTTGTTTTTCTAAGAGCAAATCTATTTAAATGTGGTGCTTCGTGTGTCCTAAAAAATCTATTTCCGCGGTTGCTTCCCTTGGCTGGGTCTGCGTGGCCCACCCTGCCGGCTTCCCGGCACTCCGGCTTCCAGCGCTCCTCCCTGCCGAGGAGAGCGCGTCCCGCCGCCTCCCTCTGCTGCAGCTGTCCTGCCGCCGGGGGGAGGGGACGGGGGTCAGGGCTGTGCCTACAGAAGGTGCTCACAGATGCTTGCTGGGTGAGACGGGCCGACATCGGGACGGGAGAAGCTGGGCCGCCTTCTCTCTCGGGCTCAGGCTTTCAGTGTGGATGGCAGGGGCGCGGGCCCTACTCCTGGGGCCCCTGGCTGCCCAGTCCCCAGAGACCCCAGCCTCTGCCCTCCCGGTTCAGCGCCGGGGTGTCTAAGTCCGCCCCGGATCAGAGCCGGCTGCCGCGGGGGGGCCACCAAGGGGAGGCTTAGCGGCCACCCGAGAGCAGGTGATGTGAGGAGGGCTCGGAGCTCTGAGCCCCCCCGTCCCTGATACGGCACGGCCCACCGGCCTCCACATTGTCTGTCCTCACTCCAGCCGGACGGGTAAATGGTCTTAGTCCGGCCGACACCGTAATCCCCCTGAGCCTGGGGCCAGATAACAAAGCCTGAAATTCTGTCGGAGGATTTGGGGTCCATAGCCTGCTGGCAGAGCCGTCCGCAGCTGCCACCGGCCACGTGTGGCTCCTTACATTTAAGTGAATCACAGCGATGTAAAGTCAGAAATTCGGGGTGCCTCGGCGGCACAGTCAGCTGAATGTCCAGCTCTTGGTTTCTGGTTGGGTCGTGATCTCGGGGTCGGGGGATTGAGCCCCGTGTCCGGTTCCACGCGCGACAGGGAGGCTGCTTCTCCTTCTCTCTCTGCGCCTCCCCCTGCTTGTGCTCCCTCTTGCTGAATAAACAAATAAAGCTTTTTTTAAAAAAAAATTCACATCCAAAAATAAAAAATTCACATCTCCAGGGTTCCTGGATGGCTCGGTGGGTAGAGCACGTGACTCTCGATCTCGGGGCCATGCGTTCGAACCCCATGTGTGGGCTACATTTGACTTAAAATTAAAAAAAAAAATTAAAAAGCACCCACATCCCCAGTCCCACAGCCCACCTTCCACAAGCATCATCACGTAAGTTCTACTGCGGGCGGCTAAGGCCTTGGAGGCGTGTCCTCTCCTCCTCAGCACTGAGTGCCGTCGGTATGGCAGGGAGCCCGTACCCCAGTCTCCGCCCGCCCCGTGTGCCCCACTGCCCTGCTCCCCCAAGCCTCACAGCTGGGGCAGTGTACCTGCCTCCTGGAGGCACCTCAGAAGATAATGTCGGTCGGAAAGGGTCTCCGGGCGTCGGGCTTAGGCCTCTCCTCCTGGGGGGACGCCCCCAACCCAGCCCCAGTGCCCGCCCGCCAGGGGCTGACTTCTCCCTGCTTGGGCTGGAGCGCAAGCCTCCTGCAGGTAGGTGGACACGGGGTCCCTATCACTGGGAGCCTGGACACTCGTCACATCCCACACCTCCTCTCCGGAGCCACGTCACCTCCAGGGATGTTGTGCAGGTCCAATGGGAGGCGTCGTCCCCTCCTGCCCGAGGTCGCTGACCACATCTGAGAGCTACAGCTCCTGGTGGAGACACGCCTTGGCTTGAGCCCCGCACTCCAGCCTCCAGGCTGGGCAGACGAGGGGACCCTGGGACCCCCACCGGCAGCAGGCTCTCTGCCCCAGAAATGGGTCTTAGGGGACCCTAGCCCCTCTCTTCCTCTGTCCTTGCTGCAGCAGACAGTAGGGAGAGGGGAGAAGACATGAAATGTCACTCACCACAGAATCAACCTTTCAGCGTGTACAGGTCAGTGGGTTTTCGTGTGTTCCCAGAGCCGTCCAGCCAGCACCACCATGGAATTCCAGAACGCTCCCGTCACTCCAGAAAGGCACCCCCTAGCCTTGAGTGGTCGCGCCCAGTGGCACCCCCGCCCGGCCCCGGCACTGTCTGCCCCGCTCGGGGATTCCAGGAGCTTCAGCCTTTACGTAAGAATGCGGCTGCAGGGACGCCTGGGTGGCTCAGTTGGTTGGGCGGCTGCCTTCGGCACAGGTCACGATCCCAGCATCTTGGAATCGAGTCCCGCATCAGGCTCCTTGCTCCGTGGGGCGCCTGCTTCTCTCTCTGCCTCTGCCTGCCTCTCTGCCTGCTTGTGTTCTCTCTCCGTTAAATGTATAAATAAAATATTTAAAAAAAAAAATGCGGCTGCAGAGCAGGTGGCCTTGGCGACGGGCCGCGTTCCGCTAGGGTGTGGTCGAGCCCTCCCGGGCCGCGTGTCGGCACCGCGTGCAGGCCACAGGGTACCTCCTTGTCTGGGTCTCCGCGACGAGTTTGTACCTTCGTGTGCCTCTGGACGTCTGGGGTCCATCTGCTTCTCGGCTCCAGCAAGTGAGGCTGCTGCGTGTGTGCATGTGTTTCCGTGGATGTGGTCTCTTCGGCACGCACCTCGGAGTGGATGCGACGGCGTCCTCTGAGGGGGCGCATCCCTTCCCACCCACCCACGGGACGAGGGCTCCAGTGGCCCTGCTTCCCACCCACGCCTGGTCTCTCTTACTTCACCTCTGGCGGTGCTGGGGGCTGTGAGCTGGGGTCTCCCCGCGGGGTCCGCGTCCCCAGGACTCGTGAGATGAGCATCTTCTCGCGTGCTGATTGGCTGTTTGCACTCCTTCTGTGGGAAAACGCCTGGTCAGATCATTTGCCCAGTTTTTCATTGGATTTTCTGCATTCTTGTCATTGAGTTGGAAGAGTTCTTTGTATATTCTGGATCTGAGTCGCTGCTCAGGTAGAGGATTTGTGCGTTGCCTTTTTACATTCTTGGTGATGACATTTGCAGTACGCAAGTGTTGTTTTTGATGAAGTCCCATTTATCTATTTTTTCTTTCGTCATTGGTGCTTGTGGGGTCAGAGCCAAGAAATCATTGCCTAACTCAAGGCCACCAAGATTTCTTACTGCCTGCCCCCGAGAGTCTCACGCTTTCATCTCTTACATTTAGGCCGTTGGCCCGTCTGTTAATTTTTGCATATGGCATGAGGTAGGGGTCCAGGCTTATTCTTCTGTGCGGACGAACCGTTGGGTCAGCACCTTTGGTGGTAAAGCCTGCTCTCTCCCCACTGAGTTGCTGGCCACCTCACCAAATATCACTGGACTATAAATGTGAGTGCTTACCTCTGGACTCCCCATTCCGTCCCCCTCGCCCATGTAGCCCACACCATCGTGGCTACCACGGCTTTTAGTTAGTCTTGAAATTGGGACATGTGGGTCTTCTAACGTGCCCTCCTTTTCCAAGATTGTTTTGGTTTTCTGGGTCCCTCGCATTTCTGTATGAGAATTAGGATCAGCCTGGCCTTTCTGGCAAAAAAGACAGCTGGGATTGTGATAGGGGTTGCATTGAATCAGAAATGGGACTTTACAGCCGTATCATTCTTTGGGAGATTTGGGGGAGACCCAGAGAGCCTTTCTGCAATAATAAGTTAAAACTGAAAGATCGGTTCCTTTATCGCCCAAAACACACCCCCTTTTATCCCCTTTCACCTCCCAGCCCCACAGGGTGGGTGCTTCTGTGCCATCGCAGAGAGATAAACAGAGCGCTATCAGGGATAGTCAGCTGCCCACAACCACAGGCCAGCCAGCTGTGGCCACGGCCACCCCACCGTCTCAGCCACGGGTGCGCCTGACTCCTGGCAGGGGCCTGTGGGGCGGTGCTCGCCCCTCAACCAGGAGACGGAATCTTCCCTTCCTTCCTGTGACCAAGAGACTGACCCGGTGACTGCTCGGAGGACCCAGGAGGGGCCGGGGGGCTCTCAGGCTTTCCTGTGGCCACAGAAGGCAGAGGCGAACACCCCAAGGCCCCCAGCCCGAAACCCCCCATCTGTCCTTCCCGCCGGAATCCCTGGAGCGGTTTCGTCTTGTCTGTAAGTCCGCCGTCCTGACCGGAGCAGGCGGGGCGGGCCAGCAGCTTTGCCCCCGGCTCCCCTCGGTGGCCCTTCCAGTCTCTGCCCCGTCTTTGCTCACCCAGGAGATGGGGTGACACGCGTTCAGGGGTGGTCGTCCACAAGGCAACACGGACAGAGACCCAGAACTCCCCCAGTAGCCGGCCCGAGCGCCGTGACCCGAGCCAGCGAGCATGAAACACACAGGGTAGTGGAACCCCTAGTTCCCCATCATGCTGGGAGCCTGCCGGAAGCTGGAGCCTCTCCACAGAAAACATATTTGCACAAAAAATTCTAGTCTCTCCCGTGTCCAAACCCCGAACTCAGAGCCTCTGGCCTGTGGCTTCTACTCCAGCCAGGCCGGGAGGCCGCGACACAAAACCCAGATAAGTAGACCTTGAACGGTGGGTTTGGGCAGAGTAATGAGTTAGTGGGACGGAAAATTTAGGAGAGTGGCGACAGGGACTGCCCCTGGCTCACAGTCAAGAGGATCAAATCCATCAGGGCCGAAGCTCTTTCCTCACAGGCTGACCGGGCCCTTTCCTGATGAGCATCATCACAAACATCACCTCTTTGGGTCAGCAGGGGCAGAGAATGGGGGAGCGGTCCCCAAGCTCTCCTCCAACCTGAAAAACTCCTACTCATATGTCAAAGCCCCAGCCAGTCATCACCTTCTCTGTGGAAAGACTGCTTCCTTCTCCTCAAGGCAGGGCACCCACAGCCCCAGGCATGTCGTTCCCTTTTCCCGTGTGCAGAGTGTGGATTTAGAGGGTCCTTGTGTTGGTGTGCCTCAGCCCGAGTACCGCCTGCCCTTTGCACACCCAGCAGCACAGGGCGAGCTGGAGGGGAGGGCAGCTGGAGGAGACTTGCCTCCCCTTGCCACAGAGGGAGGAGCACACGCGTGTGGCCCACAGAGACCGTCCCGGGGTCTCCCACACATACCCCCTACCCTGGTGCAGACACGGGGGCCCTCTGGTTTCAGGCGTGTGACAAGTGGGAGTGCCTGTGCCCGCGTCCCCTCCCCGTGGCCCTGCGTCCTGCCGGCTGCTCCCCGGCCCCCGCCCCCCTCCCCGGCAGGCTCTCATCTCTCCCACGGATTCCCCGCCGCACGTCTTTCCAACCGCAGGACGTCCATGTGAATATTTTCCCAACTCATCCTCACTGACCATTACCCCAGTCCCCAGGAACTCACAGGAACTTTCCAGAAATCTCCCTTTATCTCCCGAAGCCCATCTGGTTCCGTTTAAGGATTCACCACCCTTCCTCCTGTTTTCTGAGCCGCTGAGCCCGGCCTGTCTCTGCGCTGACCCGCCTCTTCTCCGAGCCGTTGGGAGCCCAGATTTCGTGAGCTGCCGCAGGGGGCTCCCCGTGTTTCCCACGCAGAGGGCGGCCTCAGAGCCAGCAGGCAGGGCTCTTCCCCACCGAATCCCGCGGCCGTCCCACATCCATGCCCAGGGCACAGGCTCCTCCTCACAAGGGACTAACCACAGATTCCGGCATCGAAGGCGTGGCCCATGTGACGAGAGGAACCTGCCCTCTGGGAGGCTCAGCTGCGGCCCCCGTGGGTCCAGATGGCCGCAGGCAGGCCCTCCATCTGACTGTGTTCCCTTTACCTCCCAGAGCTGCTGGGCCGAGCTGGAGTGGGGGAGGGGAGGACGTTCCACGGAGTGACCGCTGCTTCCCCCACCCCACCCCCGGTCGAGGATAAGGACGCTCCAGCCCCACGCTCTGCCCGATGCTCTCAGGCCCACCGGGGAGCAAGGTGGAGCCTCGCCAGGGAACAGCCCTTCTCACTGACTTTGGGACCAGAAATTGCAACCTGGTGGCCTTCTCCCCGAGGCCTTTGGGAAGTTGAGCTGCCGTGGTCGTGCTGGCCAATGGTGGGAGCGTCTGGGAAGTGGGCCCACATGTGCTCCGTTCTCAGGAAAGACACGCCAGGGCCTCTCCCACGGCGCCCTGGACTGCTGTCCCCGCCGTGCAGCGGCCGGGGCAGCAGCAGCAGCTCGGAGCTGGTCCTTGTGCCCGAAGGAGTGTCTGACGTGACTGTGTTCGGAGAAGTGCCCAGCAGCCACCCCCAGGGGGACCCGTGCCAGAGGGCAGCCCTGCTGAGGGTCCAGGGGTCCCCATCGGCGGCAGCGGGGCATAGAGCGGTTCTGCACTCACGCGGTCATCTCACCGAGGCCGCACAGAGCCCAGGGATATGCTGACTTTGGAGGGAGCCTGGGTTTGGGGGGAGATCGGACCTGTGGGCGTGTGGGCGCCAAGCCAGGCCGGCCCCCTGGGGCTTCTCGCGGACTCACGGCCGAGTCAAGTTGTTTGTAGCCAGGCTTGGGCCGGGGTGGGGGGTAGTGTTGGCCTCTGGGGTTCTTTGAGGGCACCACCGCATCCTGCCGGGGCCCTGGGGTGCTGTGTCCTCGTGGACCGTGAAGCACAGTCTCTATTCCCGAGTGCTTGTAGACTGTAGAGTGCCGGGTCCCCCGCGTCCTCATGGACTGTCAAGTCCCAAGTCCCCCATGTCCTCGTGGACCAGAAAGTCCCGGGTCCCCCGTGTCCTCGTGGACCATAAAGTCCCGGTCCCCCGCATCCTCGTGGACCGCCAAGTCCCAGGTCCCCCGTCTCCTCGTGGAGCACCAAGTCCCAGGTCCCCCACGTCCTCGTGGACCGTCAAGTCCCGGGTCCCCCACGTCCTCGTGGAGCGCCAAGTCCCGGGTCCCCCGCGTCCTCGTGGAGCGCCAAGTCCCGGGTCCCCCACGTCCTCATAGACTGTAAAGCGCCAAGCGACCAGGGGCCTCAGCCACGTCCTTCTGCTCCGCTGTCGCTGCGGTGCCATGTGTGCCTACCACCTCCACACCACGAATCGATGTGTACACGCCAGCCTTGCCGTGGGGCAGGAGGGCCCTGTCACGACCTGGAATGGTAGCAGCTTAACCCGTGAGCCTGGAAGGCTGTCGGCCACTGCCCTCGGACCCGCTCCACAGCGTATTCAGGGAACTGCTGGTGTCCCGCAGCAGCAGGAGGCCCCTGCCGTCCCCGTGGCCCGGAGAGCACGGGAGACTGGGGAAGATCAGCCGCTGCCCACTCACCCGCCTGTGGACGTTGCTGAGGGAGGACCTCCGGGGCCAGCCCCTGCCCGTGGCGGTCATGGTCACGCACAAGGACAGGCCTGCTCTGCCCCCAGCCCACGCCAGACCCCCATCCACACTCCCCCACTCACTCCCCCCCACTCCTGCCTGCGAAGCGAACTCTTGTTTCCATCCCACCTGTGAGTACAGCAAGGCACAGAGAGGGCAACAAATTACCCCAGGTCACACAGCTGGCATGATGCAGCCTCGATGGGCCCTGTGATCTCAGGGGCCTGCCAATTGGCACTTGGACAGGGCCTAGGGATGCCACTGGATGGGGGTGGTCACAGGATCCATCTGCAAGACGGGTGCCCCCGCAGCTGAGTGGGCACGTGGGGCCAGCTGCCGGGCCCTCACCGGGGTGGGGCCAGGACCCCCAGAGGCAGAATGGGGAGCCGCCAGTTTCTCACGCCTGGGCCTGGACACTTACTCGGGTCCTTTCTGCCATAGAAGGTTGATGGAAGGGGACAGAGGACACATGTGCTTCTCCGTGGGAGAGCGCGAGAGAATGTGGGGCTACGGCTGGCCGGCCGGCCGCCGGCCCATCCAGAGCTCTGCGGGTGGCTGAGGGGGCGCCCGGCCCTCCTCCCGCCCCAAGCTCCAGCCTCCTAGCCTGGAAGGTGACAGGGACAGGGCTAGACCCGGTGCCCCATGACGTTCTGTCTGCGAGCCGCTAACCCCGCCCTGGAAACGTGGCTTCATGCGCGTCTCCCCCGCCCCCGGGAGAACCTTGGGTCCCAGCTGAGCGCATAGCCGCGTGCACGGGTCCGAACAGGCCGAGAGAGTCAGGCGGCCACGGTCCTGCCCTGACCGCCCCCCAGGGGCCATCCTCCACAGGTCCGCCCCAGACGGCCCGCCGACCCGCAGGTAGGGAGTCCCGAAGCCTCCCTGAGCGGGTGACACCGCCGCCCCCACCGCAGCCTGCCTCGGCGCGGCCCCCGGGTGTGGGCGGGACCGCGCAAAGGTCTTGACAGGGCTTTCCCGGGGCTGTCGTGCCCAGACTCCTGGCCCGGTGTCCACTACGGGGCCTCTCGGGGTAAGGGGCAGGGAGGGGCTGTGGGGATGTCTCCACCGCAGGACAGCTGGTGGCCTCTGAGGGTGCTGTCCTGTAGGACCGGATGGGAGCAGGGGCACGGAGGCAGCCCGGGGCCGTCCTCAGCTGGGACCCCAGCCCCCCTGCCCGGGCACCTGCCCCCAGTCGGCCCTGGCCTGACGGGGACGGCCCGGGGCGCGTGTCAGCCCCAGGTGCAGTCAAGCCCCTTGTCACAGCACGAACATGGAATGGCGTGAGGGGAAATCGGTGCCGCAGCAGCCAGCCACGGGATGGCCACGGCCTCCCAGGGCGCAGCTCCCAGGCCCGGGCAGCACTGCCCACAGACACTCAGCGCCTGGCTGCCTGACCGCCGACCTCTGCAGCCTTGTGTGTCGGCCCCGGACTCGGGTGTCGGTCCAGGCTGGGCTGCCAGCCCCGTGGCGCAGATCCGAGACTGGGGCTCAGAGCCCCCCACCCAGAACCACCATCTGAGGCCGTAGGAGACCCCACCCGGCGCCGGCCCTGAAATTCTGCAGGAGGCCTCCCGCCCCCGCTCACACTGCGACCACTGGCCACGCGGGGCTCCCACGCCTCGGTTCACCCTAACGAGATCGAAGCGTAGCAGCACCCTGGCCGCATCCCGCGCAGCCGCACGTGTCGACTGCAGATCTAGAACGTTCTGTCCGCACAGCAAGCACGCTGTCTCAACCACGAGAGGCCCCTCCCACGGCTCCGTGGCCTCCGGCTCCCATGGCTGAGTGCCGTCAGCAGCCACAGTCCTACAAGAAGGCGTCAGGCGTCACCAGCGCCCGGCCCAGGGCGAGGCTGAGGCCCAGCTCGCAGCTCTAGGAACCAGGCCCACTGGGCTCAGACCCGGGACGTCCCGCCAGGCCCAGGGGTCAGTGCCCACGTGGAGGGGACTGTTGGGGCCACAGCAGGAGACTCAGGGCTGCTCTTAAAATGTCTCTTCTCCTTTCACTCCCAAACGGAAGAGGGACACGCTTCCCCAGCCTGACCCTGAGGTCCAGAAGAAGGTGCAGCCCCACCGCCAGCCACCGGGGGGCACAACGGGAGGCCTTGCCAGGAGGGGCCTGGGTCCCTGACGCCAGAGCCAGGAGGGGCCTCGAGGGCTGCTGGTCCTGAGACGGCTGAGGCCCAGAGGCCTTCCCGCAAGGCCACCCCGCAAATCTGCAGGGAGCCAGGTCACCCCGTCCCAGGAGCTCCATGCACACCCTTCTCTGACGCAGCCCTACCCTTGTCTCCCTCCTCCTCCCCCCCCAGGCAGCCGGCAGAGGAGAAGACAGAGCCCTCTGCCCTCCTAACTGAGGCCTCCCCTTCCCCTCGGCTGTAGGTCGCACAGTAGTCCCACCTGCCATTGTGGCAGCTGGGAGCCCTCATGTGTCCTGCAGCGGCTGCTGCTCCTGCCATCACGTCGTTCTTCCCATCGGCATCAGTGCCACAGAGCATCCAGGGTCACGAGGATGGTGATGAGTAACCTGAGTCTGGCTGCAGCACGGGTGCTAAGGGCAGTGGGTGACAGGACCCAGCTGCTGCCTGGGGGTCCCAGCCTCGGGGTGCGGGTGAGCCTCCCCCTCAGGGCTCACACTTCCGTGAGGCTCTCCCTGGCCAGCGGGAAGGCCCTCCCTCGTGCCCTCCTCCCACCGCCCAGAGGGCTGGTGGCCCTGCTGCACAGACCCCGGCCTGGCTGCCCTCCTCAGCCTAGGCCACCCCCAGACCAGCCCCGCGTCTCCATCCCCCACGCACACCCCCACCCAGCTGGGCCGGGACCACCCTGATGATGCAGACAGGAGCTGAGGGCAGTAGTGCTGATGCTGGGCAGGGACTGGGCAGACAAGGCCCCTTAGTCCCGTCACCTCCCGCCCCTAAGGCATTCCAGCACCCGCGTCTGCCATGGAACTCGGGGCTGCGTCTGCATCTCGGTGCCAGCGGCGCGGGCTTCCCTGGCTCCCGCGCACACAGCTCCCGCTGCCAGCCCAGAGCTACCGGAACCACGCCTCCCAGGCCACGGGGCCACCTGCCACCTGCTGGGGCCCCAGGGACAGGGCCTTCCTGCTCGTGACCCACCCCTCCCCCGGCACCCCAGGTCCCGCTGTCCCAGCAAGAACTGTGGCTCGCGGAGAGGACTCACGAGGGAGCACGTCGCGGAGTGTTCGGGGTTGGCTTTCCTTTGATAAAGTCCACGTGGCAGGAAATGAACCACCTTAGTGATTTCTCAGGGTCGGGTCAGGGGTGTGAAGGACATTCACGCTGCTGTGCAACCACCACGCCATGAACTTCCAGGACCTTCTCGCCTCCGCCAGCTGGAGCTGCGTCCCCGTGAAGCTCTGATCCCCGCCCCTCTGCTTGTCTCCCTGTCCCCACGCCCTCTGCTGTGACGCCGCGGCCCCCACCCCGGCCCCATGAGGACGACTGTGTGTGGCGTGTTCCCCGCCCCCCCCCCCCGGCATCGTCTTGTGGCTCTCCGGGGCCCACACTCCCTGGCGCAGGGTCCCTTCCACCACGAGGCCCGCATGGCGTGTCAGGGGACAGTGGGGACAGTGGGCAGCCCCACGCAGACGGCCTGGTCCTGAGGGAGGTTCTGTCCATGCAACAGGACATTCCGAGGGGACCGTTTAAGGCTCCCAGAGTTAGTTCATGGAGACAGGGTGGCTGGGACTGGGGGTCCCCTCCTCGGGGGCTGCTGGGGCCCCTGACAGGCCTGTCCCCGTCGCACCGCGCCTGGGCTGCACAAGGTGTGACCCGCAGACGTGTGTGAGCGGGGCTGAGACTGAGCTGCAGACCGTCGCCGGGACCCTTCCTCCCACCTGGCTGGGTCCGGCTCCTCCGTGCCCCCTGGCCAGGGGCGCCCCGTCCGCCCTGTGGGGGAGAGCTGGCCGTGGTGCTTGGTCACATGAGTGGCATCGGGGTGGGAAGGAAGCAGGGGCTGGACATCTGTGGGACCTGGGCGTGCACACCTGACGGGCCACCTCTGTGGGAGCTGGGCGTGCACACCTGACGTCCTGGGGCCAGCTGGGGCCACGTCGGGTGCCGTCCTCAGAAAGGGATGGCCAGCGTGGGAGGGGGCCGTCTAGGCAGAGCGAGACACGTCCTCGGTGACTCGGGGCCGAGTCATGGCACCAGGTGTGCCCCTCCTGCCCTCCCTCCATCCTCACGCTGCTCCCTCCCACCTTCCTCGCACACCTTCTGAAGACCCATGAGAAGGACTCAGTCCCACGGTCAGGCGTGGGTTCAGGGTTTTCCTTCCGTGAGTTCACGGTCAGCGGGTTCAGGCTGGCACCCACCCACACAGCCAAGGAACCACAGCTTGGAGTACCTGTTGAGAGCAGGCGTGGGCCCCGCGCTCAGCGTCGGGAGTCCCTGACGATTCGTCCCGGCCACAAACACCAGCCGCCCACCCAGGAGGCTCCCCATGGGGGCATTTCACGTCGATGGAGACACGCCGCCCTGGGCGCACCCAAACACGGTGTGTTCCCCGTGTCGAGAGGACGTCGGGGAACCTGCAGTGTGAGAAGCCATCAGGGAGGTCCCAAGGCAGAGACGGTGCTGCAGGGAAGGCCGGGCATCCGGGGGGCTCAGTACCTCCCACTTCTGCCTTGGTACAATGAGCCGAGTGGACACCAAGGGAAGTGTGCCCCTTTTCATGCACAGACTGTGCTCTGATTTTAAAGATTATTTAAAATGCTTTTTCAAAGGAAAAAATTCTCATCCTGCCCTCAACCCTGACCTTGACTAAAAAATGTAACCTCTCTGAACGTCCATTTCCTTACCTGTGAAGATATGCGGATAATGATAGTGCCTTCTTCACAGTCCCTGAGAAAGCACTGCAGGCGCCCCCTGCCCAGGGCCTGGCCAGGTCAGTCAATGTGAAGGTCTTGCCGCTGAAACAAACATCTCCTGTCCTGGCGCGAGAGCATCAGTCAACTTGTTCTTCTGAACGGCCTAGACCCAATGCAGCATCTCCGAGGTGTCCTGGACCCTGGTCCTCCCTGGTGCTCTTGTTCCTGCAGCCCCTGGCCTTACCTTCTGGTGCAACATAACTGCATCAGCTCCTGCCATCACAGCTCTTCTCCACTCCCCCAAATCCAGACTCAGGCAGAGGAGGATAGCACCTGGTGTCGCACATATCACTTCCACGCACCGACCAGAAACCAGGCACACGTTGCATCAGGTTGCTGGGAACACTGGGAAATGGACTCCTCCTCAGGGCCAGGGCCCATGGAAAGTTCTAGAAGGAGAGCATGGGCAGCAGTCGCACGGCCATGTGCTATGGCCAGCTCCCTCACTGCCAGCTGCAGTTAATCCTACGACGACCAGCAGATGGTGGGCACCAGGGGAGGGAAAGAAGCTCTGGGGAGCTGGGCCAGTGGGGGGTGCTGGCCCGGCCAGCAGGGGCTCCCTTCCAGCCAGAGCGAGCACTGGTGCGTTTCACCTGGAACTTGGACACCTGGAGGAGAGGCAGGGCTTCCAGAAGGAGAGCACTTCCCAGACCAGGTGACGGATGTGGAGGGTGTGCAGCTCAGCCAGTGGTGAAGGGAGAAGGGAGGGGCCTGCCTCTGTCTGGGCCCTGCCTCTGCCCTCTGATCTGAACCCATGGCGATGGGGCCCAGGGTCTGCCCGGGAGCCGGGCCTGCCAGTGACAGGGCCACCGGAGCCGCGGGAGCCGGGCCGTGGCACAGTCGCCACTGCCTGTGACCTGGGTGGGGTGGGACTCCCGACACCCGGACCGTCCCCGGGCTCTGCCCCCGCAGGAAGCGCCGCTAGAGGCAGGCCTGGTGAGCACCGGTGCCGGTGTGGAAACGGCCGGCAGAGAAGGGAGGGTCACACGGTGTGAACAGTCCCCGCACTGATGGCTTGTCCAGACCGGGGGTCGTCCTCCAGGCGCCCCGGCGCGGCGGAGCTGGGTGGAGCCAGCTGGGGCACTTGGGGGCAGTCAGAAGAGCGAACTCGGGCGCTCCGAGAGGGGACGCCGGGGGCCTGTCCCTGCGGTCCTCAGAGGGGAGTGCTCACGTGTCCCAGGACGGACCCCAACGGCACCTGCGTCCCCGGAACCCTCGGTCCCAGACGAGGTGGAAGTCCGGTCACTGGCTGGACCTTGGTTCTCATGAAAATAGCTCTTTCTCAGCTGTTCCACGGACTCAAGTAAGACATTTTTAGACAAGATTTGTGTGGAAAATGTCATGGGGTCCACAGAAGAGAGCCCACCCAAGTCCAGAGGGGATTCAGAGCTTACCCAGCCATGCTTTCAAAGCACATCACAGGCCGAAAACCAGGGACCACCCTGAGGTCCGTGAGCCGACGGTACACAGCACGTCCACACTGTGCAGAATGCTATTCCGCCGGAAAAACAAAGGAAGCCACAGTGCGGTGAGCCTCCGAACACCTCGCCGCGAGACGGAGGCCAGTCACGGAGGACCGTGCGGTGGGGTAGGACCCGCGGAGGGTCGGGGTCGGACCCGCGGCAGCGCATGCAGAGGGTCCCGTTGCCGCTGATGGTCGGGGTGGGACCCGTGGCACTGCGTGCGGAGAGGTCCCGTTCCCACGGAGGGTCAGAGAAGCAACCCCGAAGAGACACAAAGCAGATCACTGGAGGCCAGGGGCCGGGGGAGGGGACGGGCCCGAGTGCTAAGGGGGAGGGAGGGCTTCTGGATGATGGAGAAGTTTGGAGTTCCGTAGCGCTAATGGTTGCACGTGAGTGTGCTGAAAACCACTGAATTATGCACTTGAAAAGGGGGCGTTGGACAGTCTGGATTATATCTCAATAATAAACAAATCAACCAAAAAATTAATACGTTAAAACGGCACAATTGCTCATTTCTGGCAGGCCGTGGGGCTGTTTCCCTGGGACACCCTTCCCCGGGACTCCTGGCGATGGCAAGGGCAGACCCCTGGGCCTCCTCCCCACGCCCCTCCTGGAAGGCCAACGGCCACGGCCGCAGCCCAGCAGCGAGGACCCAGGCAGCGCCTGCCGTCCCCAATGCGCTCACGTGGCTTTCTTATGCCGTCAGCAGGCATTCGAGGTTTCGCAAATTATACAAACCGAAATAGCGATGATAATAAGCCTGAAACCGCGGACAGTGTTTCGCCTGGTGGCGGAGAAGCCTCTTCCCCCTGTTGCGTGCTACCCTGTTTGTCTTCAAGTCACAAAGGAAGTGTGGAAGTCCCCGCGGAGGAACGTGGCCCTGGAGGGTGTCAGACCCCCGCCCCCACAGGCTGCGGGCCCCAGGGCTGGGGTGGGCGGAGACGTCCAGCCCAGGGGCACCCAGGCCAGGTGATGCGGGAGATCACACCCTCCCTTCCACTCTTTGTTTTGGCAAAATAGCTAGGAATTCTGCTAGAAGGAGGGAATTCAAAGAATTTAGGAATTTCTAGCGAGCACCAGCCTCTCACTTGGCTGGGTAGGTGGCCTGGTGGCCTGTGGCAGAGCCCCGAGTGCGGGGCGTGGAGCGCTCAGAGGCCTTGGCTGCAGCTCCGCGTCCCAGGAAGCGAGGGGCCAGAGTCGGTTGGTCCCCGTGTGTCCCGCTGATGCCCTCAGAGGCCCACTGTGCCCAGACCTGCGTGGCCAGGTCTCCGAGGGGCCAGAGCCCACACCAAGGGCGGTTTCGGTGTCGCCCTCCTAACTAGGAGCATGGTACTCCTCCCCCCCCGAGGCCAAAGGAACAAAATCCAAATTCCTCTTGCAGGAGGCATGGGGGCCATAAGGGGACTCTGGCCCCGGAGACTCTGGGGCTGTAGTTTGCCTCCAAGGGCCTCATCGCGCGCAGACCGCACCCTGCCTCCCTCCTGCCCCTCAGCCGGCAAGCATCCGGCTCGTCTCCACGCCCAGCATTCTGCACACTGACCAGAGGCGCGGGGCCGCGCTGCTCGGGACCAGCCAAGTGGGGAGCATGGACCCGCCTCGGCCCCATCCCAGGTCTCCCCCCTAGTCAGCACCATCCCGTCCAGCTGCGATTTCCCCAGAGCCGAGTGGTTGTTAGCTGTTTAAAGGCAGCGGGCCTTTACAGGCCACCCGGGTTCCCTTCCCCTCACCCAGGGCACCGCCTCCAGGCAGCCCTCAGTGGGCTCTGTCAGCTGCTCCCGGACAGCCCGCCCTGCTGAAAAGAAAACCCGGTCCTGCTCCATAAGTGCTGACATCTCTGAGAGGACTCCTGGCTTGTGCCCTCATCCCGGAGGGGCTGGTATTTTGGACGACAGGCAGTCATTTCCTTTTTAAAGGGACCATGGCTGCTTCTAAGCTGACAAGGACATTCCGAGAGGTGGGGGACGGGCTGGGTGCCGGCAGACGGGCCTCACCGCTGGCCCTGTGGCAGCTGGGCTGTGGAGACACGTGTGCAAGGTGTGCAAGGAGGCCGGCCCCCAGGGAGACAATGGGAATGAGATCTCGGGGCTCTCCCCCTGACCCACGCAGGCAGGCAGGCAGCGGAGAAGTGCCCAAGAGACAGCTGTCGGGGCGGGAGCCCTGGGCTGGCAGCCTGGCTGAGGGCCCGACCAGGGTTGCATGCCCACCGACCCTTCGGGGGTCCCAGGGGCACCTTCCCATTGCGGTGCCGGGGGCCATGGGAGGGTTCCAGTGAGGCTCCCTGAGCCTCCTGCGAAACCCCACCAGCAGCTGACAGGGCACTTTGAGTTTTCCTGAGAAAAGTATAGAGAACCAGACAGTACCTTGGCAGCTACCATTCGCAGGGGAGGCGGCCCCTGGTTCTGCATCCAGAGAGTGGCTGCATGGGGGCTGGGGGCTGAGGGTACTCCTCCCAGGACCCCTGAGGCCCGGCCAATGCATCACCATTGCCATCATCACCGTCACCACCGTCACCACCACCGTCACCACCGTCACCACCATCATCACCATCACCACCATCACCACCACCATCATCACCACCACCGTCACCACCACCACCACCACCATCACCACCATCACCACCACCATCATCACCGTCACCACCACCGTCACCACCGTCACCACCACCATTATCACCGTCACCACCACCATCACCACCATCACCACCATCATCACCACCACCATCACCACCACCATCATCACCGTCACCACCACCATCACCACCATCACCACCATCACCATCACCACCACCACCATCATCACCACCACCGTCACCACCACCACCACCACCATCACCACCATCACCACCGTCATCACCATCATCACCATCACCACCGTCATCA
>CM052803.1:48689812-48718731 GCA_028533885.1 Nasua narica | reverse complement strand
CACCGTCACCACCGTCACCACCGTCACCATCACCACCATCACCACCATCACCATCACCACCACCATCACCATCACCATCATCACCGTCACCATCATCACCGTCACCACCGTCACCACCGTCACCATCATCACCACCGTCACCACCATCATCACCACCGTCACCACCGTCACCACCACCGTCATCACTGTCACCACCACCACCACCACCATCATCACCATCACCACCACCACCACCATCATCACCACCAGCATCACCATCACCATCACCGTCACCACCACCACCGTCACCACCGCCACCACCGCCGCCACCGCCACTGTCACCACCACCACCGTCACCACCATCACTGTCACCACCATCACCGTCACCATCACCATCATTCATATTCCCTTCTGTGGAGACACCCATGAGTCCTAGAACCTCAGGTCCCAGGCTTTGGGGACAGCCCCCTCTTTGTTCACAGGAAGACAGAGGTCCAGAGTGTCACACCTTGTCCCCTGGAGCTGGCTCTAGCTCTGGCCCCTTGCCCGTGGGCCCTCCCCCGCATGGACCTTGGAGCTCCAGAGTCCCTTTTGGCCGACGACTATCCTCCTAGCCTTGGGAGCAGGCACAGGGGACAGGGCTCTTGCCGTTCCTTCCTTGGTGTTTGATTGTCATCAGCCACTGAAAGGATATTTCAGAAACAAACAAAACTTCATTTTCTGACAGATGAAGGATGGAAAATGAGTCACAGGGAGCAGCATTCCAAATGCGCCGTCCCCGGAGGTATTACGGGGTCAGGTTTCAGTGTGGTGTCCAAGAATGCTGCGGCTCATTGCAGGAGGGTGACGCCGTCCGTGGGGGGGGCTGGCCAGAGCGCCTGGGGCCCAGAGTCACCCGTGGGAACCCCTGACACAGCTCTTGGCGTACACTCTGCCCAGCCCCAGTGGCTCTCATGGCTGCAGGGGCACCTCCATGCCGGGGCCTGCCTTGCAGTCCTCACGAGCCTCGCCTGGGGCTGGCATGGGGTCCTGCTTGCGTTCTGAAGGCAGGTCGCCCACGTGGGGGTGGGGGGTTTAGTAGGACAGACCGTTCTGTGGGCAGCCACCAGGGGCGCCCCTGCTGGAGCCCGCGGCTTGTGCGTTGAGAAGGGGCAGGCTGGAGGAGGGGGCAGTGGGATCCTCTCCAGGACCAAGTGCCCAGGACCATCCACAGCTTCAAAGGTCCTCCCATGGAGGCTGTGTGCAAACCGCCTTCGATGCGGGTGCTGTTACCTCATTCCACGGATAGGCAGACTGAGGGCTCAGGTTGTCCCTGCAGTCTGGGCCTCTGAGCCTCAGGGGTCCTGCCGCCCAGCCCGCAGCCCCGCCTGTGCCCTCAGAGTCCCCGGGGTACGCTCCCAGCAGGCGAGGCCCACCCAGCTGAGCTACCATCACCCCTTCTGTGGCCACCCTTTGGCAACTTGGCCGCAAGCCTCGGTGGGAGGAGCCCGGCTGGGCTTACATCACAGCCCGGCCACACTCGGGCCTTGATGGCACAGGGCGTCCTTGTGCCCACCGCCCACCCGGGAGAGTGCTGATTGTGCAGTCCTGGGGACCAGAGGGCACAGCTCAGAGAGGGCTCTTGGTTTTCTGGTCACGGAAGAGGGGTCCCCAGGTGACTCGGGGCGACGGTTAGGAAGTTGGGACACTTCTTTCCAGTCTGATGGACGCAGGGAGAGCGATGTGCCAGGAAAAGGGTGCTTCGGCAGGGCCCTTTCGGCGGCACTGGCCGCCTTCCAGAAGGAAGGAGCTCTGTTCCTCCAACACCACAGGCCCAGGGCCTCCCCGTCCCGCCGCTGGTGGGGGGCTGCACAGGTGCCGAGTGGGAGGCTGCCTGGCGGGGGGCGGTCAGCGGGAGCTCGGAGGCGGTCCCAGTGCACGTGGGAAGGGGAGACAGGCAGGACGTCCGGGCAGCTTTGCTGGGTCACGACGTCATCCTCGCTTCCTGGGAGACGGAAGACACTGTCAGGTCCCGATGACACGGGGCCGGTCCCCGGGGCGTCCCACGGCACTTACTCTCACCCTCACGCGCAAGTCGGCCGCCGTCCCCGCCGCACACACGTCGGAAAGGTCTCTGAGACGTCGCGGGCTACCTGAAGAGCCCGTCCTCCCCCGGATGCTGTCGGGTTTGCGCTTGTAAAGAACGCCGCAACCAAGCCAAGCTTGGGGTTCTCTCGGGATTCTCCCTTCGTGGTCCGCGTCTGCAGGTGGGACCCCGGGCCGAATACCCAGACATCTGCTCTCCTTGCCCTCGATGGTTTATACCAACCGCAGTTCTGCCTGGCCATGGGGAGGCCGGAGTCCCCATCCTGCCCGTGCCTTTAGGGACACGCTGGGAGGAAGAAGGGTCAGAGGCCAAGCCACCCGGAGGAGTCCTGACGCTGGATGAGGCTAGTGATGCTGTGTGACAATGTCACTCACGTGAGACCCGCAGGGGGCTGTGCCGGTGCCCCTCAGCTCAGCACACCTGACCTCAGGCCCCCCTGTGCCCGGCCCGAGGTCAGTTCTGGGGGTGGGGATGGCAGAGATGCCCCTCCCCTGGGAACCCCCACCTGCAGGACCCCGAACGCCTCTCCGGACACAGGCTCAGCCTGGTCCTTGGGCTGGGAAGAGGGTCCTCGCAGATCGGAATCGAGGCAGGCCCGAACTCCAACGGCCGGTGTCTAAAGAGGCAGGCCCAGGGGACCCTGAGACACAGACACAAAGGAGACAGAGGTAGAGTGATGTGGCCGCAAATGCAGGGACGCCTGGCACCCCAGCAGCAAGGAGGGGCAGGAGGGCCCCTCCCCTGGGTTCCCTGGAGGGGGCGCGGCCCGGCGACACCTGGAGTTTAGATTGCGGCCCGCAGAACCATGAGCTCGGAAGCTTCTGCTGCTTGGGGCTGCTGTAAGTTCCTGGAGGTTTCCCACAGCGGCCTCGCAGGCGGTCAGCTCACTCGGCCGGGGGCGTGGCCACATCCGGTCCCAGAAGGCTCCGAGGTACAGAGCGACCTGGGGGCACACCAGCCCTGAGAAGTCCTAGGCCCGGAAAGCCAGCCGAGCGTGTGGAGGCCGCCGGGCCAGGAGCCTGCAGGGCGTGTGGTCCTTGGAGGGCCTTGGTGTGGGGCCCAGTCCCTGTGCCCGGCTCCCACTGCCCCCTCCTCTGTGTGTGCCTTCTTGTGAGGATGCCCGTCATGGGCTCGGGGCCACCCTCCTCCAGTGCGACCTGGTCTTAACTGAGTTCCACCTGCAAACACCTGATTCGTCGAGATCACCACGCTCACAGGTTCTGGACGGATGTGCCTCGTAGGGGGGACCCCGCGGGTGTGCCAGGGAGCAGGACCTGCCGAGAGGCCACAGCCTGAGTGCCCTGGAACCCAGGACTCGGGCCCCCCAACCCAGGAGTGCTCTGGCCGGCACTGCCTACTCCCCGAGGCCTGGCCAGGTGCGGGGACACCCCCGCCTCCTGGACCGGCTCGTGTGGGGGTGCGGCCTGCAGCAGCGGGCTGGTCGGCAGCCTCCCTGCCCTCGGGGCCTCCCTGGTCGGCCGTGGCTTCGTGCAGCTCCGTCCTGGCAAAGTCATCAGCTCGGGCCTTGCCGCCTCTGCTAATGATGATGCCTGCTGCCGGCCGGTCACCTTACAAAGCGCTCTCCCAGGCCTGTCTGCTCATCCCGCAGCCCTTCCCCGCGGCCCCTCCTGCCTCCCCGGCCAGCGCCCAGCCGCTGCTTCCGAGGACCGAAGACCATCATCACGGCCCCCGGGCAGTGTCCCCCCGGGGCCAGGGCTGGGCGGACGCAGCTGCGGGTTCCTAGGCAGACCCAGAAGGAGAGCCGCCTGGCTGGGGTACAGGGCCGCCGCCGGGCCCCCTCCAGTGCCACCTGCTGGAATCGGCCCCTGGAGCCATTTCTGGAAGAGCCACAACATTAACCATTGCATGCGATGGGGTTTCAGGTCAGTGCCGGGGCGTGTCCGCCCCACGTGGCACGGTCTCTCCTCCACACGCAGGAAAGGAGGGTGGCCGGCGGGCACGCGCAGCGTGGGCTCACTGCTGCGTAACACAGCCGCCCGGGACTTAGCGCCGTGAGCGCCGGCCGGAGCGACTGGGGGCCCTCCGGGTGGTGGTGATGAAGGTCGCTCCGAGGCGGTCAGGGGCCAACAGTCCCTTCCCCCCGGGGCCTGCAGCGTGGGGGCCTCGGCGGTCAGACTCCCTGCATGCGTCGGCCAGGAGGGAGAGGCTTCACGTGGGGTCCCCTAGGGATGGCACCCCGGAAGAAGAGGGGCCGAAACTGAAAACGTGTGCCAGCTTGCAGGCGGGAGAACGGCCATGAGCCCGTGAGGTTCCGCGCTCGCCCCCAGGGAGTGACGGGCGCTGCCGAGCGTCCAACCGTGACAGTAGACTGGCTGTTCGGCTGACAGCCGCCCCAGTGGAAGGCCGGCTTCCAGAAGGTGGTCGGGCCCTGCCTCCTTGGTGCCCTCCCAACCCGCCTGACCCTCTCTGAGCAACGCCTTCCTCAGTCCTCACTGGGGCATCTTCTCTTACAGAACTCCAGACCCTCCAGGGAGACCAGGGCCCAGGCGGGGTGGGGGAGGGGGACCCTCCAGGGAGACCAGGGCCCGGGCGGGGTGGGGGAGGGGGATCCTCCAGGGGACCAGGGCTGGGGCAGGGTCGGGGAGGGGGACCCTCCAGGGGACCAGGGCCCGGGGGGGGGGAGGGGGATCCTCCAGGGGACCAGGGCCCGGGCGGGGTTGGGGAGGGGGACCCTCCAGGGGACCAGGGCCTGGGTGGGGTGGGAGGGGGATCCTCCAGGGGACCAGGGCTGGGGCAGGGTCGGGGAGGGGGACCCTCCAGGGAGACCGGTGCCTGGGCAGGGGAGGGGTGGGTGTCCAGGCCAGGGAGCACCGCTGCAGGGCCGCTGGCCTCCACTCGAGGCCCTCTCCCCGCCGTGGCCTGACCGCCCAGTCCCTTCCTTCAACCTAAAGGTTGCAAACTTTTCCTATAAAAGTCCAAAGAGTGGTAAATCTTTTAGGCTCTGCAGGCCACATGTGGCTTCTATCTCTCTCTCTTTTTTAACAATCCTTTAAAAATATAAAAACCATTCCTGGCTCCCAGGCTGTCCGGAATGCGGGCTTCAGGCTCTCCCCTGTACGCGTCTGCCCACCGGCTTGTGGAGCACTCACTCCCCACTCGGGCCGGGAGGGCAACCCATGGCCCTGCTCTCGTACCCGACAGACAGATGGTGACGGCTCTCCTTTCACTGCCATTCACAACCCCCCCGCTCCAGGCCCCCGGGCAGGGACCCCACCACTGACCCAGGGCCAGGTGGCCGTGGGCAAAGTTTCAGATGGTTAAAAGGAGCCCTTTCCTGCCTCCTACTCAACCACGGGTGGTGACAAAGGACCCAGGACTTCCCTCCCTGAGAGCCTGAGCACCGCCCCATCCCCACGTAGAGTCAAGGAAGGGGCTCCTGCCCAGCCCGCGGGTGGGGTGCACCGTCTGGCCCCATAGTGCATCCAGGTAGCTCGTTTTCTCCGCCGACATCCAGGTGTGAGCCCTGTGCAGGGCATGGGGACAGAGGTTCCATGACAGAAATGATGTATGTGTGCAGCTGTGAGCCCCCAGCAGCCCGGGAGCAGCCCAGGAAAGCTTCCTGGAGGAGGGAGCAAGTGGACAAGAAATGGCAAATAGGGCCCAGTTCATTGCTCCATCTTGGTTCTAGGCGGCATGGAGACTCCCGCCTACCCCTGTGAGCATGCCATTTCTAGGGCCTGTCTGCAGAACATTCTAGGCATCCTCTGACCTCCACAGGGCTCCTGAGGCCTAAGGAGGGACAGGGTCTCGCCTGGGTCACGTGGAAGGTCATGGCAGAGCCAGGGCCAGGATTCCAGGTTCTGGGTCAGGGAATGCTGGTGCCTCACGAAGGGGCTGCCCTGCCCAGGATCTGGGGGCAGGTCGAGGGACCCTTGTCCGGGGCCTGGGGAGACTTGGACATGCCTCTCACCGTCCTGGTCCTGCCTGCCCGCCCGGGCTCTCCGGAGGCAGGGCCCCGGGGATGCCACATGAGAAACCAAGTCCCCCAGAAAAGCACGTTTCCTTCGTCTGCGCTTCCCGCCGCCCCCCACGAGGAAGAGCGGGCAACCCAGAGCCTGGGAGGAAGCATGCTTGTGCGGGATCTTATTTTTCCTGACAGACTTGTAAGGGGCAGCCCGGGGTGCAGGTGGGGGACTTACCCTGGGCCCCCCCAGCTTCCTCCCTGCAAGCAAGCCTTGCTCGGGGCCCTGACGGAACCCACACACCCGCCCCACATTCCAGCGTGTTCTTTGCTCCTTCCCGTGGACGTGGCATAGATAGAATGGCGAGCTGGGGTCAAAACGGCGGCAGGCCAGTGGGCGGCCCCTCAGGACGGATGCAGTGTTGGATGTTTCCCTGTGCTGGGGGGTGTGGGCAAGACCCAGAGCTGGCGCGGAAGGCTGTGGGGGGTCGGCTCGCGGGGGCACGCGGGGGCACGCGGGGACGGAGGGCTGCTGAGTGAGAGCCAGCAGGGAGCCGGTAAGGGCTCAGGGAGCAAGGGCAGGGCAGTGCTGGGGGCAAGGGGCCACTGGGAGGGCAGGAGCGGGGTTGGGTCAGCTCAGGGTGGACATGTGGACGTGGAGACATCGGGGACGGTCAGCCAGAGAAACGAGGATCTGGGGAGGACACAGGGACAGAAGGCCACAGACCGTGACGATGCAGGAGCTCCCCTCAGAGTCCCCATGCTGAGATGCGACCGCCAGGGAGAGAGGCAGGAATGTCGGGAGGGGATCCCAGGAGGCGGGGAGGGAGGGCTTCCTACTAGGAGCCGGGAGTGGCCAGCCTTGCCCCGCATCTCCGCATGTACCGTCACGGGGACACACAGGCTCTGGATGGGGACCGAGGAGGAACCGTCCCTGCTGCACCTGGAGAGGCCATGCGGCCGGTGAGGCTGGGACCCCTGCAAGCCCAGCAGGCAGCTGTCCGGGTCCCCACTGTCCAGGGGCAGGTCAGACGTGCGAGAGGTGGCCGGGGCACGGCCCTGTGGGGACGGCGCTGTCAGCCACCTGGGACTCACCATGCTAGGGCCCCCGGCTGCGTGGACTCGGGCCTGACGCAGGGGACCAGCTCCTCCCAGCGAGGGCCTCGCTTCCCTGGCTCCCGAAACGGGCTTCATGAGCTGGGAAGGTGCTGACCCCCGAGACTGGAGAGCGGCATTTCTAGTGGACAAGGGACACGCGGGAACCTCGTTCTCTCGCCGTTGAAGTCACCGCTCTTGGCGCCCAGGCTGCCCGCGTGCCGGGGCTGAACAAGTGTCCGTGCGGGCAGTAGCCACAGGGCATCGTTGCGGGGCAGGGGGCGGTGATGCGCGGGGCAACGTCCCCGAGGGTCGGCCATGTCTGTGAGAGCGGTGGCCAGCTGGCCCAGAGTCCCCAGAGTCCCCAGTGACTGAGAAGACCACCCGCCTTCCGCATCACCTGTCCTGCAGGCGACAAGCCTCAGGTGGACTGCGAGCTGATGTGGAGGCCACGGAGCCCGCGGCGGCCGAGGCCACGGAGCCCACAGCGGCTGGGGCTGCGCTGGCCCACGGGCCCTCCCAGGTGGCCAGGTGGCTGGCCTGAGTTCACCCCCGCCCAGCGGAACTCCCCGGGCCGCCGGGACCGTTACAAGTGCGTACGGTCTGGTGCACGGCCCCCAGCCACAGGCGGCCTTCGCACACTTGAAGGGGGCCTGGTGTGAACGAAGAATGAATCTGTAGCGTGACCTGACTCCATCGTTCCGTTTGAGCAGCCACAGGTAGCTCCCGGCTGCCGTTTGGGACGGCTGGGCACGTGCGCGCTGGGGACACGTGCGTGGGCTCACGTCCCGGCTCTGCACCTGGTGGCTGTGTGGGCCTGAGCAGCCCGCTTCCCCAAGCTGAGCTAACGCCCCCAGCCTCAAACCGGGGAAGAGCTGCACCAGGATAAAGAAGTGTGCAAACTGGTTTTTTTTTTTTTAATAAAGAAATTTAATTTCAAGCAAGGAGTTAAGATCACCCTTGTAAGAGCCCGGCGGACGGGAAGCACACTGTGGATTTTCACTGCCCTCTCTCCCTGCGCGATCTGCCTGGACCGGCTCTCGGCCCCTGTCCGTCCGCTCTGGCTGTGTAGCAAGCAGGCACAAAAATCTCAGCGACCTACGGCAGTGACCGACTTTCCTCGCTCACCCGTCCTGGGGTCTGCCCTGCCGCGTCTGAGCGGGACGGTGCTCGGCCAAACACGGCTCTCGGCGGCACGTGGCCGTGGGCTGCGGGTCACTTCCGGAATGCCCTCATTCTTCTTGGTCCGTGGGCTGCACGGGCTTGCTCCTGCCCTGGCCGAGCTCGGGAGCGCCCAAGGGCGGGCAGACACGCAGCTGGGCCCGGAACTCGTGCGTCATCCCGCCCACCCACCGGTTACCGGCCCGGGACAGCATCCAGTCCCTCCGCAGAGGCTGGAAGGAAGGCGTGCATCTCTGCAGAAGGATTAACCTTCTGGTGCAGCGACTGCTGCTGGGGAGTGAGCAGCCCCGCATCCGGTCCCTCCGCGGTCGTGTCCCAGTGCTGGGGGCACGTGACTCCCTCGGTGGCCCAGGACCCCCCTTGTAATGACGGGCTGCAGGCCCAGCGGTCCCAGGACCCCTCCAGGCCAACATTTCATAGCTCAAGCTCGGTCACCACGGGCCGCTGTCCCCTCCTCCAGTCCTCACGGGGACCCCCGCACAGCCTACTTGGTGCAAATTCGAGAAGAACCTCGGGATTGCGATGCACTCGAGGGTCCTTTTCCAAGAGCTCCCTGGCACATTGGCTCGGTTCCTTATGTGCCGAGGAAGCCCCCAGGGCCTGGAAGGAAGACCGATTCTGCAAGAGAGCTTTCTGGCCGGACCCTGCCAGCCCGCCCCACCCCCACCTGCCCCTCGGGGGTATCGCTCACCACCCCCCAGCCTGTGGGCCTGTCACCACCCCTCCCGACTTTACCTCTGCTCCCCTGGCCTCTTCTGCCCTAACCACTGCAGCCTTGCTGTGCCCCCCAGTCCCACATCCCCACGAGTCCTGGCCAGGCCGCCCTGGAAGGACGGGAGGAAGACGGCATCTCCCCTTCCCAGGGCTTCTGGGGCGCCGGGGCGCACGAAAGGTGGGGTTTAGAAGGAGCCACGGCCTGAGCCGACTGCTCAGATTTCTGGCTGCTGACCTTCGCAGCCGAGAGCATTAAAAAGGATTTTTATTCCATTTCTCCTCTTCCCTCGCCACTACCAGCTCACGTCTCTGGGGACCGGGATTCCTGGCTCCGTCCCAGGCGCACTTCTCCAGATGACGACCCCTCCCTGGGTCCCGCCCCGAGGAACCGGGCGGGGAGCAGGGGCCTGCTGCCCAGTGTGCAGGCTTCCAGCCCTCGCAGGGCACTCTGGGACACTGCACCTTCCTGCTGGACCCCCCAGCCTGACCCGACCCCGACCCTCCGCGGGGTCACCTCACAGCCAGGTTGAACCCCCGAGGCAGGGACAGGGTCTGCGCTTCCAAGAAGAAAGGAAGCCCACCCCGTCTCGCCTCTGGGGCTTCGCACGCCCCGCTCCTCCCCTTTCCTGACTTCCAGCCTCGGCTCTCGCGCCCCCCACTCCGAGGGCCCTCTGCAAATGCCCAGGGCACAGCTCCCGCCCTGGGCTGTGGGGACCGGTGGTTTGCTCCGGTCCCCCTGCAGAGGCTGGGAGGAGGAAGGGCAGGAGCAGCAGGTAGAGGGCTTCGGACCCCCTCGTGCTTCCCAGAGAGACAGGCCAGCATCGGATCCCGGGGCCGGACAGACCTGCCGTTCCCCTTCCCCCACCCTGGGCAGCCTGGCCTGCTGGAGTGTGGACCTGGATTTGGTCCCAGAGGGCAGCAGGTGTGAGAGCAGTGCCGCTCCCCAGGAGGGCTCCCCCCACCCCCCACACACACGCACCTGTGGGGGGTGTCCTGAGGCTTCGACCGCGGAACCCCACAGACGGGGCTGGGACAACGCGAATCTCCTCCCTCCACCGCGGAGGCCGGAGTCTGAGATCCAGGCTGGGCCGGGCCTCACTCCCTCCGGGGGCTCCACGGGAGGGTCCTTCCTGCCTCATCGGCTCCTGGGAGCTCCAGGCGTCCCTCCAGCGTCTGCCCGTCTTCACGCGGCCTCCCCTCCGGGTCGTGTCCTGCCCTCCTCTCCTGGCTAGGACCCCAGCCATCGGATTCAGGGCCCTCCTCATCTCCACCGGGTCGCGTCCGCAGAGACCCGACTTCCAGGTGCAGGCGTAGTCACAGGTCCAGCAGGTGGGACGAGGACACATCCGCGCAGGGAGCGCCCCCCGCCGTCCTGCCGAGCCTCGCTGTTTTCCTCACACCTGACCAAGCCGTGGCCCACGAAGGCAGGGACCAGCAGCCCTGCCCCAGGACAGTGACTGAGGGGCAAATCCTGCCCCAAAGGACTGGGTCCGAGGGGGGAGGAACACCCTCGAGCCAAGTGCAGGAGCCGGCGTGCTGACCCCAGCCAGGGGCACCCTAGCACCCAGGTCCCCCCCGGGATCCAGGGGGCCTCTCGATGACACAGTTTGGGGCTCAGGACCTGGGCTGGCTGTAGTGGGCCTCGTAAGCCGCCCTGCCTGACCTGGGACCTTTCAGCAGCCCCTGGATCTGTGGGAGAGGTCGCACAGACACCAGCTTCCCGGGTGGGCGCGTGCACGTGTACACGCGTGTTCACACGGGCCTTTCGCGGGGGGCTGGGCTGGCCCCGAGAAGCCGGGGTGTGAGCCCGCCAGCTCCTGCCTCCCAGCTCCGGGCCCCGGGCAGACGGTCAGCTCTGAGCCCGGTTTCCATCACTTCACTTGGAAAGACCCGAAGGCCCCCCGAAGTGGGAGGGCCGGCGCGGCCGCAGCCAGAAGGCAGAGGAAGCTTCCAGCAATCTGGATAAAGGAGCAGGGCAGCCACTCGCCTGGCTCTTGCGAGCATCTCCATCCCAGAGACACAGCCCGTGGGCTGGGCACGTCCCCCTGGACAGACAGGGGCACTGAGGCTGAGAGGACGGGGCCCGGGCTTCACGGGGAAGGACCGACACGGAGGCCGGGCGCCGGGGCTTTCCCCCACAGCGGCACGCGCCAGCCACCCGTGCACCCCGCGCTCCCGGGGGACCCCCGTCACAGAAGCTGCAGGGCCCCTCCCCCTAGCCAGCCTCTCCCTAGAAACCCCGTATTCCAGATGGTTCCCTCCCGTCACCCCCACCGGAGGGCCGACGGTATAAACAGAGCTGCTTTAGTTACTGGAAGGAAAACACTGTCCCCGTTGGAGGAGAAGACAGCCAGTCAAAGCCCCTCTAAACCTGACTCCACACTGCGGTGCCGCTCCCGCTCTCCCACCCGAGGGCCACCTCCCTGCCCGCCTCCCCCGACCTCCCCCTGCCGCCCCCTCGCCGGTCAGCCCACCGCCTCTCAGACCTCAGCCCAGCTGCCCGCCAGCTGCGCTGGGCAGCTCGCCTGGCCTCTCTGAGCCTCCATTTCCCTCCTGTGGGGTGGCTGCCCGGGAGCCCGCGGACGCGTGCGCTGCAGCGGCGAAGGAACAGGAGTGAAGACGCTGAGACAGTCCTGTAGGACCGGGCGGGTGCGGTGTCACCGCGGGGTCCCCCCGGGGGAAGCGGGAGGGTCCGGGCCACATGAGGGTGGAGGCCAGCGTCGGAGGACACGGGTCATGAGCCAAGGACGCGGCGCCCCTGGAAGCTGGAGAAGGCAGAGGAATGGCTGCCCCCGCCCGCGCCCTCACGTCAGGCAGATCCGCGAGCCTTACTTTGGACTTCGGACTTCTGGAACAGCACGAGATTTTTCCACGGGAAGCCCAGGCACCCCGACACGGCTGTGTGACTCTGGACAAGTGTCCCTACCTTGCTGGCCCCGGTTTCCTTGTCGTCTGCAGCAGGCAGACCCTCGTGGTAGGCGTTCGGCGAGGCCTCCGCTCCGGCCACTCAGACCAGAGGGTGGCAGGCACTTGTCGCCAGCTCCCCTAAGCTCACACACACACCCAGGCCCCGTGGGGGCCAGACAGCACCGCGGAAACAGGGGAGCCCAAGGCCAGACCGCCGTCCTCCGCGCCGTGCGTCCTGGGCTCCCCTTAGCGCAGGACTGCACTGCCCCCGGGCCCCCTGGCTCTGCGGAGATGGTGGCTTTCCCAGATCTCTGTCTGTCCCCCCCCCCTCGCTGCACTTGGCTTCCTCCCTGGAGTCTGCAGGGATTGTTGTCAAAAGTCTTAAATCAAAGGACGAGGACTCGGGAAGGCCCCGACCCCGCGGGCGCGTGTGTGCAGTTGGGGACTGACATCCTGGTTTCCCCTTGGGGAGCCCGGGGACACAGGCTGCCACCGAGTCAGCGTCCACAGAGGCCGGCAGGCCATCTTTGACCTGGACACGGGACAGATGTCCAGAACGGGCAGGGGCACGGCCGTGCAGAGATAAGGAGTGACTGCTAACGGGTGTCGGTTTACATGGGTGGGGACACAACAGAGTTCTGGAACCGGGGAGACGCGGCTGGCCCGTGACCCGCGGGGGACTCTCATTCCGAGGGGTCGCGCAGCTCCTTGGGGAGTTTACCCCACGTGCTTCCCCACGCTAACACAGCTCACGCAGACATTGGGAGATAGCAAACCAAAACTCCGCAGCTCCGGCACGGAAGCCATGTTCCCCGGCGCTTGGATCCTGCTGCAGAAGCGGAGGAAGCCCTCGGCGTCTCCCGAGGGCCCCGTAGGGCTCCCCCGGGACAGGAACGTGCACGGCGGGGCTGAGCGCGTGCCGGGAAAGCCTGAGGCTCTCCGGACCCCGGCCTCAGTCTCGTCACGTGGAGCACCGGGACCATTTCGGGGCATCGCAGAAAGGGTTGTGTGCTCTCCACGTGGCACTGAGTGTAGCCCACGGTGGAATGAGCCCCTCGCCTCCTGGCTGGCCACGGCCCCACCTGGCTTCGCCCTGTCTTCCTCCCTCCCCCGGGCAGCTTGCTGTCCCAGGAAGACGTCCACAGCTGGCCTCCCCTGACGTCCCAACTCTGATGACCGCCCGGCCCCACAGCGGGGAGCCGACCCATGGCACTTCCTAGAGAGTCGGGCCCTCCGCCGTGGCTTCCCGTGGGGGTGAGGGGCCGGCCCAGCCTGGGGAGTTAGACCGGCGCTGGTGTTTAGGCTTTGGGATCCCAGGGCTGTCCGGGCGAGGGCTTGGCACGGTGGAGGGCCAAAGGAGCTGGCCAGAGGGAAGCCAGACTCTGGGCCAGGCAACCTGGCACCGTGCAGAGCAGGAGGGAGTTCTGCCGAGCAGGCTGCAGGTCCAGAGAACTCTAGGAGGGGACGGGGATGGCCGGGAAATGTCAGGTCACCTAAGCGACGGCCAGACCGACGGTGTACACGCTCGAGGTCCCAAATCTGATGGCAGAGGAGTCTTCCTGGGGCTTGGCCTCCTCAGTCAGGATGTCACCCTCCCGCCAGCTCCATGAGCAGCCACAAGGATCCTGACCTCTTAAAGCCCATGGTGACTGGGTCCTCCTCCAGTCAGAAACCACAGATGGCTTCTTCCCGCCTCACTCAGATTGCACGCTGATGTCGTCCCTCCTGTGACCATGTCCAAGGAGACCTGTGACCAAGACGTCAGTGAATCAGCCCCACTGACCTCCCCCTCAGCCCCCAGGGGCCTCCTGCACATTGCCCGAAGCCATCAGCAGGTTCCTGCCCCACGACCTTTGCACGGGCTGTGCCCTCCAGAGGGCACCCTGCCTGTCAGAAGTGGGGTTTTAGCGATAGAATTAGTTAAGGATCTAAAGGAGGTCATGTTGGATTGGAGTGGGCCCTACATTCAATGGCTGGTATTTTTTGTAAGTCGAGGAGAGGACACAGAGATGCCAGGAGAGGTGGCTGTCGAGGGACGCCTGGGCCCCCAGGAATGGGGACCTGCCCACACCCGGATTTCAGACTCTGGGCTTCTAGAACTCTGAGGGAATCCATTTCTGCCGCTTCCAGCCATAAATGAGCCCCAGAGAGAGCCCCAGAGAGAGCTACAGGGCCCTCTTGGGCTGACCGCTGTCTGGTCGCTCAGGGCCTGGCCCACCGACAACAGTGTCCCCCCGGACGGCGGCTGTGTCCTCAGGGAGGACTGATGCGTGGCCGTGGCTGGTATCTCGGGTACCCCCTGATGCTCTGGTACACCGATGCACCGCGAGTCCCCCCGCAAGCTCCGTGACCTCTCGATCGCCTCACGTGTTTACCTGCTTTTGGGGCTGAGACTGCGTAAGACCCACTCCAAGGATGCTGGACGGCATTGCCGTGTTGGACGGTGCCCCAGTGCTGTCCCACCCCCCGAGCACGGGGTCCCCACGCCCGCGCTGACTCCTGTCTCCCCGTGTGTCGGTGGTGACAGCCGTTCTAGCTGGGGCTGGAGACAGCTCATCCTGGTGTGCATTTGCGTTTTCCCGATGATGAGTGACGTCGTGAGCTTGTCCATACACCTCTTGGTCACAGGTGTGTCGTTGGGAAGACGTCTCTCGGGTGCTTGGCTCAATTCGTAATCGGATTGTTCCTGGTGTGGGGTTTTCTAGCTACTGAGTTGTATGAGTTCATTGTAGTTTTTGCGTATTAACCCCCTATACTAGCCCCTTATCCAATGGACAGCTTGCAGATATTTTTCCCTTTCTGCAGGTTGTCTTTGCACGTGGTTGATTCTCTCCTTTGCTGCACAAAGCTCCTTAGTTGGAGGTGGTCCCGGTCATTTATTTTTGCTCTCGTTGCCTGGGCTTTTGATGTCAGATCCAAAAAAGTCATTGCCAAGACCAATGTCAAGGAGATTCTCCCCTCTGTTTCCTTCTAGAATGTTTAGGGTTTCGTATCTTACATTGAAGTCTTTCATCCGTTTTCAGGGGATTTTTGAGGATGGCATCGGATGACGGCCCAATGTTCTTCTTTGGCTTCCCTGACACGGTCCGCCGACGAGACGATCTCTCCTCCATCGTGTATTCCTGGCACCCTTGTTGAAGATGAGTTGATGATGTCTGCGTGGCTTTGTTTCTGGGCTCCCAGCCCTGTTCCATGGTCTACGTGCCTGTTTATATGCCAGGACCATACTGTTTTGATGAGTAGAGCTTCGTCGTATCATTTGAAAGCAGGAAACGTGATGCCACCACCTTTGTTCTTCTTTCTCAAGGTTGCCATGGACTTGGGGTCTTCTGTGGTTCCATATGAGTTTTAGGGTTTTTTCCTATTTCCGTGAAAAATATTATTGGAATTTTTCTAGGGACTGCATTGAATCTGTACGTCACTTCGCGTAGCATAGACATTTTAACCTATTAAAATAGACACTTTAATTCTTCCAGTCCGTGTCCACAGGGTACCTTTCTGTTTATTTGTCTTCACTTTCTTTCATCAGCGTACAGAGAGCTGTTGCCTCCTTGCTTGAATATACTTCTCAGTATTTCATTCTTTTCAAAGCTATTATAAATGGAATTATTTCCCCACTATCTTTTTCAGACGGTTTTTTAGCATGTAGAAACACAATTGACATTTGTACGTTGACTTTGTATCCTGCAATCTTACTGAATTTATTTATTAGTTCTAACAGTGGTTTGACCGAGTCTTTAGGATTTTCCATATTAAAATCATGTCATCTGTACACAGAGACAACTGCACTTCTTCCTTTCCAATATTAATGATTTTTATTTATTTTTCATGCCCAATTACTCAGGCCAGGATTCCCAGTACTCTATTGCATACACATGGTGAGCGTGGGCCCTACCGTCTTGTTCCTGATCTTAGAGTTCTCATCACTCAAGTGTAATGCTAGCTGTGACCTCCTCATACACGGGCTTTATTGTATTGAGGTACAATCCTTTACTTAGTTTGCTGAGTATTTTTATCCTGAAAGAATACTGGGTTTTGTCAACTGCTTATTCTGTATTTATTGAGACGACCGTATCATTTCTATACTTCATTCCATTAGTATGTTGCATTAAATTGGCAGATTTGCATAGCTTGAACCATCCTTGTGTCCCAGAGATGGATCCCACTTGCTCCTGGCGTACGATCCTTTGGATGCGCTGTTGGATTCAGTGTGCTAGTATTCGGCTGGGGATTTCTGCATATGTCTGCTTCAGGGGAATTGGTCTATAGTTTTTTCGTGGCATCCTTGCCTGGCTTGGGTATGAGCCTGATGGAATGCTGGCTGGTGAAACTAGTTTGGGAGTGTTCCCTTCTGGTCAATTTTTTGGTAGGAGTTGAAAACAATTAGTATCAAATTTCACTTTAAATGTTGGGTGGAATCCTCCAGTGGAGCTGTCTGTCCAGCCCCGGGCTCTTCCGTGATGCAAGGTTTTAGATGGCTCTTTTGTCTTCGCACTTGTTACTGGTCTGTTCAGATTTTCTGTTTCTTCATGCGTCAGTCTCGGCCGTTTGTGTGTTTTGAGGAATGGACCCACTTCTTCCAGACCTATCACTTTGCAGGCATGGAATTGTCTGGTCTCGGGATGCCTGCGGAGTTGGCTCATTTCTGCTTTTACTTATTTGGCTGTTCTCTCTTTTTTTCTTAGTCTAGCAAGAGGAGGTTGCTTTATCTTCTCAACAGCACAACTGCAAGTTCAACTGGGCTCCCCTATTGTCTTTCTTGGTTCATTTGTGGCTGCTCTGATCTTCACTGTCCCTCCTTTTGAGGTCTTCTGAGCACCTTCTAGGACAGTGCTCAGCATACAGTAGGCACTCTATAAATGCTTGGGGATTCAGTTGCTGAACAAGTGAAGGGATGAGCGAGAAACCAGAGCAGCTCCCCGAGATGCCCCCGCCCCAGAGAGCTCCCCTCTGTGGAGAGAAGCCCAGCCTGCGGCAGGGGCAGGTAGAAATTTGGAGCCCTGCCTGAAGACAGCAAGGCCTGCTCGTGTCTAAATTCTCGTCCACAGCTCCCCTGCCAGGACAGCAAGAGAGACAGGAGGGGTGGTACTTCAGGTCCTGGCTTCCCAGCAGTTCTCTGAGGTCCTCCGGAGCCCGGGACGAGAGTGTGAAATGGAGAGGCTGGCGCGAACGCAGTCTGGGGCACCAGCCGTCTGCACCATGGTTACGAGCTCGTCTCTGCAACCAGACGGAGGCAGATAGAGTCCTTGTTTTGTTCCTTACCGGCCACGCAGGCTTGGGTGAGCCACACAAGCCATCCACAGCCAACGTCCCTCACGGAGTGGGATGCAGGGTCTCCTTGAGAACGGCATTCCATGGATTAAATAAGAGGACGTGTGTGGCGGGCTTGAAGCTGTGCCTGGCCCATTGGCACAGGTGGAATGGCAGGTGCTATTAGCATGCCCTAATTTACCTAATTAGTGGTAAAAAAAAAATACCCCCGTGAATCTGATTTCTCTTTCCAGCCTCCCACGGGGACGGGGCTCCGCAGGCTTCCTCTTCTGTGTCCTAGAACCACCTCTGCTGGCTTCCAAGGGGCCTCTTAGCACTGCTGTTCCCGCGTTTGATGGGCAGCTGAGACCAGAGTGGAACGCTGCCAGGGGGGAGCTGGAGAGGAGTCAAGTCCGGGGACTCAAGGGAGGGCACCTGGGGGCTGGAAAGGCTTTCCCGTCCAAGTTCCAGCCTGGTTTATCTCCCCCAGGCCCCGATCTCCCCCCGTGATATGTAGGGAATGTGAACACACAGCCCTGTTTCCCACAGATCTCAGGTGTGCAAGAGTGAGTGGGGGGTTGGGGGGCTAGGGAATGGGACGCTGGACAGGGCGGGATCCCGCTCCACCTGCAGCCACCCAGTGAGCTGCCAGGCCCCCGGTCCCACCGAGCCCGCTTCTCGGCTGCACCAGGGAGCATCTCGCCGCCGCCTTGGCATACGCGGTGCACACTGAACAAACCCGTGGCCGTCAGTCTCCAGCCACTGGGTCAGGACAGGCCTGCCCTCCGGGGGCTCAGGGTCATGCCGAGGAGAGGGACCGCGAGGCCACCCCCTCTGCGGCATGATGCTCTCTCCCCTCCACCATGAGCTGATGCGGCAGGGGCAGCGAGGAGGGGATGCCCGAGCAGGCGCTCAGGCTGGACCTACAGGGCGAGCAGGAATTCCCCAGAGAGGACGAGAACAAGGCTCGGGCTGTAGGGCCACCCTCGCCAGCTGCTTCTGGGAGGGTCACCCCATGCCGGGTGGGTCCTCCACAAAGCCTGGCAAAATCAGGGCTGTGTGTGCATGTGTGTGTCAGTGTGCATGTGTGTACATGTGACTATGTGTGTGCATGTCCGTGCCTGTGTTGGTGTGCATGCGTGTACATGTGTGTCACATGACAGCGTGCATGTGTCCGCGTACATGTGTGTCTGTGTACATGTGTGTCGGTGTGCGTGTGTGTGTGTGTGCCCGTGACCTGTACATGTATTGCCTGTGTGCACTTGTGTGTGTGGGTGTGTGCATACATACACAGAATATTCTTGTCATCACCATCGTCATCATTTTCCGCCAGCGGCCAGTGGATTCAGAGCAGAATTTGGGGGAGGGCCAAGTCGAGGAGTGGCCAGGTGAACGAAGAAAGCAACCTGGGGGAAGGGAGCTGCCCCCTCCTCCGTGCCTGTGGCCCTAAGCCGCCCATGTGCACTGACAGCGAGACTCCCCCTCTCTGCTGGCGGCCTGGGAGCCACATCCAGCTCGGTGGAGATGGGGAGGGAAACACCAGGCCAAGGGGCAGGAATTTTGCTGAATCCCACTGTCTTGCTAATAGCTGTGGAAGCTTGGGTAGGTACCAGTGGGCCTTCTGGAGCCCAGTTTGCGCCGCCGTGAGATGGGGCAGAGTTGTGCTGGTTCATGGCAGCTCCCGCGTGTGGTGAGCACCCCGCCTTCCCTGCAGAGCCCCTGGGAGCCTCAGGCCAGGCAGCTCCCGGGTGCGCGAGCGCTCCCCACGCTGTCCCGGCCCGGCAGGCGGCAGGCGGTGCGGGGGAGGCTGAGCGTGTCCCCAGGGCCGTGCGGGGGGACGGGCGGACAGCCCTGTGCTCCTGGGGTGCGAGATGAGACTGTGGGGTCCTCTGTCCAATGGCACAAGGAGCTTTCAAAGTGACCGGAGGCAGGATTCGCCAGCCACTGCACCCTGCACAGTAGGGGCACAGCTCCTCCCCCACCTGCAGGGGACAGTCCCCGAGCCCTGGTTAGTCTCAGCACAGCCCTCAGAGCTCAGCGGCCCCAGGCTGTCCCAGGGCCTCGGTGGCAGCAGCAGGGAAGTGGAGGTTGACCCAAGGACTCTCCCAGCCCCGGGCTCCGAGGTGTGCATGGCATCTCCCCGGGCTCCGAGGCAGTAGCCGAGAAGGTAAGGAAGCAGGCATATTTGGTTTGAGTTAGCTACAACTCAGCTTAAAAGCATGCCAAGTCTATTTTGAGGCTGTGCGGAGTTATTTTATTTCCCATCCACATTTATGGGAGCCCCTGATTCAATTAATCCTTTTGTTGCCCGTGCAATGAAAAAAATGTGCAATGTGCTTTAAATGTTTCCCAAACTGTGTTAGTTATTAAGTGAACGACTCAGGCCAAGAGGTGTAGACAGGAAGGCAGGAGGGAGCGGGTGGTGAGATCCAGGGTCCAGGGGAGCAGATGGGAGGGAGCAAGAAGCCCCCCCTCCATAGCATCCAGCACCCACCGGGGCAGCAGACTTTGCCCGGAGGGAACTGAAGGAGGGAGGGAAAGAGGAGATCACACGCACACACTGGGACACCAGGGCAGGCCCCTCACGGGCTGGGCTCCGTGCTGCGCCCGGCCCCGGTGCGGGTCCCGCCGTGCCTGCCCCACTGTGCCTCACTTTGGCCAGGGAAGAAGAGAAGCGGGTTGTAAGGAGGCCCAGCTAAGTAAACAGACCCGGCCTGGACCCCCCAGTGCCTGGGGGCTCAGACCTCTGACCTGCAGGACCCCACCAGCTGGAAGGTCCGCACGCCAGAGGGAGGCGCCATGTGGGAGCCATCCCAGGCAGCGCACCATGAAGGGAGCACGTTATGAGTGTCATAGAATCATTTACATGGAGAAAACCACACAACCCGAACGTGTCCCCACTCATCCACGTGGCAGTGACCAAGATCCAGACACCCCAGCACCCCCGAATCGTCGCAGCCAGGAGACTCCCCCGACTTACCCACAGTACCCCGCAACTGCCCTGCATCACCGGGCTCAGGATCATGATTTTGAATCATGTATACATGAGACCATTCAGACTGCCATCCTTTCTGTCTGGCTTTTTTTATTTTTTTTAACCAACAGGAGGTGTCTGACCCCGGCCGTGTCTTGGGGCATCGTATCCTACGGTGTGAAGGTACCGCGTCTTCTTACCCACTCTGCTGCTGGGGGGGATTCGGGTCATTTCCCGTTTGGGGCTGTTACGACTCACCCTGCTGGAACGTTCTCGAATACGTCTGTGGTGCTCGCTGGCCCGCCCACGTCGGCAGGACCGGCCGAGAGGGAGACCCGTGGGGCGTCGGGCGGGCTCACGCTCAGCCTGCGCACGTGCCACCGAGCACGCGTCGGAGCACTTGCTATGACGCACATTCCCGTGGCTCTGTCCCCGGCAGCATTCGCCACCATCCCTCCTTAGGCTTCGCTTCATTGCTCTTTCTCTTTGTCATTCTGATTTGTGTGCGAAGGCACATAGTGTGTTGTCGTCGGCCCCCCCAGTGTTGACTAAGGTCGTTGAGGGTCCTTGCACCTTGTCGACCACGGAGACTTCCTCTCGCGAAACGTTTGTTCACCACCGCCTCGTCCGCTCATGTGCTGTTGCCTTTCTCTTACTGATGTTCGAGGTATTTAGAAGTATGCTCCGGAGACCAGCTCTTTGTTGGAAAAACGCTTTGCAAATATGTCGTCTGACTCTGTGGCTGGCATTGTCTCTTCTTGCCTTTCCCCAGCATTCGATTATGAGAACGTTCAGACCTAAAAAAAGCTTCCAAGAATTCCGCACGACCGCCCCATACAGTTAACTCACTGTAGTTAACTACAGTTAACTGTGTAAAGTTAACTTGCTTCTTTCTACCTCTCTGCCTCCATAAATCCGTCGGCCCATCTCGTTTTTTTGATGCATTTTGAAGTAAGGTGCAGAGCTGGGTGTGCCCTGCCCAACATACTTCTCTCCTGCAGCACTCCCTACAGCCAGCTTTTGTTTGGGGCTCTTTATTCCCTCTTCCCGCGAACCCAACTCACAACGCAGTGCACGGATCCTAGTGCTGCCATTTAGTGCATTCCAATGGACGTAAGCAAAAACCTGTCGAAATACGGAGTCCCTGATGGTGCCCACAGGGCATCCACAGAGACAACGTCCTGCGGGGTCCCACTTACACAAAGATCGAACAAGCAAAACTCCTCTCTGGTGGGAAAGATCGGAGAAGTGAATCAGAGTGGTTTTCATTTACCTGTTGGCAATGGATGTGGGCCCCTTTCCGTGTGTGTCCTGGCTGTGAGTCCATCTTCCTCTGTGCAGATCTGTTCCAACTGTTGGCCCCTTTTTAAAAACTTCTAGTCGAGCTCTTTATGTATCCTGGACAACAATCCTTGAACACATACATGTTCTGCAAATATTTTCTCTCAGTCTTCACCTTGCCTCTTCATTTTCCTGATGACGGCTTTTGTTTTAACTCTTGTTGAAACCTAATTTATAAATATTTTTCATTTATTGTATCGCCTTTTATGTCCTAGGAAACTTTCATCAGTCCCCCAAGTTGTGAAGACCTTCATCTAAGTTTTATTCAGAAAGCATTACTGTTAGTCTTCACCTTCGGGCCTGCGGTCTATCTTGGATTGATCTGGGGTGTAGACTTGAGTTGTGCAGCACTGTTCGTTAAAAAGTGAAATAATCGTGTCAGTGTGGGTCTGTCTCCGAAGTGTGGGCTCTGTTCTGCCCACTGGAGCACCGACGGCTCCGTGGGGACCCTGCCACCTGGCTTCCGAAACTGAATTTCCACCTATTTCCCTTCGGTCTCAAGAACTTGATTAGTATTTCTCCAAGCACAGGTCAGCTGCTGGTGAATTCCATAGTGAAGTGTCTTTACTTCGTCTTCATTCTTGAGGGAGATTTTTGCTAGATATGAAATTTGGGGTTATTTTCATTATAGCACTTTAAAGACGTTCTACTGTCTTCTAGATTTTATGGCATTTAATGAGAATTCGGTGGTCATTTGGGATCATATTCCCTAGATTTGCAGTGTCATTTGCTTTTGGTTGTTTTCACGGTTTTACCTGTATCTTTGGTTTTCACAAGTTTGAAGGACTTTCACAAGTTTGATGGACCTGAATGTACATTTCATCGTATTCCTCTTGCTTGGGGTCCAGTGAGTTTCTTAAATCTATAAACCTATGTCCTTGACCAAAGTGGGTAAAGTTTCAGCTGTCGTTGGTCCAAACACTTTCTGTGCCTCGTTCTTAACCTTCCTCTCCTCCGTGACTCTGATTGCACACGTGGTAGGACCTTCTGACATTGTCTTGTAGATCCCTGAGGCTCCATTAATTTTCATTTCAATCTTTGCCTCTCTGCTTTCAGATTAAATTGTTTCTATTGGTCTATGTTTAAGTTCACTGATTTTTCTCTCTGTCATCTGTACCCTTCTGTAAATTCATTGTGAAAATCCAGTGAATCTTTTTATTTTGCACATATTTTTTTTAGTTCTAGAATTTTCATTTGTTTCCTTTTTCTAGTTTTTATTTCTCTGTTGAGATCTTCTGTGCTTTTGCTTATTACAGACATAATGCCTTCAAGGTTCTTGAGCATAGTGAAATATTTCCGTGGAAATCCTTGTCTTCTGATTCCAACACCTGGACCACATCAGGGTTGGCCTCTGTTGGTTGTCTTCTCCATGAGAAAGTGTCATGTTTTTCATGTGTCTGGTAATTTTGGATTGTACCCTGGACGTTGTGAGTGACCTGTTTTAGAAACCCTACATTCCATTATATTTGTTCCTTTACATTTCCACATAAATCTTAGAATCAGCTTGTTGATTTCAAAAGATCTGCTAGGATTTTGATTGGAATTGCATTTAATCCATAGATCAATTTGGGAAGAATTGACATCTTTATGCAAGTGAGTCTCCCAATCCATGGACATGGTATATCCCAACATTTATTTGGTTCTTATTTAAGTTCTCTCAATGCTGTTATGCAGTTTTCTGTGTAAATGTCTTCCATGTCTTTCATGAGTTTATTCCTAAACTCATACTTGATGTTTTCTGATGTTTCAAATGGTATTGATTCTTTTTTTTTTTAAGATTTTATTTATTTATTTATTTGATGGTGGGGGTGGAGCACAGTCAGGCAGGGAGAGGGAGAAACAGGCTTCCCACTGAGCAGGGAGCCCGATGTGGGGCTCAATCCCAGGACCCTGGGATCTTGACCTGAGCCAAAGGCAGACACTGAACTGACTGAGCCACCCAGGTGCCCCCACAAATAACATTGATTCTTAAATTTCATGTTCTAATTGTTTTTGGAGCCATTGAAATAGCAGTGTTTGGGGATCTCTGACTCAGGCCCCCACCCTGCTGAGTGTTAGCTGAGTCATCTTGGGAAGATCTCCAGACTTCTATTTCTTATCTGCAGAGTGAAAGACATGCCTATGTATTGAATATTTGTTGAGTTTTTAACCCTCACCATCACCTTTTTTGGCTTGTGTTGCTCTACTTATCTTCCAGAGGTCAGGATGGTCCTGACCTCCAGGGGTGGGCCTATAGTTCAGCCCATCTAATCGGAGGATTGGTCCCCCTGGCCACCACGATTGCCATGTGACCCATTCGCAGTCAGTGACTATGTACTCTAGGGCTGTTGGAGACCCATCGCCACTGGGCTAGAACCGGGGGGGCTTGATGCTAGCATTGTGGTGCACATCCTACTACCACCAGGGGAGGAAATAGCCAGTGAGAGGCCAGGACTGCCAGTGGGCTTTCCAACGACATGAGCCAAACATTCCCTTTCTAGCTTTGGTCCATCTGGGCTAGGTTTTGTGTTGCTTGCCACCAGAGGGTCCTGGCCATGAGCAGTCAACTCCGAGGATCTGGTTCAACTTCAGGGCTGAGCTTGATTGTTAAGCTCCTCCACTGCCTTTCTAATTCTTGACAAATAAGAGCTATGATCGGGGTAAGTGAGGGGAAGTGAGGGTCCCATTTAACTTTCATAGCAGAGGGGGTGTCACTACACACACCTTCACAAAGAGAGTGGCATTGGGCCTCTTGGATCAGATCCCAGTTCCTCCATATCCATATCGTCACTGGGCAGCTGGTTTCTCCTCACCGTTCCTGGCCTTCTGTATCTGTGGGATAGGGATAATTCTGCCTCCCTCAGAATCCTTGTAGGGAGTAGAATTCAACAACATATACAGCCCAACAGCCTGGCACATGGTTTGCCCTCAAGACAACCCAACTCATTATCATCACTACCACCTCGGGCAGGATATGAATGTCCTGTGGCTACTGTAACAAATAACCAGAGGCATCACAGCTGGAGATCCTAACTTGATTATACCTGCAAAGACCCTTTTCAAAATGAGATCATATTTACAAGTTCTAAGTAGATGTGTCTTGGTGTGGAGAGATACGTTCACCATCATCATTGTCACTACCACCACTATCATCACCACCATCACCATCATCACCACCATCACCATCACCATCATCACCATCATTACCACCACCACCACCATCATCATCATCACCACCATTATCACCATCACCATCACCATCATCACCATCACCATCATCACCACCATCACCATCATCACCACCATCATCACCATCACCATCATCACCATCACCATATCACCACCATTACCACCATCATCACCACCATCATCACCACCATCATCACCATCACCATCACCATCATCACCATCACCATCACCACCACCATATTGTTTCACTTGAGTACAAGATCCATTTCTTCTTTGTGTGTCCTTGGTGTCTGCCATCAGACCTGACATACGGTGAGTGCTCAGCAATATCTGTGGAGTAAATGAAAGAAATTAGCATATTAAGCTCCAGTTACATTTCATGTTCTTCATTTGAATGAAGAAGTAGCATTGTGCAGTGAGTTAGATGTTGGGGCCTGTGCCATCTCACCTCACTCCTCGTGACAGTCAGCATGGAGTCCATGTTATGGGTGAGGAAATCCAGGCAGAGGAGAAGCCAGGCCCGGAAGTAGAGGAGGAGCTGGGATTTGAGCAGGGTCGGAGTGGCACAGAAGCCTGTGCTTCATCTCCACCAGGAAGCACGTGAAGAATGGCCTCTGCCCCTCCCCCTCGGGCTCAGAGCCCCGGAACACCAGCCAGGAGGCAAAGACAGAAGGGCTTTGAGGACTTCAGAGGAAGCGTGCACCCCGGCCGCTCTGATAAAGCAAAATAGGCATTCAGAAATCAAAGTGGGTGACCTGTGGCCAGAGAAGAGAGCGCTGTGTGAGTGCTCATTGTGCTGGAACCGGTCCTGAGTGTGTGCTGACCACCCACTACGCGCCAGGCACCGCCGTCTCCCAGGGGTGCCTCCGCGAGCCAGACTCACACTTGCTGGCCAGCCAGCCACTGACTCCGGTCTCTGGGGTCCGGGGCTCAGGCTCCATCCAGAATGCTGAACAATCCGATGAAGACACCAGCTTTCCCAAAGACTTCCTTCTCAGGAACAAAAGCAGCCCTCTCTTGGAGCAGCCCCCACGCCAGCAGGCTCAGGGAACGTGGTGAGTGCAAGTCCCCGGTGCCCGCACATGAAAGCACCCCCATCCCGCTCAATTCCGGATGAACATCCTCCCTCCAAATTATGAGAGAGGAAATGCAATATTATTTTAGGACTTGCCTCTGCATAATAGCCGTGGAGGGCAGAGAGAACAATCCAGCACTTATATCAAACACAAACGAGTCTGCTCTACTCACCCGGCCTCTGCTCCAGGAAGGGGATTTGGCACCGAAGACCTGGGCCTTTCTGGACAGAGCCAGTCACAGCTTGGATGCACCCAAGGAGAGGGGTGTGAGGAGACCGGAGCCCCTGCGTGGGAGGCTGCAAAGGGCTCTCCTGGGACCCCTGGACACAGCCCCTGCCCCCGCCTCAGACAGAAGGCAAGGCAGCGCTGCTGTTTCTCTGCAGGCTTTCTGATGCCCTCCAGGCTCCCCTTCTCTGAGGACGGAGCTGAGTCATCAGCGGGGGGTGGGCAGCCAGGGGAGCGCACAGCCCGGAGAGTGTGGCCGGGGGAGCGCATGGCTCTTGTACTCCTTCTGGAACCTGAAGACTCGTCACGTCCATTCTCCTCCTCGGGGACGGTGGGGGGAGGCCTGGCTTCAGCTGACCTCCACCCTCACCTAGGAGTGAGCCCCTCCCCCAGGTAGGCCGGACTCCCCCAGCCCAGACGCCTCTCCTACAGCAAGGGCCGCCGCCCGCTGGGTGCCCACAGACAAGTCACGCAGCCTCCGAGCCTTGGTGCCCCTCCTGCCGGAGGACCCCATCCCAGCTGGCTCCAGACTGGTGGCGAGGATCCAGGAGCACACACACAGCCTGTGACATGCATCCCACACACATCCCCTGACCTGCCCGGCCCTGCCCGGCCCCCACGCGTCAAGGGATCACATCCGTGCCCGGCGTGCAAGGGACAAGCACATGACATGCAGACCCACCCCTGTGGGACCAAGGTCTCTCGTTCCTTCCCCAGGCTCCTCCCCAGTCTTCGGCAGGTAGGCTAAACAGAGTCTGTTCGGGTGGTTCTCTGATCAGCGCGCTGCCAGCCGGGGGCTCTAGGCCGGGGGCCACCAGACGCTGCGAGCCGTGTGGGAAGCACGTGGGGATGGAAATCAGGCGTGGCAGGGCTCACCGACAGTCCCTGCCCACCGCCGTGGGACCTTGGACAACACCCTTGGCCCCTCCGAGCCCCGGCCCTCGTCTGCCGGTGGAAAGCTAATGCCACAGCCCACGTTCATGTAGCTGTCCCCAAGCACGTGGGTGTTCTCACGCTGAGGCCACGGGGTGACGCTAGCCCACACCCCGTCTCGGATGACAGACCAGCACCCGCAGGGCTGGGCAGACTCGAGTCAGGGGAGGCCCAGTGAAGCTCAGCCTCGGCCCCGGCTTCCGGCGACACAGGCCTGGTCACAACAACCTGCTCCCACTGCCCGCCCCACAGTGTGCCTGGAGACCGCACCGTCCGCCATGCCGCCTGCCCCATCCTGTCCCGGAACGAAGTCACGAGATGGAAGAATGTTCCAGAAAGTAGCAGGGTGTGAGCTCTCCAAGTCCCAAAATTAAGGTGTCACAGTCCTCCTCCCTCAGCCTCTGGGGGCCCCAGTCTGGGCTCCCATCTCTGCCTCCAAGTCACATGGCCTTTTTCTCTGAGCCTTGGTCCTCAGCCCTCTTTTGGAAGGTCCCCAACCACTGAGTCCTAGTCCAGTGTGGCTTCATTTGACCTGATCACATCTGCAAAGACCCTATTTTCAGATAAGGCCACATCCCGAGTTATGGGGGGTTAGGCTTGACTAGGTCTTATAGGGAACACAGCTTGACCCATGACCCGGTGCTTGCCTCCTGGCCCTTGCCTCCCGGCCCATGGAGAGAGAGGACAGAGCTCATGGGAGCTGCTCTGAGCCAGGCTCTTTTGGGTCTGAGAGGGGCTCAGAGAGGAGACCTGAGACCCCACCTCTTGGGTGACCACAGGCTGAGGCCCCAGGGACCACCCCTCCCAGGTCTCCACCCGCCTCCAGGAGAGAAGGAGTAGACACATCCAGGAGTGTACCCCTCTTAACAACCTTGGGAGAGGGGCCAGGCAGGACTGACCATCCCCACGTGCCGGACGGGGACCTAAGCTCCACGGGGTGGGGTGGCTGGCTCGGCCTCCAGCCATGCTGCTGGAGGCAGAAGGCAAATCCACATCCTATTCCATGCTGGGAAGCTGGGCCACAGCTGACCTGGATTCACCATCACCCTTGGAGCACGCTTGGCTTATGGGATTCAGCACTCCTGGTTCCCGTTCTTCTAGGTTGTTTCACTACGAGTGAACCCAGCCAGCTGCCCAGCCCCACAATGGGGCTGCTTACTGTGGGTCTAGTCAATGCATGTGCGATGATTACTTGGGGCTCTCGGGCGTCGAGAGGCGTCGGAATGCGAACAGTGGGTGTCAGACGTTGGCCGGGAGTGCACACATGTGACACACGCAGAGAAGTGGCCTTGTGTGTGCGTGTCTCTGCTTGCATCGAATGCTGATTTGTTGCTAGATGTCTGGGTGAAGACGTGAGCAGGATGGGCTTTGTTGAAACAAAGGCAGAGAATGCAAATGTCTAAAGGAGGGACAAAGACTCCTGCAAAACCACTGGTTGTTATAAAAAAGCTGATAGTTAGAAAACATTAACACCAAAGCCCTATAGGTATTACCTAGTTGAATCCTATGATGTCATAGATGGGAAGCCAGACCCCAAAAGGGGACGAGGCAGTGGAGCTAGTGTCACCCAAACATGGCCGCCCAGTCTGTTCCTGCTGTTGAGCTCTCCGCCCACACGCACATACTCGTACTTGCCACCAGCCAGAACCTAGCATCCCTGTGACGTTCTGTTGTGAGCAAGAAAGGCCGGCAATAGGAACAGTCTTTGAAGGAGAGAATTTGGGAGTAACGTGAACATCATCACCACCATCACCACCATCACCACCATCACCATCACCGTCACCACCATCACCACCACCATCATCACCATCACCACCATCATCACCACCACCACCACCATCACCACCATCATCACCACCATCATCACCACCATACCACCATAACCATCATCACCACTACCATCACCACCATCACCACCATCATCACCACCATCATCACCACCATCACCACCATCATCACCACCATCACCACCATCACCATCATCACCACCATCACCACCATCATCATCACCATCCACCACCATCACCACCATCATCACCACCATCACCACCATCATCACCACCATCA
>CM052803.1:48614327-48689312 GCA_028533885.1 Nasua narica | reverse complement strand
ACCCAACCATCCACCCAACCGTCCACCCATCTACCCATCCATCCACCCAACCGTCCACCCATCTACCCAACCATCCACCCAACCGTCCACCCATCTACCCATCCATCCACCCAACTATCCACCCATCTCCCATCCATCCACCCAACTGTCCACCCATCTACTCACCCATCACCCAAACGTCCACCCATCTACTCATCCATCACCCAATCATCCACCCATCTACTCATCCATCACCCAACAGTCTACCCATCTACTCATCCATCCACCCACTTATCCACTCATCCATCTATGCACCCATCTACATCTGTGTATCCATCTACTCATCTACCCACCCATCCATCCACTCAACCACCCACATACATCCATCAACCTATCCACCCACCCACCCATCCATCCATCCATCCATCCATCCATCCCCTTATCTACCCATCCAACCAAAAACACATACAAGGCAGCTACTCTTCACCACTCTCTACACCTGCACTGGGAACACAGGGTTGAATGAGATATTGTGTTCCCTATGCCCTTCTGGAACACAGGTTGGATGAAATGCGGTGATCACCCTTTGAGAAGTGTAGTCCTTGACTGGCCCATCAGCAAACAGCTGCAGAGCAGGGGGCTAGTGCCAAGTGTGAACACAACTGAAGGGCACCCACTCTTCTGGGAGGGACTGAAGGAAACTTCCAGAAGGGGTTATATATGTCTTGCATCCCAAACAAAGTCAGAAACCCCTAGCAGACAGGGCCCAGACCCTTTCTGTGTGGCCGCAGGACAGCCCAGTGGGATAGGATCACAGAGGAGCATTCGCAGGCTCTGAACAGACTTACTCAGCACCAGTGTCCACGGCACGACCCAGACCGCCTCAGGTGGGCGCCCTGGGATGGAGCTTCTGCACGGAGCCAATGAGTCATCCCTGGCCAAGGACACTCACTGTTTTTCCAGACTCTGAGAGCCACCTCCTGACATTTTGTGCCATTATAAGCAGTGACTTAAGCATCTGGATAGAGGATACAGGGGAATGCAGACGGCCAGAGCCGGGACAAGGCAGCGAGCTGGGGGCGGCAGGGATGGTAAACATTCCCAGCCCCAGTCAGCATCTCCCTACGGGGGGCGAAGGGGGTGGCTCAGTGAGCAAGTCAAATGGCTTTTGTTCCTTTTGTTTTTGTTCATTCCATGAAGGATTTCACTTGACTCATGATTTCCCAACCAGCTCCTTCTGCAGCTTAAGAAAGCAAGAGTGAATAATTGCTCTGGGTTTTTGCTTGTTGGGTTTTTTCCTTCATTACAGGAATGTGTAAACACCTCGGGTTTTTAAGGATGAGCTGCCAAACCCTGTGTGTCGGAGACGACTCCTGCTTTCAGTCAAAGGCTGGCATCCCCACCCGGGGAAACCGGGAGGACCCTGCTGGTGAGGTCTGACCCTCACTACGCTGCTGGGGACCCTGGCCTGGAAAGGGTGCCACTGGTCATGCCGGAACTTCGGAGCCACCTGTTAGGAGCTGAGCCACGTCCCCCCAAAATGTGTGTGTTGAAACGTTAATTTCCAGTACCTTTAAAGAGGTCTTTAAAGAGGTAATTGAGTTAAAATGAGGTCAGAAGAGTGATCTCTGATCTAGTATTACAGGGGTGCCCTTTTAAAGGATGTCGGGACACAGACACACACAGGACGGCCACATGAGGACACGGGGAGCAGGTGGCCCTCTGCACACCAAGGACACAGGCCTGACCTCGCAGACCTCCAGTGTCTGGTACTGGGAGAGAATAAATATCTGTCGTTCAGTTTCTGGGTCTACGGTGCTTTGTTACGCAGCCTGAACTGACTGATCCACTAGCCTTCCTTCCCTGGTGCGCAGGTCACAGGCCTTCCCTGCCCTTGCGGCGGCCACGAATGGGCAGTCAGCCCCTGCTGGGCATGGCTCTCAGGCCCCGCCCCCCAGCCTCGCTCCAGCCCAGGGAGATGGCACCCCGCAAGGCCCCGGCGGGGAGTGAGCTGGCCGGGTCCCACGCAGAGAATAGGGTGGGGAGGGGCTGTGCAACCGGGCCCTTGTCCTGGAAGGACTCACACCCGCTGGGCTCTCCCTCAGGGTTGGCTTGGGTCCAGGCACTGGAAGTGTGCCCGGCACACTCACCTAGAAATGGCACTGCGCTGGCTTCCCACAGCTGCACTCCCCGGACAGAGCTAGACGTTCTGGGACGAGAACCCAAGGCCCTCGTCACCCTTGGCCACCTCCTTCCACACCAGACGCCACCCCCTGCTCCAAGGCCACCAAGGAAAGACCACACCGCAACCCGACTGTCTGCAGTCCCCCTCCCTGCGGGGCCACAGAACGAGGAGGACGCGGGTCTTCTGTGCTGGGTCAGACATGGGCCCGTGCCGCGCAGGCCAGCTCCCGTTCGCATGCATGGGTGGCTCTCGCCGGAGACGCGGGCACAGACGAGGTCCCAACCCAGAACCGTTGCAGATGTGACTCAGATGAGGTCACACTGAATTCCGTGGGCCCCACATCCAATGACAGGTGTGCTTAGTAGAAGAGAGGAGCTGGCCAGATGAACACAGAGAACAGGACCGGGGACGCCGGGAGCCCCGGGATGAGGCAGGAAGGACCCTCCCTAGAGCCTCGGAGGGGGACATCCCTGCCTGGATCTCAGCCTCCTTTGTTTTAAGTTCCCTTGTTTTAAGCCCCAGCCGGTGGTGATGTTACGGCAGCTGCAGGGACTTGGAAAGCCACTATTGTGTCTTTGGCCGCGAGGGCAGGGCCGCGGCGCGGGCAGGCTGGAGGCTGGGCGGCACAGGCGGCAGCGTGGGGCAGCGCGGGTTTTTATAATCACGAGGGGCACCTCCTGCGGAGGGCGGGAGCCGGTCTCCCCGCCACCGGCCAGCCAGCGGTCAGATGCCTTCGCGAGGGTGCTGTGCCTGGGGAAGGAGCCTTTGTCCCAATTGCACCAAGTGCTGCCGAGTGCCGCGAAGACCCCTGGCAGCAGCGTCGGGAGCCCCCGCTGCTGGGGCCCTGAGGTGCTCAGCCAGCCCTGAAGGGCTTCACCACCTCAGCGACTGAGCGGAGTTGTGCTGGGGGCTGGTATTCTGGGCCCCGCGCCCCAAAGCAAGCAGCTCCAGGAACGGACTCACTGCCCATGGTCATGGTCCCCAGGCCCCTCGGAAATGGACCAGGCATTCCCAGGGCTCGGCCTGAACCTGGCCCCAGCCGGCACCTCCTGCGTTCGAGGTCCCTCTGGAAACATCTGCCTGAATCTCTTGTGGGGTCTTTCTGGGGCAGACGGTCTGTTCCCCCAAGAGCCTGGGGGCACCAAGGGACAGCCTGACCAGAAGTGGGAAAGGGAGGCCAGCCCTGGAGGGTCCCTAGAGCCCGCATCCCAGCTTTGCGGTGGCGGCACTGTGGCCAGGAAGCAGCAAGTGTCGACCATCAGGTGCTGGGGAGCTCGTCCAGAGTCCGGCTGGGGCAGCAAGAGGGAGGCTGATTTCACCACCCTCGGCCAGTGATGCAGGTGGCTGAGGTTCGTGGGGCACGTGGGGATGCTCAGAGAAGGTCACCCCCAGTGCCTCGGGGGGAGGAACTGAGAGCAGGACCCCCGCCGGCTGCCTGAGGCTCCGGGCTGCAGGGTTCAGGGTCATGGAGGTCGTTCCTGAAAGCACGTCCTCGGGTGGGCTGGCTCCGAGTCTGCACGCTCTCTGGGGGTGCTGGGGAGAGGCCCCCAGGCTCCACGCCCAGCGCAGCTCTGGGAGGCCTGTGTGGCAGTCCCAGGAACGGGCTTCCGCGGGCACAGGCCCCAGGGTCAAATCCCCGGGGGGCTGCCCCTAGGGGAACGGCTGTTGCCACAGCCCAGGCATTTCTAGGACCCCGGGCACCTCGTCTCTTCTCCAGCCTGCTGTCCTGCAGCGCCTGGAGGGTCTGCTCTCGACCCCTGCAGACCCCTCAACCTTCTTCAGTGAGGAGGGGCACAGCCTGCAGCCCCTGGGCCTCCTGGGTCCCTCGCAAATGCACTTCTCCCGCAGCAATAAAAGGAAGCACTTGTGCCCCGTGCCATGGCCCTGCGACGAAGGCCTCCCCGTGCAGCGTGCGAGCCGACATGTGGTGAGCAGACGTGCGTGTGAGTGGGTGTGTGACGCGTGCACGAACAGGACTCGTGTGGGAGGGACGCGTGAGCTGCTGTCCCAGCCCTGGGGTCGCTGGTGCGGCCATGTCTGCGCCAGCCCCCGGCTGCGGACTCGCACACCCGGCCCCGGCGGAGGGCCGGTGGTCGTGCCCGGCGTGCGGTGGGGGTCTCCGGGGCAAGCTGGGGAGGGGCCGCGGCCGGGCACACAGGGTGAGGGGTGGTTTCTGCACCAGCAGGGCCCTTCCCTTCCCAGCAGCCTGACGCCAGCATGAGGAGGCTCCGGGCTGCAGACAACAGCTGGGGGACGCACCCCGTCTCCAAAACGGGTCCGAGGTCAGGCTCCGTCAGGAGGGGTGCGCCGGCGTCACCGAATGAGGCCCCCCCGCGCTGCCCGGGGTTTCACACACGCGTCGGTCCCGGCTTCGGAGGAAATGTGGCTTCTCTCTGCACTTTTTGGCTGATGCGGCTGCAGCCCCGTGGACCCCAAGGCCCGGTCTGTGTTTGGTTCAGGCACAGCCGAGTGGCCGGAGGACGGCAGCCGGCGGCCCCACCCCCGACGTGGCGACGCCCTCCCCTCCCCCTTCCCGCCTCTCATTCCTGCCCAGCCCCGGCTGTCCCATCAGGACACAAGTACAGGAGGAAGGCCTCCAATCTGTCCCCGGGTCCCTCAAGTGAGTCATTTCCACACATCGGGACTGGTGCTGACCGGGGGCGGCTAACCCCGCCAACACGGCCCCCACCGTTCCACCCGCCGCCCCAGCCAACCAGCCTGTGCAGGACGCCCTCGAGGGCACAGCGTCCCTGGCCCCGTGGCCATCGTCCCCCGGGGAGCAGGAGGCTCGGGATGGGGGGCAGAAGGTGGTGCTCCCAGAGCAGGAGACCCCCCCGCCTGCTGACCCGCCCACCCCATGCCCAGCGCCTGACACGCTGGGCAGCTTCGAGCGGAGGTGACGAGACGGTGGCCGCGCTCTGAGCCCGCAGGGCCGGCAGAGAACCCGCGGGAAGGCGCAGGCCGCCCGGCCGGAGTCAGACGGCGCGTTCCCAGCCTTATCTGAGGGCGCAGCGGGAGATAAAGGCATTTCATGGCTCCCCGGACACCTTCTGTCTGAGTCACGAATCTTCCTCCTTCTCTTTAACCACATAAGAGGACAAAATGTAACCTCTTCCATCGTTCCTGGGCCTCCTCACCTCACTCCCGTCCTGGACTGTCAAACAAGCAGCCATCGGGAGGACCGGCAGAAGCGAGTGTGACCGTGGCACCCGCCCGGCCAGGGCCGACGTGTCTCATCCACCGTGGGCGTGGACAAAGCCCTCCGATGGACCCCGGCCACCCTGCAGGATGAGGCCCGTCCCTCGTCCGTCGTGGGACCCCGCCTCCATGGAGGACAGGTGACAGGCCAGGTGAGGCTGGACCCGCGTCCTGGCGCCCACAGAGGGGACGGCGGGGGCGGGGCGCAGTGACCAGGTCTGCAGCCCTGCAAGCCGGCACGGCACTCAGCGCATCTGCTACAAAACAGAGCCGCTTGCTTTTCTCAGTAAGGACAACGGGCTTGGGGGGCTCTGCCTGCGGTCACACTCCTGCCCCTGGCTCTGACCTCCACTCCTCGGGAGGTGGGGGATCCGGGCCGTCTTTGGTGATGCTAAGAAAAGACCAGCTGCACTTTGCAGCCCTGGGTCCTGGCCGCTCTCGGATCTGGACATTTTAGAGTCTAAATGAAGTGGGGATTTGCAGACCCCAGTCCCCAACCCCAAGAGGTCAGGAGGGAGGCACTGAGTCGAGAGAGGCTTCAGCAGCGGCCTGAGAGGGAGTCTCTTCAGGGTCTGTCCCTCCCTTCGGGACCCCCTCCTCCAGCCGTCCCTCCCCATGCCAGGACAGAAGGGCCTCCTCTCCCTCCCTCTGCACGTCAGACTTCGCCCTCTCTCCAACCCCCACCACCCATCCCAGCAAACACTGATGGAGCAGCGGTCAGCTCCCCCCTGGGTGAATGGACACGGACGCCCTGAAACCCCTCCCTTGGAGGCCCCAGTCTGGGCTGGGCCGCAGAGAACCAGTCAGAGGAAAATCAGTGCAATGGGTTTATTCACCATTGCCCAAACCGGAAGCCGCCAAGACGGCCTCCCGTGGTACATGGTTAAACACGCCGCCCAGAGGTCCATCCGCACCACGGACTACGGTCTGCAGCCCTCGAGTCACGGAGAGAGAAGCAGGACACAGAAAATGCCTATGACCAAGTGGGAGGAGTCAGCCGGGACATTCCACAGGCGGGGGAAGGCTCAGGGGGTGTGGGGGGTGGGCCCCAGCCACTGTAACGCCCCCCACGATGGACACGTGATCCTTACACACGTGTCTGAATCACCACCAGCGACCCCCAGCCATGCTGTGCTCAGGGCTCCGCAGTGACCGTCCCTACCAGCTCGCCGCAGGCTCTGACACCGGGGTGCGGGCAGGGCCGAGATGCCGCGTGGGAACTCTCTGCACCGAAAGCCTAACAAGGAAAATCTATTACTTAGGGAACCCAGGGGAGGGACGGCGGTTTCTCCGTGGCCCACATCCTAACCAGGAACAGTGGGTGGGTGTCTTTGCGGCAGGGACGGGCATCCTGGAGGGGTCCGGTCTCCCTATAGCGATTCCCCCAAACCCCCGGGACGGCCAGGGGAGAGCTGGGGATGGGGTCCCCCGGTGCTGGCTTCACACCCAGCTTGCTGGTGTGGTTGGCGGGGAGGGAGGACCAGGAGCCCCAGATGCATAGACCTTCCCTGGGCGTGTGCGGAGCGGGGGGCTCCTGGGCCGATCTGGCGCTGGTCCTGACAGCTATCGGAGACGAAGGACACGGGGGCTCACCCCCAGAGGCCACGGGCTGGGAGGGGCACGTGGACGGGTACGGGAGCAGCCGCCCCTGTGCGAGTGGGGAGGAGGTGGGCCAGTCCCCGCGCAGGTGTGGGCGCCCGTGCCACGCCCGGCTGGGAGAGCCTCTCCTGACTTCTACCGACACTGGCCGGGCGGCCGCGTGGGCAGCCGGTAGGGTCCCCGGGCCTAGAAGCCTCCCCCAGGGGCAGCGGGCGGGGGCGGGGCGGCGGGCGGCTGAGCGAGTGCGGGGCTGTTAGCAGAGGTCAAGGGCAGCTGCGCCCCGGCCGCCTCCGTGGCCACAGCGGCCGGCTCTGCTGTCAGACCGCGGGCCACGCGCACCCTGCTCCTCAGCTGCCCCAGGTGTGTGAGCACACACCCAGTCACACTCACACCATGCACACACACGCGCGTGCACACGCATGCTCTTCTCTGTCCTCCCACCCAGCTCCCGTCATCATGGTTTTTCCGCAGAACGCTGCACATTTTTTCCGCCCCGGGCACAGCCGCAGACCAAGTTCTGGTGCCGTAACCAGATACGCTTTCGGAGTGGCCTGCCGACCGGGCGCCCCGGACCGCCGGGTTTTCCCACTGGCTGTGTCTCCAGTGGGCCGGCAGCACCGGGACCTTCGCACCCAGGGGTCCCCTGTCCCAGCCCGCCCGGTGAGCCCCAGGGGGAGTGCACACTCTCCTCAGCTCTGGAGCATGTGGATACACGGCCCACTTTTGTGTCTGTCGTGACTGCCTCTCCCAAATCTCCAAGCTCCGGGCAGCAGCCCAGCACCCCGCCCGAACCCCAAGGTCAGCCAGCAAATCACTGCCGAGTGAGTAAGCCAAGACGCCCCGTGGGGGGCTGACCGTCCCTCCGTGTCTGGCCTGGGGGGTGGGAGCTCTCAAGGGCAGGTGGGAAGGACGTAAAAACTGTTGGCCTCAGCAGGTGAGACACCTGCCAGGACACTGCTGGGGTGTCCAGCACCTCGGGGCTCCTGAGGGGGACTGAGGGAGGGGACAAAATCGGAGGCTGCAGGTGTGAGCTGAAGGCCGGGGTGTGGCGGCGGCATCGGGCGGCCCCCTCGGGACAAGGTGCCTTAGGGCACCAGGCCACACAGCCCAGGTCCCAGGTCCAGCTCAGCAGCCCCTTCGCCGTGAGGCCTCATTTGGTCCCTTGACCTCCGTGAGCCACGACCCCACCTCGCTGCCCCGACGGGGCCGCCGTTGCTCCCCAGGAAGAGGCCGGGGCTTCACAGATTCCCGTGTGGGAGGCGCTGTGTGCAGGCCCTGGGCGCACGGCATGGACACGCGAGGCTCGCTGCGGCGGGCACCCGGGGTCTCAGGTGGGTGTGACCCAGGTGGGGAGACTCCATCGAGCGAGGACCCCAGAAACGAGGCCTGATGGCGCAGTGAGCGGGAAGGCGTGACTCACCACGGGGGCTTTGTAGTCCCGCTTCGGCCTTGGTCCAGGGGGCCTGCAGGTGCCGGGCTGGGACAGGACAGCCCGCGAGGTGGGGGAGGGATGACCAGGCCAGGGGGTGGGCAGGGTGTCACTACACCGCGTGGCCGGAGGGCTGGGGGGTGGGGGGGTTTGGCTCAGCCCCTGCTCAGGGCCTACGGGCGTGAGGCCCCAGCTTCTCCACTGCCATGTTGTTCAAACAGAAAAATAAACCTTTTCCATGTGAAAGAAAATGACCCACATTACAAATGACCTGGCAAATACAGAAACCGATAAAAGCCGCCCAGCTGTCACCATCCGCGGTCACCCAGCCATCCATGCGCGCTGGCCCTCGCATCCGGGGCCCCCGCCGAGATGAACCGAGCAGGCTGGCCCCGCGCGGGAGCCGGGGCTGGAGGCAGCAGGCCGGGATTGGGCGGGCAGGGTTCACTGAAGCATTCGGCAGACGCGATCAGGTGTCTCCCACGGACCAGACGTGGCCCCGGGCCCTGTGGCCACAGCACTGGCCACGTGCACACCCTTCTCTGAGGCTCTTTACTCACCACTGTGTCAGGAGCCTTTCTCCATGTTCCCAATGCATTTCTGGCCACACTCGTAGGGGCTGCGTGATACTCAAGGAGGCCTCCCCTGTTAGTGGGTACTTGGGTCACCCCATCCTTCCCGACTGTGAACACCGCTGCCGTGAACACCTTCATGCAGAAGGTTCTCACCCGCATGAGACACGCATCCCCCTCCCTCCCTCCTGCTCCCCACCAATACCACTGTCTCCAGTGTGGAACCAACACGTCAGGGGCTACCCTGGGGCTGGCGCCTCCCAACGGGAGCCTTGGATCCAGGCTGCAGGCCACGAGTAGGTCGGGAGGGGTCAACAGAGTGAGTCTGCGAAAGACGGAAAATGGGGAGAAGAAATAGAACAGGAAACAGTGCCGTGCATCACAGAAAACAGGCGTGTAAGAGACTGTACTCCATTGAAGGTGGAGAGTGTGTGCATGAGCATTTAGGGTCAAGACGAAGAAGTGCCCTCCTGCCTGTGCATTGCAATCCAAAAAGTCTGAAAGTGAGAAATACTGGTTTGAGTCATGGCCCCAAAGACATGTCCAGGCCCAGAGTCTGTAAGGGTGACCTTATTTGGAAAAAGGGTCTTGGAGATGGGGTCGTCCTTGATTCCAGTGGGCCCTATACTCACCGTCCCTATGAGGAGAGAGAGGAGAGACCCAGGGGCCCTGAGCCACACAGGCCAAGGTTGGAGTGGTGCGTCTAACCCGGTGAACCGGGAGATGGGCCCTCCCTCAGAGCCACCTGGCAGACCCCACTCTGTGACAGCTTGAGTTCAGCCTCCAGCCCTGGTGTGTGGTCCCCCATGGGGCATGAACACCGAACACTTGGGGTCCGGCTGGTCTCAGGTGGCACGTCTGCACACACAGCTGGACTGGGGCTCCCACCCGGGGCTGAGGGCTCCGTGAGCTGCCTCCCGTGCTACAGTCTGGAGGAAGCTTACAAAAGCCTTCCTGTGCCTCTGCGCATGGCCATGCTCTGGCTCTCTGGAGAAGCCCCGTTCCCTGGTCCTGAAGCCTCTCAGGGGAAAATGCCCACATGGCCAGGGAGCCTCTGCTGGACTGGAGAACGGAGGCCCAGAAGCCAGGGCGCAGTAATGTCCCGGAGAGCGCTTTACAAGTGACAGAGTATTTCCTCTGCGTCATTGCCCTTGGGTCCTCGCACCTGTGAGAAGCTGGTTTTGTGGGTTCGGGGATGAGAGAACCAATGCCAGGAAGACATGGCACCCTGAGCCAGCCCTGGCCTGACCTCACCCCAAGTCCTGCTTTACTGATGACACGTAACAAGGCTGTGGGGCCATGTTACTGCACCAAGCATCCCACGGCCTTACTCAGGCCCATGATGCACCACATCATTAAACTCTTGTCCGGTTGTCACTTGTGTCCAGTGCATTGGGGTGGGACAAGAGAGTGGCTGGGGTTGCCATCTGGCAGTGGGCAGTCTGGGATTCACCACACTCACTGCATTATGGAGTCCCTAAGGAACCTCAGGAAAGCATAGACCCATTAGTTTTTCCACTTAGAAGTGATGCTCAAGGTTTTGCAGCAAAATGGGGAGTGGTACCAGGCCCACAGAGTGGGCATTTCCCAGCTTCACGAAGGACGCACACATCAGAGCCCGAGGAGCTGCCCACTTCAGAATCTCAACAGCAGGTTGCAGGTGGGAGTGAGAGCTAGTGTGAGGCCCTCCTTCCTGCTGAGAACAACCAGAGACACCTCTCCAGGACATGGGATTGCCTGCTCAAGGCATCAGGAGGAGGGGTTTGGAGAGGGAGGACCAGCGAGGCAAGCTAACTCCTGTACCTGCCTTGTTTCTGGGGGCACCTGCCACTTTTAAGCACTGGCGGGAGTCTGAGAGCCCTGTGGCCTGCACCCAGGGGACCTCTGCTAAGGACAGAGAATCAGTGCAAATCTCAGTGGAGACTTGGGGGGGGGGTAGTCAGAAGCACTGGCCAGTTTTACCCTCAGGTCATGTGGTAAATTCTGGAGTTATCATGTCTTAATGGGATACGTGGAGAGCCCTGGAGAAGCAGAGTCACAGCAAAGTTTAGACTCCAGGACCCACCAAAGGGAGGAGTCAAAAAGAACACAGGAGGCTTTCAGTTGAAAAACCTAAGGGACCAGAGGGCAGCCAGAGGGAGACAGAACTTGCTGGACCTGCAGCCCCATGTGACCTAGCAGAGTACCTGCTGGATTGAAGTCATCCTAGCAGAGGGAAAGGAAGACCACTTAGAGGGAATAGCATCAACAGGAGCCTCTACAATGTGTTTTACTCACAATGGTTAGCATCCAATCAAAAAATTACTTGTCACAACAAAAGACAGGACCATAGATCAAAAACCAAAAGAAAGCACAGATCTTAGAAACAGACCCAGAAGTGATCCAGATATCAGATTGAGAAGGCAAAGACTTTAAAAATTACCATGCTGAGTAAGTTTAAGAAAATGGGAGGGAAAGATGAATGAAGCAGAGGGCATTCTAGAACTGAAGAAAAAAAAATACAGTATCGAAAATGGAAGAAGAGCAGGTTAGATGGAGCAGAAGACGGAATTGGTAAACTGGAAAACAGGTTAATAGAATATAACCAAGTTGAAGCAAGAGAAAAATATTAATGAAAAAATGTTAGAGACAAACGGGATGTGGTTAAAAGTTAAACATGCAGTAATTAGAGTCTCAGGAGAAGAGATAAAGAATGACAAGGAAGCAATACTTGAAAAGATAATAAAGGAAACAGCCCCTCAAAACCCACAATAACAGAAGCAGGAAAAATACGAAGAAAGCCACACTTAAGATGCATCACGTTAAGACTTCTGAAAACGAAAGACAAAATCCTAGAAGTAGCCAGAAAAAAAGACTCATCACCTTCGAAAGAACAGTGATGAAAGTGACAGCCAATTTCTTGGTAGAAAGTAAGGAAGTCCGAGACAATAAGATAACATCTTTGAAATGCTGAAACCATATTCACCAGCCCAGAACTCGGTGCCTACTTAAATCACCCTCCAAAAATGAAGGTGTAATGAAGATACCATCAGGCCACAAAGAATTGAGAGGCTTTTTGTTGCAAGAAAAGCTATTCCAAAAGAAATCTTACAGAGAGTTCTTCAGACAAAAAGAAAATGACCCCAGTGAAAAATATGGAATTTCAGGGAGGAATGGGAAGTGACAGAAAAGGCAAATATATGGATAAATACAAATCAACATTTCCTAAAGACTGGCTAAACAAAGCAATGATTAGAATGAATCGTGGCATTTAAAGTATATGTTGAGTTGAAATGTACTTCACAGAACAAGAAGCAGTAGGGTTTAAAGGGTTAAGTTATTCCACATTTCTAGCATTAACGGGGGTGGCCGCGGTGATTATTTTTATTAGACAGTAATAAATAAATGTGCCTATTTTTTCTAGAGTAGCCCCTAGGTGACTAGTAAAAGCTAAAAGAGGGAAACAATGGAATAATTAAAATTTTTATTGATCCAAAAAAGGCAAGACATGAGCGAAAAGACTATATAAAAGAGATGAGTCAAATAGGAGAAAATACGGTAGGGTATAAAATCAAGTATCTCCGTAATTCACTAAATGCAAATAGACTACTCTAATTGAGCAACTAAGATTATTAAAGACTGGGTAAAAATATAAACATCAAAGTCCATCTTTATGCAAATCACAACAGACACACCTTAATTATACGGCAGGAAGTTTGAAAGAGGAACATAGGGAATGGAAAAGCATTCAAACGGAAGCAAATGGCTTACCTAACATTACATACACGAAGCTTGGAAGAAGGGAGCATTACCCGAGGCACAAAGGGACATTTCCTCGTGATAAAATGGTTAATCCAACAGAAAAATATGAGAATCCTAAGTCTGTATTTATTCAATAGAAAGCCAAGAGAACTAAAAGGAGGGGCAGAAAAATCCATAGCTATAGTAGGGGCATGAACAACACCTCTTTGAGGATCCCAGGAGTGGTCCTGGTTCCTTTCATCTGGAAATTCTAACTTCCAAAAAGCCTAAGCGAACAGCAGCTTGAGCCTTCACAGAGTGTGTCCTCTTTATCGGAAATCTTTGCGGTAAGCCAAGGGCAGATGTGGGGAGGCCAAGGGATGATGGGGGAGGAACCTGGGCTAGGCTTGTCGGGAGGTGATCACGTCATCCCTTCGGAGGGAGCGTAGCCTCTTTATGGATGAGGCGAGTTCTGAGTGGACACACATTCCCTTGTATTTATGTCCAGATTCTTTGCTCGTTTTATTTGAAAGTAACCTCAGGACCTCCCCCAAGTTTACTCATTTCAAGATATGAAGAGCTTCCCCTTAAAAGATGTGGGGCAGGGGTTGGAACTTCCTGGTGGGGTAGATAAGAAAGACCATCTAAATCTGAATCTTTCTAAACAGCCTCTGAGAATCACGCCACTCAGCAAGGGCAAATCCACACAAGTTCCACGCCTTCGGCATATCCACATGGCAAAGAACGCCAAAAATTAAAAATTAACTGTAGATAGAAAAATAAACATTAATTTCAAACGGAGCTATTTCTTGAGCTCTCACAGCAGAAAGCTGAGTGGAAGCGGAACAAGTTTGGAAAACAGAAGCGGAGACAGAGCTAGAAGCACCCCCAGGAAGAGGCAGCCCATCACAATTGGGAAAGTGCCAGAAAGAGTCCTGACGAACCAGAGCACTGACCATAGCAGAGGCCCTCAGAAGCACACACAGGGTTTGAGGAGGGCAATCTCAGACAGGCAATTCTTCTGGGGGGAGGAGGGGAAGGTGCCCCTTGGAGATGGCAGGCCAATGGGGAAAACCAAGGGAGAAATTCAGGATTTCACAGCAGAAAGCACAGAAGAGCACATCCCCTCTCCGTGCTCGCCCAAGGGTCTGTGCTATCCTAACAGGAGGAGAACTCAGGATCCCCTAAGCCACCCCAACTGGACCGCCCTGCCCACAAAATGCACATTCAACTAAGTTAAGAATTCAACTAAAAAATGAAGAATTTGACACCTCTGAAGATAGGAAAAAAAAAAAAAAAGAATAGTCCAAAGTCCAAACTTCTAGATTTTCCATTATCACCCTGGCTTGACTACTTTCAGAGCCATGATACAGAGACAGTCTCTTCCCCCCACCCCCCGTGCATGTGTGACGGTGCCTATATGTGCGTGCACGTGTGTATTTGTGTGTGCATACATGCGTGTACACATGTGTATGTGTATGCATGTGCACACATCCACATACACACTTTGTCAAGATGGAGGAACTAAGGTTTTGGGACATTGTTTAGCAAAAGAAAAAAATTAAAAGCTGTTATAAAAAGAAAACTGCATGAATCAAAACATTCCAGGTGATGAACACTTACCACCCCTTCCAATCAAAATAAAGCAAAACAAAACAGTAACATTACACTCCAAACTAAATTAAATATTCCCAAACAAGCATTTAAGTGTATGATAATCACTTTGAGCTGTAAATTAAAAAACTAGGAACAAAAACGTACACACACACACACACACAGACACACACACACACTTCCAGGAAGAAATGAAGTAAATACTAATTGAACTCAAGAAAGAAATAAAGGAAAAAGACAAAGACACATATAAAACGAAGACTAAATTAAAAGTGTCCAAACGAGAGCAGACTTGAATGAAAATTTAATGAGACTACTGAAGGAGAGAGGAAAAATCAAGCAAGGGAATGAAAGTGAGATAAAGTCAAAGAGCAAAATGTGTCCAAGAAAAAGAGGTTGAAAGAAAAGGCAGGAAGAGCCAGCCTGTAACACAGTCACTGAAAAGAAAAGGCCCAATGTTGAAAAACTTTCCAGAGCCAGAAGATCTGAATCCACATGGCCAGATCCCCCAGGTACCTGGAAAACGTCCCTGGAAAAATGGACTCTGACACACTGCAGTGAAACTATCAGAATTAAAGATAAAGAAAAAATTCTCAGGTCCTCTGGGCCAAACTACCAAACAACCTAAAAAGGCGAAATAAATAAATTAGACCAGCACCAGCCAGGGCGCAAAGCAAGAGAGCTGAAATCCCATTTGCAGGAATAGAGAATGCGTCTCTGTTAGATTCACTCTCTCACAAATAACCGTGAGCACCACACAAAGTATGAAACACAACACTTGAAGGAACTGGGGTGGGGGGACCTACATGTGGTAGACGATGGCCACGAGTCTGCCGTGGGTGAAGGCAATGACACCGGGGAGGTCCTGCCTTATGATGTTTTGCCTAATGGCAAGATCCAGTTGGCACCACACTGACGGTTCTAATAGAAAATATATGATATCCTGGGTTGAAGAGCAAAGGACAACATTTAAAGACCTCTTAGAGCTGGGAGGTAATGGGGGGAAATCCAGGGAAAGACAAAAGCAAAGAGAGAGAGAGAAAAATGCTTTGTATGAACTTTGCCCAAATCCCTCTCTGACATGCAAATTATGCCCACATCTGTTCAGCTAAATGAATTGTCAGGTAAGATAGACACACATTCAAAACCCAATACGCACCAGGGGAACATTATAGAACCCGAGAGCTATATGGAGTATTAGTCACATTTGAAATACTTCATTTTTTTAAAGAATACAAATCACAATGGAACTAAACCAAAAATCAGTAACACAAAGATAACTTGAAAATCCCCAAGTATGTGAAGATTAAACAACACACTTCCAAATAACAAATGGGTCAAAGGAGAACTCTCGAGAGAAATTTCAAAATATTTTGAACTAAAATAAAATAAAAATACAACTTATCAAAATTTGTGGAATGCAGCAAAAATCTGCGGAAATTTATAGCATTGGGCCCACATATTAGAAAAAAAAGGAAGAAGTGAAATTAGTAATGTATGTTTCCTTCTTAAGAAACTAGAAAAATGAGGGCAAATGAAATACTAAGTATACAGAAGAAAAAAATAAGAATTAGAGCAGAAATTGGTGAAACTGAAAATAGGAAGTCAATGGAGAAAAACAACAAACCAAAAGCTGGTTCTTTGAAAAGATCAATAAAGATAGTAAGCCTTGAGCTAAGAAAAGATGAGAGGACACTAATTACTAATATCAGAAATGAATCACTACAGATCCCACAGAATTAAAAGCGTAATAAAAAAATCCTACGAACAACTCCATGACTAGAAATTTCATGACCTAGATGAAATAGACAAATTCCTTGAAAGACACAATCTGCCAAAACTCACAGGAGAAGAAAGACATCAGAAGAGGTCTTATCTGTTTAAAAAATTGAATCAAGAATGAATAACCTTAAAAAACAGAAAGTACCAGGCCCAGATGAGTTCACTGGTGAGTTCACTGGTAGTTCACTACCAAACATTTAAGGGAAAAGTTAATTTACAGTCTCTTTCAGGGGATGGAAGCAGAGGGAACACTTCCTAACTCATACTATGTGGCCAGCATTACCCTGATATCAAATTCAGACAAAGACATTACCAGTATCTCTCACGAACGCAGATGAAAAGTGCTCAATAACATATTAACAAATTGAATCCAACAATGTATAAAAAAAATTATACACCATGACCAAGTGGGATTTATCCTATCTAGATATATAAGGCTGATTCAACATTAGAAATCAATTAAGGTAATCAATCACATCAATATGCTAACAAAGAAAAATACACGATCATATAAATAGATGCAGAAAACACATTTGACAAAATCTAACACCCATTCATGATAAAACTCTCGGTAAAGTAAGAACAGAAGGGTTTGGGGACTTGATAAAGACTATCTCCCAAAAGCTCTAGCCAACATGATTCTAAAGGCTTTCCTACTACGATCAAGCACACAGCAAGGATGTCCTCTCTCAGCACTCCTTTTCAACATCAAACTGGAAGTTCTAGTTAATTCAGTAAGACAAGAAAAGGAAATAAAAGGTATACAGATTGGGAAAGAAGAAATAAAACTGTCTCTGTTTGCAGATGACACGACTGTCTATTTAGAAAGTCTGAAAGAACTGACAAGAAAACTCCTCGAACTAATAAATGATTACAACAAGACTGTAGGATACAAAATTATCATACAAGAGTCAGTTGGTGGGGTGCCTGGGTGACTCAGTCGATAAGCATCTGCCTTTGGCTCAGGTCAGGATCCCAGAGTCTTGGGATTGAGCCCTGCATCGGGCTCCCCGTGGAGCCTGTTCTCCCTCTCCTACTCCCCTTGCGTGTGTTCCCTCTGGCTGTCTCTGTCAAATAAATAAATAAAATCTTAAAAACAAACAAACAAACAAAAATAGTCAGTTGTTTTCCTATATACCAGCAGTGAATAAGTAGAATTTGAAATAAAAATACATATGGGGCACCTGGCTGGCCCAGTTGGTTAGGTGTCCAACTCTTGGTTTCAGCTCAGGTCATGAGATTGAGACCCACGTTGGGCTCTAAGTTCAGTGTGAAGTCTGCTTGGGACTCTCTCTCCCTCTCCCCCTCCTGTTGGCTCTCTCTCTCTTTCTCTCTCTCCCTCAAATAAATAAATAAATCTTAAAAAAAGAAATGAAAAATACTATTTACATTAACACCCCAAAATTAAATACGTAGGTTTAATTCTAGCAAAATATGTAGAAGATTCACATGAGAAAAGCTACACGACTCGAATGAACAAAATCAAAGAACCAAATAAATAGATTTCCATATTCATGGATAGGAAGACTCAGTATGGTCAAGATATCAGTTCTTTCCAACTTGATCTATAGACTCATTGTACTCCCAATCAATATCCCAGCAAGTTATTTTATGGATATTGATACACTGATTCTACAGTTTACATGGAGAGGCAAAAGCCTCAGAATAGCCAAATCAATATTGAAGGAAAGAACAAAGTCGAGGGCTTCTACAAACGATTCACTTTAGAGCTACAGTACTCAAAACTGTGATGTTTGTGTCCGAATAGATAAATAGATCAATAGAGACAGAATAGAGTCCAGAAACAGACCCTCATAAATGCAGTCAGCTCATCAATGACAAAAGAGCAAAGGAGTACGATGAGCAAATCCAGTCTTTTCAACAAACACTGCTGTTTCAACAAACAACCGGGCATCCCCACATCCAAAAACCAGTCTTGACACAGACCACATACCCTTTGCCAAAATTAACTCAAAATGGGTTACAGGCATAAATGTAAAATACAAAACTAATAACTCCTCAAAGATGACACAGGAGAAAATCTAGGCGACCTTGGGTATGGTAGTGACTTTTCAGACATGGCACTAAAGGCACAGTCCCAGAAAGACATCACGGATCAGCGGGACTTCATCGAAACGAGAAACATCTGCTCTCTGAAGGACGCTTTCAAGAGCGGGAGAAGACAAACCACGGGCAGGGACAAAATATTTGCCAAAGAAAAATCTAGTAAAGGACTGTTACCCAAAATACACAAAGTATCGTCAAAACTCAACAACTAGAAAACAAACCTATTTTCAAAAATGAGCCAAAGGCCCTATCAGACACCTCCCCAAAGACGCGCAGATGGCCAATAACCATCTGAAAAGATACTCTCATGTCACATGCAGTCAGGGAAGCACACATTTAAACAACGGTGGGACGGAATGGCCAAAATCCACAACTCTGACACCACCACATGCTGGCGAGGATGTGGGGCAGCGGGAACTCTCATGAATGAAAACGATGCAGCCACTTTGGAAGACATCACGCAGCTCCCCACAAAACTAAACATACTCTTACCGTAGACCCAGAAATGACACTCCTTCGGTGATTCATCCAAAGGTGGGGAAACTTACATCCACACAAAAACCTGCACATGGATGTTTATGGCAGCTTTATTCACAACAGTCAAAACCTGGACACAATCAAGCTGCCCTTTGGTAGGTGATGGATAAATCCACTGCGGTCCGTCCAGACAACGGGGTAGGACTCAGCGCTAAAAAGAAACGAGCTATCACGCCTATCACGAGCTATCATGGAAAGATCTGCAGGAAATGGAAGTGTACATCACCAAGGGCAAGAAGCCATCCGAAAAGGCTGCACGCAGTGCGATCCCAACCCTGACATTCTGGGGGAGGCATAACTATGGAGACAGTAGAAAGATCAGTGGTTGCCAGGGCTTGGAGAAGGATGGACAGACAGAGCACAGAGGACTTTCAGAGCACTCTAAAGGTGGACACACGTCACCATACATCTGCCCAGACCCAGAGGATGTCTGACACCAAGCATGAATCTTGGGTAAACTATGGAATCGGGGCGATGAGTATATGTCAGCCTGGGTTCATGGTTGTGATGAAAGCGCCACTGGGGCGTTGATAATGGGGAGACCATGCATGTGTCGGGAGGTGAGATATATGGGAAATCTTGGTACCTTCCCTTCAAGTTTTCTGCGAAACTTGAAGAGCTCTAGAAAAAATTAAGTCTTAATTAAAAATATCTATCAGCAAAGAACACAGCAAAAATAATAATACTTTTAGAAGAGCAACATCTCCATGGTTTAAAAAAAACGCACTCTAAGGAAATTCAAAGCACGAATGACAAATTAGGAAAAAGTACATATAATACATCAAAAATATAGGGATAATATCCTTCTATAGTGGGAACTATTAAGAATTGTTGTGTGGGGGGGACGACAGACCAAAGACCCAGTAGAAAAATGAGCAAAGACATGAAGGCAAAATTTACCCAAAATAGGTAAAAACGGCCACTATATACATGAAGTTGTTTACCTCGCTCACAACAGAAGTGCCGATCAAAACCACCCTGAAGGAGCGAGGCTCACATCTCAGACTCCAGCAATGTAAAAGCATTCTTGCCGACACCTGTCAAGGCTGTGGGAAATGGATACTCCCAAGGTCACCAGCAGGAGCACAAACCTGCAGGGTTCCTAGAGAGGGAACCGTGCACAGTCTAACGAGCTACGTGTGCATTCACCATGCCTCGGCCATCTCACCGCTGGGATGTGCTCTGCAGCTGCACCTACCATAGCGTGAAAACCCAAGTGCACAAGGTGATTCACTGTAAACCCTCATCTAAGTGCCCGCAGGCAGAGCGGTGGCTGAATGAGCTTGGTACGTCCGTGCAGATGTCTGAGAAAGAACGAGGCCATCCCCTGGAAACTCGTACGGAGTGACTTCCAGGATGTGCTCTCAAGTGAAAAAAAAATGCAAAGGAGTATCTATACTGTGCCATCTTCTGGGAAAAAGGAAGGAGATATAAGGGGGAAATACGATTATTTTTGCCAAGAGAAGCTCAGGAAGAATAAACCAGAAACTCATGAGATGGTGTCTGTAGGAAGTAGGTGAGAATGAGCTGGAAGAGGTTCAGGGGCTTCCGGGAGTGTGTTCGGGTGTTGTCTGGGGAGCTGGGTCCACAGTTTGTACACTCAAAAGAGGAAAGGTGGGGAGGTGGCTCTCTGGGGCCACAGAGGAAAAAGAACCTAACTGTATTTCAAAGGAAGAACATCTGGGGAGGGGAGAATTTCATTTTGATTAAAGACAAAAACAAGTGTAAGAAATCATAAACTCTAGGCAATACACTCGGTTTTCTCAGTGGTGGGCTTAGCAATTCTGAAACTATTTTCTCTTTACTCCAGGATCAAGCAAGTAAGTCGGTATGCTGAGGTTTGCAGATGCCAGGTTTCTCCTGTGGGCGCAGGGAGGGAACAAGGGTGGACCCAGGGCTCTGGGGTTGGAACCGGCTGTGGGGGTGTGAACTCACAGTCTCCCACCAGGTGCTCGAGCCACGAGAAGCACGCAGCGCCCAGATCTGGGTTTCTGAAGACGCTCTGCCAGTGAGAAGAGGGTTTTGGGGGAAAATGCTGGGTGGCGGGGCTGTGTCAGAGGAAACGCAAGGTGAGCTGGGAATATCTTTTTTTTTTTTTTAACAGAAAGTAAGAACTGCTCAAAGAATGACAGGTCAAAGGGACACAAATCCATCAGACGGAGCCCTGCTGGCTGAATCTGGACAATTTCAGCATCAAAATACATAATAATAGTAACGGATTAGAACCCACCACACGAAATGAAAACCCAGAAGTCCACCCTGGTACAAATCCGTAAATGGAGAAGGACTCTCTTCCTCGAAGCAGGGCTCATGAATACATGCAAAAAAAAAAAAAAAAGAGAGAGAACTGGAAAATCGTCATTTAGTGACCATGAAATTTAATGAAGGACACTTACGGGCTCCCAAGGCCTCTCTCTAAAGCCTTCCAGTCGCCGTGATGGGCTAACTGATGGCCCAGGCCCTAAGGCCCCGTGAATGGGGCCCCACATGGAAAGAGCATCTGCCTGGGTGATTGAGTGAGTGACCCTCAGATAAGGGATTACCCGGGAGGACCCGGGGGCCCTAACTGCACCCTCCTTACGGAGCCGGGGGGGGGGGGTGTGGGATTTCAGACGCAGGGAGGCCACGTGAAGCCGGGGAAAAGCCTGGAGGGCGCGGCCACAAGTCACAAGCCTGGGCCTCCAGGAGCTGGAGGGGGCAGGAAGGACCCTCCCCCAGAGCCTCCGGAGGCTGCCAGTGGCCCTGCTGGGACACGAGGCAGAATCCGAAGCAGGTCTTGGGGACCAGATGACAGTGTCTTCATGTGATGTTCCACGTAAGCTCTGCTTACAGAGGGGATGGCCTGCCCTCGTCCTTAAGACTCGTGCCCCAAGTATGTGGAGGTGAAATTAGATAAATGAAAAGTTCAGGGCGGAGGGCGCCCATCCCCGCCACCTGTCCTGCTTCATCTGGGTCCCCTGCTGCTGATGTGGGTGGAGGACCTGCAGTCCCGCCTGCGCCCCTGCCTCGCGGCAGCCCAGGTTCACTCCGCGCAAGGGTAAGGTCGGAGGAAGCCCGTCCTCAGGGAGGGCCGCCTTTCCTGCCCCTCCCAGGGCTGGGTTGGGAGGGCTTCCAACACGAGGAAGACCATGCTGCCTTCTACAGACCCCACACCCTTTGGGGGACGCCGGCCCCGCATCCACGGCCTTGTGTGTCCCGCTCGGTGCCCCTGCCTGGGCCTTCTTCGAGACCTGGACCCCGCGGGGAAGTTGGCGCCCTGCCCCAGCCCATCCTGCACCTGCCCCTCGGCCAGCAGAACCGGCGCCCTGCCCCAGGCCCGCCCTCAGCCCTGGCAGCCCTCTCGTCGTCTGGGACCTTCCTCGGCCACAGTCTTCCGTTCCTTCTCGGAACATTCTCGAGGCTTGGCCTCCCTACTCGCTTTCCTTGGTTTTTGGGGCTTCTTTCCAGAGCCATGTTAAATCCATCATTTCCCTGGCTTGTGTGTGTCCTGACACACATCGCTCTTCTCCACAAAGGCTGAGAAAACGTCTCCAGAGACAGCGCTTCTGGGACACCTCCTGGCGGGGAGGCCGCCAGGTGACGCCGGCGCTGACGGCGGGCCGGCCCGGGGCGCTCCCTCTGCTCGGGGAGCTTGTGCAGGGCTTCCTCGCCCGACTCCAGGATCCTGGGAGCCAAGCGGCCTTCAGCCTCGCCACACAGCAGCTCGGCCCCCGACACAGGCCGCAGAGGGAAGGATCGTGCTGTTCGTGACCTTCACATTTGCACCGAACCCTGAGAAACAATGCCCTTTGAACACGCAGCCAAAGTGGGGACGTCTGGCTGCGTTTCCGGGCGCAGAAGGAACTGTACTGTCCCCCCTTCCCTCCCCTTCCCTTCCCGAAAGCTCTTAGCGGCCCTGTCCCCGGCGGGGGGCGTTCCCATCTCCCCAAGTGATCAGGAACGCCGTCAGGGGTCATAAGAGGCTGACTTTCTCTCGGGAAAGCTCTCCACCGCGGTTTGAGGTTATGTATTCGGATATCGTTCTCCTCCACCATTAATTTTCCTAAAATAATGAGCTCCCTCAGATTCTTGTGGGGAAGGGCTTCCAGTAACGTCTGGGCCGATGCCGGGGTGCGGGCAGGGTCGCGTGCTGCCAGCAAGGCCGCCGGGACGTTCCGAGAGCACATGGGGTCTCCGCTCCCTCTGCGGCGCCCCAGCCTGCAGTCGCTGCTTTTCCCATTAGAGACGCAGAGCTGGACGCCCGCGGCGCGCTGCTCGCCAACTTCCTAGACGCCCGGGGTCGGGCTGCCAGCACCCAGCCTGGAGCCCCTGCTCAGCTACAGAACTACCCCATTTTCCACATGGGGCTGGATCCAGGTCCCTGGAACGATAGCGCAAAGCCGCAGGCTTCTTGGGGGAAATGCAGCCAACGCCCCTGCGACCTTCAGCCTTCCAGAGGCCGAGTGAAACCGGCGGGGGCAGAGCAGAGGCGTCCCTAGCGGGCGGGAGCCGCCTGACCACCCCCTCGCGGCCTGCACCGCCCTCCCACAAAGGGGCCAGCATGCTGCCCACCTTTTTTCTAAGTGTCTCTCGCTCTTGTCTGTTGGAGAAAACCCCGGAGAAGCCTGAGGCCAAACCTCTCTTCTCTTGTCTCCGCTCGCGCCCTCTGGACAGTCCTCCGCGAGGACGGCGGCAGCCCTGACCAGCGGAGCCTGCGGGGGGCTCGGTGGGCCGACACCTGGGGGGCAGGCACCCACGACTCCAGGGAGCTCAGAGCTGAAGCTCCGGTCACTTCCAGACACCCCCTGGGGCTCAAGGGGCACCTCTTACACAGTTCTTATTTCAAAATTCGTACTTGAACTAGGCACCTCCAAAATATACGTCGACGTCCGAAACCCCCAGTCCCTGTGAATGGCCTCATGCGGAAGTAAGGTCTTTGCAGGTGGGATTACATCAGGATGAGGTGATGGCGGTGGGCCCTCCACCAGAGACTAGTGTCCCCACGGGAAGGCCACGGGAAGACCCAGAGACACACAAAGGAGGAGGAGGCCACGTGAGGACAGAGGCAAAGGTCCTCTCCAGAGCCACCAATCACCGTTCCAGGCACGTCTGTGGGACCCCCGAGGCCGGAGCTGATTTTGCCTCAACTCTCCACTCGAGGGCTTACACGTACCTACAGCCAAACCCAGCCTCAAATCCAGCCCTGATCTGGTTTGCGAAACACCTACAAGCCAAGACCGGCTCTTAACCCTTTATTTGTAAAGGGTTTTGTATTTACACACACACACACACACACACACACACACACACACACACACCCCAGATGGGTAAACTGAGGCATGCAGTGGGCCATCGGCTGGCTCTAGGTCGCAGGCCAGGGAGACTCAGCAGGGACAAGCCAGTGATTGGGGCCTGGGGGCTCCATGAGCAGAGGGCCCACCGGACCCCTGCTGCACCCACCTGTCCAGGTCCCTGCCCAGGGGAGTGGGCTCTCGGGGGCCGTGAGCTCAGCCTGCCCAGGTCCCTGCCCAGGTCCCTGCCCAGGGGAGTGGGCTCTCGGGGGCCGTGAGCTCAGCCTGTCCAGGTCCCTGCCCAGGGGAGTGGGCTCTCGGGGGCCGTGAGCTCAGCCTGCCCAGGTCCCTGCCCAGGGGAGTGGGCTCTCGGGGGCCGTGAGCTCAGCCTGCCCAGGTCCCTGCCCAGGGGAGTGGGCTCTCGGGGGCCGTGAGCTCAGCCTGCCCAGGTCCTCGCTGCTGCACACGTGGGGACCCATCAAGGCAGGCTGTGGGTCCGCTCTCTACAGCTGGGGCAGCTGGGGCCGGCCCAGGAACATGGGCTTGTCAGTGAGCGGTGAGGGGCTGCACATGTTCACAGAAGACGCGGGAGCATGTCTGGGGCTCCCTGTCCCCGTGGCTTTAACGGTGAGGGCAGCGAGGGAGCTGCCGCTGCAGCCGCTGGTCCGGGCCATCCTCACCGGGCTCTGGCTGGCCACCCGCCCTGGCCGTGATGCACGCCAGCAGACTTCCGGGGTGCAGGGGGCCCTCCCTTCCTGCTCCGGCTCAGCTGGATGTGGGAAGCTCTCTCTTCCCCGCGCAGGCCTGGGGTTCTGGGTGACAGCGGTCAGCCCTCGTCCTTCTGCGAGTCCTCACTCACCCTCTGGACTATGGGTGTTAAAGCAATGATATCTCAGCTCTCCCAGCCTCCCAGGGAAGCCTTCTGTCCACACTCTGGAGGCCATTCCTGGACATCAGCGTGTCCCTCCTCTTGGGCTGCCTTTGAGAACCAAGCCAGTCTCTGCTTCCTGCTTCACCTGCTGGCTGCAGCTGACTCAAACCACTTCCTGGACACCGCCTCCTCCAAGAAGACTGCCAGGATTTGGTGGTGCTGCCAGCACGCCCTCATGGTCGCTCCCTCACTGACTGTATGCATGCACCCCTCTCATGCGTTGGTCATCCTCCCCGTGGGGGGGCCTCTCCCCTCGCCAGCTGGACTGTTCTTACGGCCCAGGATGGGACATGGAGGCATCCAGTGATGAGCATGGTAGGAATGACCAGGGGATCGGAGGCAGGGACCACTAGCTGTGTTGTGTGCCACCTTGGATTCAGTCCAGGGGAGAAAGCTCTCAGGCCCCTGGACTGGAAACCCCAAGTCCAGCCGGGGCCTTAGCTCATGTCCCTTCTGCTTCCCCAACGGAAGGGAGCACTCAGGGAGCTGGCCATGGGCTCCCCACCTCCCCCAAACAAAAGCATTTGTGGAAAACAGGAACCCTGAAACTAGACCCCACTCCTCTCTGAAAGTGTGCGGGTGGTCCGGGCCGGCTGGTTCCCGAGGAAGATGGGACGCTCACCAAGGAATGTCCGCGGGGAGAGGCGGGTGCGGGGGCCTTGATCCCAACGACACTGGGCACGGAGGCTGGGGACGGCTGTCACACCACATGCCTTCAGCACCCCGAGGCCTGAGGCTCTGGGCAGAATGCCTTCCTGCTGGCACACTCCCACCACCAAGACCAGGGCACCAGGGGGCGGGCGGATGCCTCTCTGGTCTATCAGAGCTTGCCCGGCATCGGCTGCATTTTTCCTCTAAAAACAACTCTTTTTCTAACTCAAAGGTCTCATCTTTCTCTGGCAAGCTCCACGGTTTACTCTCGCAGGGCCCCTTCGTCCCCGGGCCGTCGGCTGCCAGGAGGCCGGGGGAAGCCTTGGGGACATGCTCGAAGTCTCGGAGCTTCCCAGTGGGTCAGGCCAGCACCCCAAGGCTCCTCCCCAGGCTTGTGCTCTGACGCGGCGGCCCGACCAAGGAGTCGTGGGGCCCCCGGTGCCACCGGGCCTCCGGGGCTGAGAGCTGTGCTGGGACAGGGGCTCGCCAAGCCAGGACCCCACAGGGGCACGCGACCCAGGACTCGGCCGTGGGCCTGGCTGTGCCCTGCGGCCCCCCCTTGCCCGCCCCGGCTCTGCGACCAGCAGGTGCACACCAGCTGACAGGTGTCCTTGGAAAACATCCACGGCCGCGTCAGAGGGAACCAGCGAAGCACAGTCTCCCCGGGGAAGTCAGAGTGGGGATCTGGGAGGCATCTTGGGGCTGCGTACCAACCAGACCCAGGGTCCACCATGGACCCTACCGAGCCTCAAAATGCACCAGGTGGGGTCCAGGCAGAACGCAGGCCCATGCTGGCCACCAGGAAGACACTGGGACGCAGCGGTGCCCCTGGATACACAGCGCCAGTGGAGACGGGGCCCTCGCCCCTGCCGCACGCCGGGGCCGCCGAGCCACAGCTCCCTGACTCTCAGCCATGTGGGCTTGTGAGCGTGGCACCTGAGCTTCACGACAGCCCTGAGGAACCGGCACACAATCCCCCGTGCTGTCAGTGGCAAAGACAGAACCGGCCAGAATTCAGTCCCGATGCCACTGTCCAAGGCCAAGGCACCTCACTGCCCATCCCGCCCTCGCCAGTCCATCTCCAAGCTGGCCGGTGGGCCTGCTCCAGGTCATCCCGGCTCCAGCCACGTGGGCCCCAGTCCCCACCCCCAGAGGTCACCGCTAGCCCCCGGAGGCCACTTAACTCATTCAAAAGGAGTTAGAATTAAATCTAAGCGATCCTTCGGTTGTGGCTGCAAGAGACACGCTTCGAGTGATCCACAGCCGCGTGTGACGGAGGGTGAGGGCGTGAGGGTGTGTGCATAGTGTTCTCCTCGCGGCGGGGAGCTCCGGTGGTGGCACCAGTGTGGCCGGTGGCACTGGCTTCTCGCCAGCCTCCCGGCACAGCCCGGCAAGCCCTCGGGGACGGGAGTCAGAGGAGGCGCCTGCCAGCGACGGGCCGCGCCCTCAGACTCGGGGGCCTCCTGGCCTGAGCACGTCCAATGAGGAGCACGTCCGGCTATGGCCCCTTCGCCCACGGTGATGGGAGCTTCTTGTACTCTCTGAATAAACCAGTGACCGGCTTCATCCAGCTTGGACCGGCACGGCGGCTTGAAAACACGCCCCCAACACATCCACTCGACAGCACTCCTTTCAACGCGGACGCCCAAGTCCCTTCCCCTGAGCGTGGGCCGGGCTTCGCGACTGGCTTGAAGGGCACGGAAGGCCGTGCACACGAGAGTGTGTGGTGTGCCCGATGAGCTCAGGGACACGGCCGGCCCCACCTGCTCCCCGGGATCGCTCGCCGCAGGGACACCAGCCCCCGGGGTGCGAGGGAGCTCCGGCAGCCCTGTGACGTCCCCGTGGCGGGCTCCTGAGGCCTCCAGGCACATGCTTGGAGGAGGACCCCAGGCCTGGGCAGGTTTCTGATGCTGACGCCGCCAGCCCGGCAGCTTAGCTGGGGGAGCACGGGTCGGCCCTGCCCTGTGGAGCCGCAGCTGGGCTCCCGGCCACAGAAACGGGGAGGTACGTGCCGACGACACATAGCAGCTGTGTTTTTGGGGTGTTTGTTACACAGCAGCACACAGCCGACCCAGCGGGTTAGGGCCTTCCCCGGAACATAAGCCTGGTCGTGTTGCCCCAGAGCTCTAGCCCACCTGCCCCTGGGAAGGACGTGTGCCCTGCACTGAGCATTTGGGACACAACTGTGTACCCAGCTCCGAGAACACAGGGACGAGAAATCAGGTCTAGTGAGGGGCTCGGTATGAAGACCATATCTCTGCCAGTTGTTGTTTCGGTGGCCAGACAGCGCCTGCTCGGCCACGGAAACACGCAAGAAGGCAGGACCCCCGGCCCACCGCTGTGCAGGGGGCAGGACCCCCCAGGCGAGGGCTGGTCTGGGCTGCTTTTCCGTCTCATGTACCCACAGGTGCTTGTCCTGCCATTTGGGCTCCACTGTGGAGAGAGGTTTGCCCGGAGGCCCGCCGAGGGGGAACAGCCCACTCCCCAGGTCTCGGCAACGCAGACCAGGCCGAGGGACTCACGGGGCAGGGGGCAGCGGCCACAAGGTCCCGAAGATGGTCAGCCGCACAGACATGTTAGGACCAGGGAACACGAAGTCGCTGATCCCGAAAGCCCAGGTGCAATGACATCCAGACAAGGAGAAACCTGTGTCTCTAGAGCGAGGTGGCCCTCCAAGGCCCAGTGCCCCCGAGGAGCAGGAAGAAGCTGGCCACGGAGGCCGTGCGGCCCCGGACACGGAGCTCCAGCAGGAACAGACCACGAAGAGCCCCGCTCTTCCCACCGCCGGGCCTCATGCGACGGGCCGTCCCCTCTGAGCCTCACCTTCCTGTCCAGGAGGGAGTGGTGTCCCAGCGCCAAGGGCCATTGTGACTACCGCAGAGGACAGCAAGGGTGAGACACCCCTCGTGTCCCCCCATGTTTCCCATTCCCTTGGTATCTTCCTAGTAACTTGCAGTGATTAATTCTCAGGGACCCCCTTCTTCTGTGCCCAAGCCTTTGTGCGTGGACCCAGGGAGAGGCGCTCCAACCTGGGCCCCTCCCTCGTTTGAACGGAAAATGCTGCCCCGTCGGGGGGCCCGTGTCCTCCCTGCCCCTCCTCTGGCCAGCGACAGCAGGTCTGACCCGCGCCGGTCCCTCTAAGTGGCCGGCAAGGCCGGGTGCCCCCTGAGACAGGTCAAGGCTGAGATATGATCACGGAGCTTCTGGGTACACCTACACACTGTCCCTGTCCCCTCTCCGGGTCTCGGTTTCCCGTGTGAGGCTGCCTTCTGGATGCGGCGGGCCCAACCGGGGTGGGGGGGCGGGGAGTCAGGGCGCCATTCTCAAGTCAAAATAGAGCATTGCTGATTGGACCGAGAGCCGGGGGGCCGGGGGGGCGCTGCTGTCCCCCCGGGGAGGACGGCCCCAGCTCCCAAGTCGCGCACCGTGGGGCTGGTGACTGGGTCACCCGTCATCCTCGGGGCTCCCTTTGGAGCCCCATCCTGTCTTCCACACGCAGACCACGAATTCCTCTGGAAGACATTTCTGTCTGGAAGGCCCAGGGTACGGAAGCCGGGGGAGGAGACTCGGGGCCTCCTCTCTTGTTTGCGTCTCTGCGACAGCCCAAGGTCTCCCCTGTCACCCGCGCTGCCCTTCTGAACGGAACTCCGTGCGCTGTCGTCTGCTGGATTCATCCCTGCAGCGAGGCCTGTCCACACTGGTGTGCCAGGCCTTCCCGATGGGACCAGGCGGCCGGCGGCAGCCTCCAGACCCAGCCCAGCAGCCCCTTGCTTACCTGGAAAATCCTATCAAACCATCCACAGGAGCCGCGACCCACGGCCCCCACGCTGGCTGTCTGCGGCCCGGGGCCCAGAGCTGCCCAGACCAGAGAGGCCGAGCCTCCTGCCCCCTTGGCTTCCTCAAGTCGGGGAGGTTCTGTGGGGATGCACTGCAAAATCTGTGCTCCTGCGAAAGCACGTCCCACACACAGGTCATCTGCGGCCAGGACTCCATGCAACAGCCCTGCCCGGCTGTCGGAGACCGGGCTGTCCCCACGGCAATCGCCAGGCCTCGGACCCAGGTGCCCCTGCCCGCACCGGCTCCCACGGGACCGTGGTTACAATTACTCCCTGGGGGAGCGGCGGGAGCCTTCCAGGAGTGTCCCCAACCTGCTGCTCAGGCTTGGCCTCCTCCCTATGAAACCCGATCCTGCTCTGGTCCCCGACTGCCTTTTAAAGGATGGAACGGCAGCGGACATTTCCTCCTGGCCAGCCCGGCCTGGCTTGGGGAAGGCGGGTCTATGCAAGTCCACCGAATTGGTGACAAAACCCTGGCCTGGAAAATAAGGCAGGACATAAACCTTCGCCAGAGTGAATCACAGCAGTAAGGGGAAGGCGGAGAGGGGCGGGGGCGTGAAATCCCGGCTTCCTCCCCGCCCCGTGCCCTGTGGAGCAGCCACGTGGCCTCTCTCCCTCCTGCACACGCTGAGGGCTTCCAGACGCTGGCCAAGCCCCTGGGCCCAACCTGCCCACTCCGTGCAGAGGAAGGGACCTCTTCCCGGACTGGGGATCGCGGTCCGAGCTGTGTTTCCATAGCAGCCCTAACAGACCACAGCCCTGCCACGCCCCGTGCCGGCCTGCGGGTGAGGGACCCCCGTGGGCGAGCGCACCCCTGCAGGGGGGCTCCCCGGAGCTCCGGAGGGCTCCTATTTCTATTCCTGGGGCTCCGCACCTCTCAGGAAATGGGGCAGAAGTCGGGGGCCGGCTCATCTGCGGAGGAAGGCGATGAGCTGCGGGAAGGGAAAGTCGGTGCGCTGAGCCGGGGGTCGGATTCTGTCCCGTGGGATCTGGGGTTACCAGGGCCCCTCGGCCACGTTACTGGGGCTCAGTCCCGGTTCCTCGGGTACCAGAAGCTCAGGAGTGTGGGCACCGAGCTCAGCCAGGCCGTGGTGTCCCCGTGAGGTGGGGGAGGGGCCCCACTATTGTCACGGGGGCCCCAGGGCTGCCTGGAGGGCCCCACTCTAAGGACCGCATCTGTCTACCTCCCCAGGCCTCACCGGCCTCTGGGTGTCACCACTTAGGGGGCCAGGGTTCTAATACAGGAATTTTGGGGCGTGCAAACATCCAGGGAATGGCCAGCAACCCGAGAGTCACCCCCGACCCCCGAACAGAAAGCAGCCACACCAGGGAGCTGCTCCATGGTCCGGGGCACGAACCGCGCTCTTCGAGTGGCCCACGTCCCGTGCGAGCCCAAACGGCCTGCTTTCCTGTCTCGGCAGGAAGTCCATCCCTGGGCCGCGGTATTGGGGGTTCCGACCGCGGGCGCCGGCTTTCAGTCCGACACACACTGTGCCCTCCCCTCCCGCCCTCAGGGCCGCCCACTGCTGCTCACTCCTGTCCCTCGGCCCCAAAGGAAGACCAAGAAGCCGTTGCAAGTACCTCCCGACGCGTCCTGTCTGTCCCCGCGGGCGGCGAGCTCACTGCGGCCTGGGTGCCCGGAGTCTGAGGCCGTCACACCCCGTCGGCACCTTGTGAGTGCGGCTCAGGCGACACCCGTGTGCTCAGCAGGCTCCCCACCCCTCCCCCTCCCCCGGAGGCCACCTGCTCCCCGCACCAGCCCCAACCTGCTGAGATACCGAGGAAGAGCGTGGGCACAGCGCCAGCTCCCGTCCCCCAAGCACGGGTCTCCAACGGCCCACCCGTCCCAGACAGTGCAGCGCGCGGGCCTGGCCTCTTTCCACGGTGGGCATGTAGGGTCATGGCAAGGATCATGGCAGGGAGGCCCACACGGCCTGCAGCTCCATCCCAACCCGGCATTTCCTTCTGTTTCCACACTGGCCTGACCTGTGCCACCCGTGTGTTGCTTAACGTCTGTGGTTCCCTCTGATAATGGAAGTCCCCAGAAGCTAGAGAGCGGGAGACGGAAGGTCGTGATGCCAAGAAGAGGGAACATCTTAAGATTTCTGCCAAAAGTCGTCTGAGAGCAGCCACCCTCCTCCCCATCCCGCCCACGCCACCCGCCTTGACCGCCCCTTACTGCCCTGCTACCCTCTCCCCCCTCAGGCGGTCCAGCGCATCCCCCTCCCCGGGCCAGGCCACCTCGCCCACAGTTTCACCCGGATGCGGCGCCTGAGGCTCCCTGACTGCCCCTTTCTATCGACAGGGAGGCCATGGCCCTGAGAACCCAGCAGTACGCTGCTGCAGCGGGCACGGGCTCAGAGGCAGGGTCCCCGAGAGCTGGAGAAGATCATTCAATCTCCTTGAGGATAGAGATGACAGGCTCCTGCCTCCGGAGGCTGTGTGGACAACGGCAAGGTAAGGAGCGCTGGCTTTGAGGGCCTCCAGGGAGATCAGGCCCGGAACCCTCACAGAGATGAGGACAGGAGCCCTCAGGGAATTCAAGACAGGAGCCCTCAGGGAATCAGGACAGGAGCCCTCTGGGGCATTTAGTTAGGTAGAGAGAAAGACCCAGGGCAGAGCAAGTGACCCTTTCGGTAGCTGGGCAGGAGACTCATTCACTGCTCCCGTCCCGACGCACATTCCAACAGCGACAGACACAGCCCTCTCTCAGGAGCCTGTGTCCCTATCCTGAGGCCAAAGCGGCATCCGGGGAAGACTGACCACTCACCCCCCGTGGTAACCGACAGCCCCCACACCACCCCCAGCCCCCGACGCCCTCCTGGACGCACGCCCCGGCCTCATACTTGGCAGGGGAGCGCCAGCAGCCTGTGGGGCTGTCCTTGGCCCGCAGGCCCTGATGTGACGAAGGATGGGCTGGACGGCCACAGACGTGCTGGTGCCACAGACTCACTGATTTCACAAGCAAGACGGCCACCTGCCAGCATGCCCCTCACCCAGGGCAGTTCTCACAGCAGGGAGGGCCAGGCAGGGGAGGGGCCGGCAGAGGAAGTGAGGGCACGGGAGGGCGGGAAAGGGGAGGGGGAAGGGCGGGGCCACGCTGGGGGACACACCTGTTCTCAGCAATAACACCCCCCCACCCCACCCACCCCCCGTCTAGCTTAGAGCATGACCCGACTGGGGCCTCTGGGACCTCGTGCAGCCGCGGGGCTGAGACGTGCCCGCACTTTTTGCCCCTGCAGGGTCTGCCTGGCAGAGGGGAGGCTGAGATGCCGACCTCCCAGGGCCGTGGGCCGTCACGACCTTCATCCCCTTCTGGGGCCGACAGAACTGCTGGGACGCTGGCCCTGGTGCGCAGGGCGCTCAATGCAGGGAGAAAAGGAAACCGCTGGGTAAGGAGACCACGCGAAACCGAGAGGCTCTCACACCTCGGACCACGATACAGCACGGCCGGGTCGCAGGGAAGCCCCCTGCAGCCACCCTAGGAGATTACGAAGGGTTTCGAGGCCCAAGACCTAGATTTGATGCCCAGCCCTTGGGCTGCCAGCTGTGGGGCCCGAGGCAGGGCTCGCTGTCTGGGGTCCAGCTGGGGGTCCCGCTGGTCCCATTCTGTTCAGGGGTCAGGAGCTGGGGTCACAGCAGTAAAGCAAGGCGGGCAGGAGCTGAGCACGCCGATGGAGACCCTGGGCCCGGCTGCACGGATGGGCGAGGTTCTCTCCTGCAGACAACACTCCCTTCACCCCCAAACACTCTCCCCAAGTCTTCAGATCCTGCTCGCCCAGAGGGCACCCTTGAAACCAGCGTCTGCTCGAGGTCCCACCAGCCCTCTTCCGAGACATGCGAGAGCCGCGGGGGCTCCCCGACCCCGCTGGACGGGGACGGCATCCGGGAGGCCGTCTAGAAAGTGATGATGTCCAACCCAGAACCATGGGAGGACCCAGAAATGTTTCCACTGAAAAGAGGCACCTGCGGGGCCCCCGGGGGGCTCCGGCGGCTAAACCTCTGCCTCTGTCCCTCCGCGCATGATGTCAGGTTTGGTTCCCCTTGGCGGGGGACCGCTTCCCCTCTGCCCCTCCCCTGCTGGATGCTCCCTCTTTCCCCTCTCTCATATCAATAAATAAAATTTAAAAAACCCAAGAGGCCCCCAAATGGCTCGACACCCAGATTAACTGTCATAAGTATTTGGGCCCACACACTGCTCCAAGGCCCATGGCCCCCGCGAGTACTACTTCGCAGCACCCAGGATCGGAGCGGGGAGACAGGCGGAGGAGTAGGGGCGGCAGCGGGGTTGGGTCGCGGCTGGGGACCACCACGGTTCATGTTTCTGTGGCTTTTCCCACAGCGACAGGGGGCACAGGGAACTGTCCCTTCTGGGAGATCGTGTCCCCCGAGCCCAGCCCAGTGCCCCGCATACAGCAGGAGCACAATAGACGCACGGTGTGTAAACACACTTACCCAGCACTTCCCAGAGAGGGGCTCCCAGAGCCGTGCGGGCAACATACCCACAATTCCCAACATCCCCCCGGAGTCGGGGCCCGGGTGGCGCCGCGAGAGACCCAGCAGAAGTGAACCACCACAGGGGACCCCGGGGGCCGCTGCACCCCCAGGTGTCTTTCTGACTCTGCGCTCGGACACTGGCTTGGGAAGTGCCACCAGGTCTGTGCTGTCCTCAGAGGTGACAGCGGCAGAGCCGGGCTCCAGAGGGCCTGACAAAGGTCTGCGTGTGTTTCTCCTTGAGCCTCCAGAAGGTCGAAACGGGGCGACTGTGCACACAGTGCCCTCCCACTGTTTACGACGAGCATCTTCCCCTTGGCGGGGACACTCGTGCGCACAGGATTTGGGAAAGGAGGGTCTTTCTCTTCAAATGGGACAATTGGGGCAACACTTGGCCCCCCGAGTGTTCATTCCCGAGCAAGGGCGGGGCGTGTCCCGCGTGCAGAGGCTGCTAGTGCCCCACGGTCACGGGGTCAACAGGAGGACCCCTGCCCCGGGGAGCTTGGGTCCACAGCAGTGCCTCCTAACTGGTGCACACAGGAGCCCCCGGGGGTCTTCTGAGAGCTGAACGTCCCGCAGCAGGTCTGAGCAGGGTGAGGGTCTGCCTTTCCAGCAGGGTCCCGGGGGATCCTGAGGCTGCCGGGCCTAGCAGTGCTGACGACCTCTGGGGGCTTGCTAGAGATGAACATTCTGGGGCCGCACCCAGGTCTCCGGAAGCAGGAGCTCGGGGAGAGGGGCTCACAGATCCGGGCGTCGAGAGCCCTCCTGCGGATCCCAACGCTCTAGCAAGTCTGAGCATCGCCGGGCCCAGACTGTGCTCGGTCCGGGAGCGGCCACTTCCGCCTCCCTTGCACAAGACGACATCATCAAGCAAGAACGGACCGTCCTGCTGAGTCAGTCGGAGCCTCAGAACCCTTCTCAACCCAGCCGCCCAGCCCCTCCCCCGCCCCCGGGAGCCGGCCCTCGGGGCGACGGCTATGACATCGTGTGCACCGGACAGACCGCCACCCGCGGTGTGACAGATGCCACAGGGCCGGGAGCTCCGGGGGGCGGGGCAGCTGTCCCAGCAGGGGTGACCCAGGACTTGGGCTCTGGGACCATGAGCGGGAGCCCCCAGGGCAGGAACAGGAGGCGCTCCGGGCAGGGCTGGCTGCAGGGTTTGCTTGGAAACAGGGAGCGTGAATCAGCCGAGGGCCAGACTGATTCCCAAGCGGGACGGGGTCACAGAAGGAGGCCCGGGAGCCAGAGGCCTGTGGGAGCAAGGCCAGCACACACGGTGGAGGCCAGAATCCCCGCAGCGCCCCCTCTCCTGCCACCTGTTGGGACCCCGCTGGCGCAGGGGGTCGGTGAGGTGGGTGTCCCAGTGCCCCCCTCCTGGAGACCCTGCTGGAGAGAAAGGGCCAGGCAGGGGCGCGGGGGGAGGAGGAGGAGGAGGAGGAGGAGGAGGAGGAGGAGGAGGAGGAGGGACCTATCACGGGATTCGAGACCCTCCAAGATAAACATACCGAAAAACTGAAAATGTTGGGCCTCTCGTATCAGCCACGGGAAAAACACAGCATCAGGCAGGGCGTTTTAATAAAGCGTTCTGTCTGGTTCTGATTTCACAGATGTAAGGAAACGCAGGCGGTCTGGCATTAGGTCGGACTACTTCAGGCTGTTCCTATAAACCACATTTGGGATTCTCTCAGCGTTTCTGAGATTCAATTTACAGAGACTTCTCCGAGTCCAAAAACCCCTAAGTAAACTCTGGGGGGACAGTGTTGTTGGGTCCTGGGTGGGGAACGCGTTTCCGCAGAGTAGCTCCTCCAGCAGAGTGAGCGGGCCGCCCTTTGCCATCTGGACCGGCCGAAGCCAGCCTCGTTCCCAGGGCAGTGACGCTGCCTTGAGCAGATGGGGCCTTTCCTTCCTGCACGCAAGACGGTCTGCATTTTTATCAAAGAGAACGTGCCTATTGATAGAACCTGTGCGCATCTGGCCAGGCTGTATCTCCCAAGGCCAAGGGCACGGAGGGCGCTGCTGGGCTTCCAGGGACCCCGACAAGACCCAAGAGGCTCTCAGCGCGAGCCCACCTGGGCGTCCACGTCCCCTCCATCTGCTCAGGGCTCACCAGCCAGGAGAGCTGGACCCCGGCGATCTCACGCAGGGACCTGTGGGCCAGACAGCCACGGCTCCTGCCTCGGACTGGGGCACCTCCCACACCCCTCCTCCCCCACGACAGAGCCCCCGTTCCTGCCCTGCTGACCCTGTCCAGACGGCAGGGCCCTGAGACAGTCTGTTTCATGGCAGCTGCTCTGGGACTCATCCCGACTCGATCACGGGCTGCTTCCTGAGTCCTCTGGCCGGCCGCGCCCCCCAGCCCACCAGAGCCCTGGAACCGGAGCCCTCCCAGGGAGTAAAATGTTTATTTTACTTTGCATACATTTTTCCAACACAAAGAGGCTCAAGCAGAGGCCGCTCTCGGGGCCCTGGCTGGCACATTCTGCAGCCACTCGTGCCATGCCTGCGGGGCTACCTTCTGTGAGCGGAAGTGGGACCCTTGCCACCTTCGGGGAGCGGGGGAGCCGTGGCTGACACTTGTCTCAGAGCCGTCTTCTGACTCTTCACCCCGGCCGGTCTCCGGGAGAAAGGACGACCGGCAAGCGCCAGCTGAAAGCTTCGTCAGGAGCCCCGGCCAAAATCAACCCTCCAGCACGTGCTGCGAGTCTGGCTCTCCTTCCCCCAAACCCGTCACGGGGTGGGAGCCCGCCGGGGGCGGGGGCGGCCCGGATCCTCCACAGCCGCTGCCCCAGACCGGCAGTGGAGGATCAGCTTGAATCCAGAGGCTTCTGGCTCAGTGGAGGTCCTCTCGTCGCTAGCCGGTTTGGAAGGAGAGGGGAGGAAAGGCCAACTTCGGACACCCATCGACAGGACCCCATCAGGACCTTCTGAGAAAGCCAGGGTCTCACCGGAGAAAGACACCCTAGAACGTGGAGACCCGGGGTCGGGAGCTCGTCCCGAAAGGAAGGTCACGGGGCCAGCCCACACCCCGTTCGGGCGGCCCTGGAATCTAGAATACACTAATGATAACGAGCACCACGCACTGTAGGTGGGTGAGGTCTCACCCCAGATTCGAACGTTTCCACTGTCCCACCCAGGCTGGTATGTGTGTGTGCGTGTAAGACAGGGTGCAAGTGTTTTCATGCATGTGATTGTGAGTGAATGTTTGTATGCAAGTTCATGAATGCACCTGTGTGTACGTGTGCATACATATGTGTGCACGTGTGTGCCTGTGTGTGCATGCATCTGTGTGCACATGTGTGCCCGTGTGTGCGTGCATCTGTGTGCATCTGCCTGTGTGCGCATGCATCTGTGTGCACATATGTGCCTGCACGTGCATGCATTCATGTATGCGTGTACGTGTGTGCATGCATCTGTGCATAAGTGTGCATGCATGTGTGTGCCCGTGTGCATGCCTGTGTGCACATGCATCTGTGTGTACATGGATGCATGTGCCCACATGTGCATGCATCTGTGTGTATATGCATATGCGTGAGCATGCATCTGTGTGTACGCATGCATGCATCTGTGTGCACACCATGTGTGTGCCCATGTATGTGTGCATATATGGGTACATCCCTGTGTACGTGCATCTGTGTGCATATATGTGCCCTGTGTGTGCACGTATGCATGTATGCATGTATGTGTACGTATCTGTGCATGCTTGTGCATGCATGTGTGCCCACGTGCATGTGTATGTATGTGTACATGCCTGTGTGCACATGCATCTGTGTGTACATGCATGCATGCGTGCATGTGCCCACGTGTGCATGCATCTGTATGTATATGTGTGAGCATGCATCCGTGTGTACATGCATGCATCCGTGTGCGCATCATGTGTGCCCATGTAGGTGTGCATGTATGTATACATTCCTGTGTGTGCACCTGTGTGCACATGCATGTATGTGCCCGCGTGTGCATGCACCTGTGTGTGTGTGTGTGTGTGTGTGTGTGTGTGTGCACGCACGCATGCATACCAGCACAAGCCCAGCCCGAGGCCGGCCGGAGCCAGGGCCCATCGGAAGGCAGTGTCCCCTGAATAAACTGTCTGCGGCACATGCTTACTTGGGATCTGCGCCCCTGAGGTCGCAAGGGACCCCAGCACCTTCCGGCACACTCCCGAGGGAACAGCTCGTGAGTGTGGTCCCCGGGCAGCAGGGCTCTTCCCTGGCGAGCTTCAGAGGTGGCTGCAGCCAGAGATGGAGGCTCTGGGGCCAGGAGGCGCAGGCACCACCACCGCTCTGTAGTGAGGGGAGAGAAAACAGACCCTGCGCCAGAAGGAGAGGAAACGGAGACCACGCGGCCAAGAAAAATGGCCTTTTTCTTTCCAGTCTCTTGCTAAAATAGCTTTCTCCTTGGCTGCGTCTTTGGGGACATGGCAGAAGGAAGACGTTCGAGGGCCGGTTCCTCCCACTTTCTGCAGGGATTTCCAGCAGCAGACGGCGGCACGGTGGCGGAGCAGTCCTCGGCAGCCTGCCCCTGGGAGACGTGGGGGCAGGCCGGGGACACGCAGGGCCGCCAGAGCAGCAGGGGTGCCCAGGACCAGGAGCAGTCTTCCCTCACACGGAGCCCTGTCAGGTACAGAGTGGCGGCCCGGGCGCCGTGCAGCCTCCCCCCTGCTGGGCAGCACGGGCTGCCCCGGGCGTCAGGGCCCCCCCCCCCCCCGCATCTGCACCGGGGCTGAGAACCCGCGTGCTGACCCGCCCGCTCCATCAGTGAGGGCTCCATCCGACACTGGTGAGCCTAGGCCACTCTCCCAGTCGTCCACGCTTTGTGGGCCGATCGCTGTGGATCAGGCCCGGCGGCTTCTCCTACCCGGGCCGCGCCCGCCATCCCTTGTCGCTGCACCTGGGACGAGGAACAAGGCTGGCCCGCCTCCCATCACGTCCCCCTCATGAGGGGCTCCGGCGGAGGCTGCGCGGTGTGCCTCTCCTTTCTACCCCGAGCGCGGCGGCCACGTAACGTGGGCCACAGAATGTCTCCTGCTCGATGCGCCGAGATCTGTTTCACGGCCCCGAATACGGTCTGTGTCGCCGACTGGCCCGTGTCCAGTGGTGAGACACGTGTATTCTGCGGATGTGGGCGGGACTGTCCCGTGAATGCCCCTTCAGTCCGCGGTGCAGCTGGCAGATGGGGGCTTCCCGAGAGGGGCGAGCGCACGGACCGCGGCCACGTCGTCCGTCAGAGGGACGCTCCCGTCATGAGGTGCCCTCTGCCCCCTGCTGATGCCCATTCGGCATCTGCGTCACAGTATGTGTTTTCACGCTGTAACTCATTCTGCCCTCTTCCAATCCACCTATGTTTTTATGTTTACATGGGATTTTTTTTCATAGCGTAGATTGGGTTTTATTTTCTTTCCCACTCTCACACTCTGTCTCCAGTCCTGGGTCCACGGAGGACAGGTGGATGCCGATGAACACTCCTCCCATGGGCCACTCTTTGGTGGCCGACAGAGGGTCCTCCTGAGGTCCAGACGGTGGCGCTCCGGGGACACAGCGGAGTCCTTGGGAAAGGACCGCGAGGCATCTGGGCAGGTGCCCATGGGGCACAGCCCCTCCATCCCAGCCCCTCGGGGTGCTTAGAAGGTGCCCAGCCCACACCCCACAGCCCCCCCAAAGCCCCTTCTACCAGAGCTCCCCCTGAACCTTCCCGCCTGTCCTCCCTCTACGGGCAGGGGCCACCCCCCCATCTCCAGTTCCACATCAGCGGCACGGGGGTGAGTGGCGGGCCATCTCAGGGACTTGGCCAAGGAATGAGGGCTGGAAAGTCACCATGCCCCCAGGAGAGCCGATAAACCCTCGCATCCATCCGGGCCCGTCCCAGGCCGGGGAGCTCTCAGAAGTCGGGGCCACCTCTGCCGGAAGACCACCAGAGGCAGCTTACACGGCAAGGACTGGGTGCGGCTGCTTTGCTTCATGGCGGCACGAGAAAGGCCCCCAGCCCCCACGCGGGGCGGGATCGGCCAGAGGAGCCACAGGCGAGGTTCCCTGGAGCGTCCCCGCGGCTGCCTTGGGGACGCTCGGCACCAGGATGGAGTGCGGACACGGTCCCCATCCGGAGTAACTGGAGAGCTTGCTGCTCCCACAGACCCAGCGTTCCGACTCCAACGGAATCACGTGGCAAGAAAAACCCGGGGGCTTGGCAGTGGGGCGCGGGGCTGGGCGGGGGAGAGGAGAACAGGAGGGGCGCAGGAAGTCCCACAGGTTCCTAAACACTGGGCCCCTCCGCCCGTCAGGAAACAGTGTTTTAATTTGTGCTGATTAACCCAGAGCCTCATTGCAGGGCTGGAAGCTGGGCACGCGGTGTGCGCAGTCTGGCCCCCCTCCCCCGGCTCCCCCGACGCTCCCCCTTCCGTCCAGTGACTGAAGGGGTAAATTCCTCCGGAAATGTTTCTGCTCCAATGAAGCATTAGCACCTGCCAGTCACGGAGATGCCTCGGGAGCCTCGCCTGAGCTCGGGGGTCTCTCTCGCCTTGGAAGAGCCCACCGGTCGGGCGCTGGAGCCACACATGGTGGGTGGGCTGGGCCCCCGGCCCACCGAGGCTCTCGGGCGGTGTGAGCGGCCGTCGCTTGGTCATCTATGGGTCACATGCGTGGTTCACGTAACACCTGCTCTGGATTTCATTGTCTTGTTTCAAAGCCACACTTTACTCCAACTTGCTACAAAAGCGGGTGAGTAAGCGGGATCCCGGGCCGGTCGCTGGAGTTTCGTCGGACGACGGGCCTGCCTTCAGGCTGACAGGTGGCAGCACGACCCGCCACACTCAGCTGAGATGCCGGCGAGGGACGCGGACTCAGCGGGCATGGGGAAAGGCGCCAGCTGAACGTGACCTCCGCTACCGAGCACGGAGGTCAAGGCCTCTCGGAGCGGGACCCGCTCTGCTCCTCCGCAGGATGGGGGTGGGATTTCTGCGCTGGCTCGGGGGCTGCTGCCTCCACCCCCCACGTGCTGCTGGGGAGACCCTCGGGGGCACCTCCAGCCCCGATGGAAGGACACGGGGTCCCCAGCCGGCTCCCTTGGAGCTCTGGGTCCGACCCATGGCCCTGTCCCGGCTGTGCCTCTGGTCCTCCCGAGAGAGACGCCAACAACGGCCGTTCACGCAGGCGTCTCCGAAGACGAGCGCACCCCGGGGTGGAGCAGGGGGGCCCCCACAGACAATATTCGCGTCTCTGCAGCCTTGAAGCACTTACAAGTCTTGTCCCAGCCCCTGGGTGCAGACCCGCTCACTCCCCTGGAGTCGGCCAGGCAGCGGGGGGCCCGGGAAGCAGGTGCAGCTTTAAAAAGGCAGGAAAGCCCGGGCTCAAATCCTCGCTCCTTTCTTACTAGTGACCTGGTCTTGGGGAAACCTCCTGACCTCTTTGAGATGAACCCCCTTGGGGTCGGAAAACATACTTTGTCTGGTGGTTTTCATCTTCGATGTATGGGGAACTGTTTCACGGCCCGGAATGTGGTCCATCTGGATGAAGGTTCCATGTGCATTCTGCCGGGTGCTGGAATGTTCTGTGGACGCCAGAGGGGTCCAGTCAACCGACGACGTTTTTCGAGTCTCCTGTGTCATCGCTGGTCTTGGGTCGACTGGCTCTATGGTGGCTGGGAGCGGGCTGCCGTGTGGGCTTCACCGCCTGCGGCCAACACTCACCAGCGGCTGCTGCGAGGGGTTTTCCAGATGTGAGTAGGTCCCTCACCAGCTGGCTGTAGGGAAAGCAGAGGACCCCGGGCTTGGGGCCCACCTGCCTCGGTCAGGGGTCCCTAAAGGACGGCTGAGGCTTCCCCAGGGACACAGGGCCTTCCTCCAAGCAGCAGTGCTGGCCACGCCGTGCCCACACCCGGGCTGTCGGACTTGCATCTCTGGCCGCGCCACTGCCCAAGCCGATGCCCCGCGCTCCCCACACCGCAGCTGCCATGGTCGGCCACGCTGGCTGAGCCGCCACCAACACCCCCCACCCCCGCGGCCACGCGCGGCCCCGCGTCCCCCCAGCGCAAGCGGCGCTTGCCGAGCACGTCTGAAGCTGTGCGTAAGGACGTGCATGTGGACCATTTGTGTCTCGTAGACGAACTGACCCTGTGTCCTAAAAACCGACTTCCTCATCCCCGGAAAAAGCCCTTGATGTGAAATGTGCAATCTACTTGGGCACTAGCATGGCCCGGCCAGCCTCCTAAAGATTAGCGTCGGGGGTCTAGCTGTCCCAACCACTCACGTCCCACCTGCGTGGGCCTTTCTTGGACGCCGCACGTCCTGCAGGCAGCGGAAGGGGGGGGGGCTCCCCGCGTAGAGGGTCCTCGCCGTCTATCTCAGCTTGGAGGCTTAGACGGTCTACAGGGCTCGCAGCCCCGCCCCGTCCACGGCACCCTTGTCCCCAGGCCGTCCCGAGACCTGTCTCCGCCAGCAATTTGTTTATAATGCGGCTTCGTGTGGCCTCCTCAATGTTTACTCTACCCGGGGTTGATTTCACTCACTGCAACTGTGGGTTTATGGTTTCCAGCAAACTCAGAAAACTTCTGGTCGTGATTTTTTCAGAACATTTTCTGTCCCTGCCGCTCTCTCTCCTTTTCCCAGAACCCAGAACACAGGGGCTGGATGGCTGGTTGTGACCCCACAGGGCACCGGCTTCTGTTACTTTGTTTTTCAGGGGGTTTTTTTTTCCCCTCTCTGTTTGGACTTGAATCATTTGTATAGCTGATCTTTAATTCCACAGTGTTTTTCTGCTGTGAATCCCATCCAGCATGCTTTTCAGTTTGAATATTAATATATTCAGCTTGGAGGCTTAGACGGTCTACACGGACAGACCCCATGTCCGTCCAGCTATGGGCCGGTTCAAACCCCTCCCCTGTGATCTGCTTTCTGCCCTCCTGTCTCTCCCTTGTTTTCTTCCTCCCATCATCACGGCTCCTTTTGATTCCTCAAGGGACGTGTTCTGATGACTCCCCTCTACCCCCGCCCTGGGGAGCACTGATGGCTCCAGCTCCACGTCTTATCTTTAGGGGATGCTCCGAAAATATAAAAATATTTTCATCTCTTAAAGTTCCATTTGTGAGTCTTTTCATATTTTTCATTCCTCTTACTATGCATTCCTCCCTCCTTCCTGGACATGTGGCGCGTATTTCCAACAGCCGTTTTAACGTCCTCGTCTGTTAGTTCCCTCGTCTCTGCCTCTCCTGGGTCCCCTTGTGCGGAGTCGTTTCCTCTCGGACTGTGGATCTTGACTTTGGGCTCTTTTCCGTGCCTGCCTACTTTTGACTGAGGGCCACACATTGTGGATGTGCCTGCCCTGTGGCTTTCTGGCTCTTGCTGCGCTCCTTTAAATAGTGCAGGACCTCACCCTGGGGTGCGGTTCGGGTATTCGGAATTTGCCAGTTCCTCCCGAGCCTTGCTTTCAGGTTAGGGTCCAGAGCGGACTTTGGTGACAGGTGATTTGCCACCGTGATTCAGAGAGTCCGCTTCTGAGACTCCACGCCCGTCTATTCTAAGGTCCCCCCTCCGCCTGCCGGCCCACAACCCAGCCCGGCCCGCGGGAGTGCCCTCACACACACGCGCGCTCAGCACTGGCCACCACCCCGCGGCCGCTCCGCGGGTCCCCGGCCCTCCGCCCTCAGCTCCTGCCGACGAGGTCGCTCCGGACTGGCCAGAATCACGTGTCCCCAAACCACTACAATTTTCAGATGAGTTTTTTGGTCTCATGCCCAGCTGATAATTTTTTTATTTGCACCTTTTACATAAAAGCCCTAAGAATCCATTACCCTCTGCTGACAGTATCATTTCACCAAATCACGTAAAGGACGCAATCGCAGGCTGTAGGGCGTTCCTTCTCCAGGTAGGACAGCCCTTATATACTGATTTATAAACTCTGTGCAGCTTCCTTATTTAGCCAGAGACGGCGAGCATGTTTCACAGGCTGGTACTTGAGGACAATATTGAGTAGAGATGATGGAGATACGTGCCTGGCGACAGGGGTTGGGGAGCTAGTGTTGCTATTGGATATCTGCATGTGAAGCCGACGTCGTGAGTCCAGCAGAGGGGCCAGCAGGTCTCCGACCCTGGGGGCTGCCGGCTGTGCCCGGTAGGCGGGTGGCACAGCCTGTCACCGGGCTCTGCGGACCCCGGTCTCCAAAGCGCACTCCACGCACCTCCCCACGCCCCAGGGAAGCGGTTCACAGCAACGTCAGTCTGAACCCGCAAACTGACCCTAACGGGTGGCCGTGAAGCCAGGGCTGGAGCCCCGGTCCCCTCGGCAGCAGGCCAGGCTGTCTCCCGCTTTCGAGAGCTTCCCAAGCACCAAGTGCTCACGTGCCGTCTCACGACGCTTTGCCAAATCTCCGTGATGCCTGCCTCATTACTCCCTGAATGCGTTTCCTTAAAATCGACTCATTTCTGAAATACCCAAATTGACCTTAAAAAGACATTTACGTCACATCTATCGACGGGAAATCAGTATCACTGGTTTTAAAACAAAAACTCAGGGAATCCATGAAAATAAAATACAGTGAAAACAATACACTATGAGGAAACTCCAGCTAGACACTCTCGCTCTCCTGTGGCTTCCTCTTTCTTCATTAGAAGGAGAGACCAGGAATCCTTTGAGAGGCACTATAGTTGTAAGAACAGCCAACTGAGATTCCCTTCGATATAATTGGAAATCTTGGAAAAGATGCTACAGCTTCTGGTTCAATCGGGCTGACTGAATGCCCCCTATTTTTCTCTGCCCCTGAGTCAAACCAAAGTGAGAGCAAAGGGACAGAAGAAGCAAAGCCATCAGGAACGACAGAGGGAGGAGGTAGGTGCCCTCAGACGAAAGGTGACAGCGCAGGGGGAGACGGCGGAGGGTCTGTGTGGCCCAGAGCGATGCGGACGAGCTGTAACTATAGTGCATACAGAGGGAGAGGCCCGCTGGGAGAGCGCTGGTTCAGAGAGAGAACCTTCTAGTAGTGTATGGGGTGAAGGGTCCAGGAATCCCCAAATGTGGGAGCATGGAGTAGGGTGGAAAACCAGCCTGCTAAGTCCCTTTTCCTCCCCACCTCAGACCGGCCGAGACAACTCGTCCTCCAGCCTGGCGTGGGTAAGGAAGGGGTTGCTCTGCTAGGGGGACCCAAAGCACAACGCAAGGGAAGGGGCAGCTGTCTTTAAGACCTGCACCCATCTCTCCCAGCCCCTGCTGGGGTCTGGGGTCCCACTTAGTCTTCCTCACCCCCAGCTGGAACCGGGGGGGCCCGCTCCAGGAGCCCAGGAGTAGGAACCACACGGATGCCGACATTCAGGAGCTCTCTAATGAGGCACCTGGCCCGTGTCCTTCCCTTCCCGAGGAGCCTGCTGAGAAATCCCAGTACACTCATACATCCAGTCTAATATTGTCTCCCCCCACCCCCGCGTGTCACGCCATCCAGCCCTCCGCTCAAGAACAATCCGGGTAAACCCGCCATGATTGGGTGAGTGTGACCTCCAGGGGCCACATCCGGACTTCCCAGGGATTTCAGAAACATCATCTACCTCCTGACCCTGAGCGTCGTCGTAGGAGTCCTACAGGTCTTGGCCGTTACTACCTCCTGCTCGATTCCCAAGGTCATTCCCCGCGAGTCCGCTCAGCAAGTATTTATGGCATCCTCCCCCCAGCATGTGTCAAGGATTGGGTGCCTGGACAAGCCCAGGGACCCCGTATCTGAGGGGCAGGACAGATCGTACCCCGGAAAGATGTGCACAGCCGTCCGCTGGGGATGTGTGCCAGGAAGACATCAGGGCAGGTGGGGGGACAGCAGGTACGTGAGCAGGCCTTTGAACAGAGCTGGGGGGTGGTCTGGGCAGAAGGGCAGCAGGAGAGGTGGGGACTGGGGTCGGGGACGAGGGACACAGGCCCTCTCTGGCCACTCACCCTCTGGACGGCGGAGCACGGGCTGGGGTGGGGGAGGGGCAGGCCCCTGAGCGCCGCAGCTGGAGGCCAGGTGAGAGAGGAGGGGCCCGCAGGCCTGTGATGGAGGTGGTGACAAGATTTTGGCTCCATCCTGAGAACGGCGCCACCGGAGCTGCTGCAGGGAGGAATGTGGGCACGGTGCTGTGGAGGCATCCAGGGTGCTTCCGAGGCTCTTGGCCCCGGGCAAGTGGAAGGCGGGCTGGCCGGCAGTGCCCCAGTGTCCGGGCCGCGCGGGGAAGGGCAGGCGGGGGAGGGGCAGGGGCCAGGGCCCGAGGCCGGGATGCTGAGCAGTTTTCCAGAAGGAAGGGGCCCTCGGGCGTCCATTCCCCGTCCCCTCCCCTCGGCAGACCAAAGAGAGGAGCATGTGCGAGAGGGCCACTGACCGCCGTTCCGCACCTACAGTCCCCACGGCCATGTCGTCAGTGACCTAGTCGTGGCTGGGGGCGCCAGGGAGGAAGGATGGGGGATTCCTGCATCCAGCAGCAGAAACAGAGCACAGGAAAGTGACCGCGAGACTCCAGTGCGGCTCCCTGGGGCTTCGGACCAGGCGACGGTCAGGGTCTCTACCACCTGTGACCCCGGCTTCAACCCTCCCAGCCGCCTCAGTGACCGGCTGCAGGAAATGAGGTGGAGGGAGACACAGGGACCGGCCCAAGGTCACACAGCACATCGGCAGCTGAGACCCGAACTCAGACGCCCAGGTCCCAGCCCAGCGTTCCCTCCAACACACCTGCAACAAATGCCTTTTAACACAGACAGTAGAGCCCACAGAAGATGCTCAATGTATTAGTCATGTGAGAAGCACCAATCCAAAGCCCTGGGAGGGACCACGGCCGCAGGGTGGCCGAGAATCACCACCAGGGACCCTGCGTGACGGCAGCCCGGGGGCAGCAGGGCTCCCTGGGGCTCCGTGCCCCACCATGCAGAACATGGCCTTCAGCAGCGAGTGGACGAGCCAGTACAGGTGTCTGCTGTGGGGAACACCGCAAGCAATGAGGGGGAGCAGACCATCCCGACCACAGCGACCGTCAGACGCGTCATGGCATGGGGGGGGGGGGGGACACACACACAGAGGGTCCCATCCTAACGTCCCGGAGAAGGCAGCTCTGGCCTCCGGCGACAGAAATCAGATGGGGCTGCACAGGGCGGTGAGGGTGGGAGGGCCGAGCGGGGCCTGGGGGTCCTGTGGGTGCAGCGGGGGCCGAGCCAGGGGCTGGCGGGTGGGAAGGGTCAGACTGCAGAGGGCAGGAGGGGATTTTCTGTGCCCTCCCTGTGACGGTCACACCACTGTGTGCGCGTGGGAGGCAGATTCTACTGGAGATCACATCCCACAGCCGCAACGCCAGATGAGGTCCAGCTCAACTCCGTGCACGCCCTCCGTGCCCTCCTGTCCCTCCTCCCACAGGACAGCCCTCTGTCCCCATGCATCCCTCTCTCGGACCCGCCCAGAGACCCCCCGCTCCCGCCTGCCGGGGACTCCCACCGCCATCCACACGCCCCTGAGCCCGCCAGGCTCTCCGGGAGGACGCACACGTGCCCGTCACCACGGATGCCCAGCCCTTTCCAGAGCTGGCCCCACAGCAGGTGTTCACGAAGAGTGACCACGCGGACACATCGGAGATCGAAGTAAGCTCCAGAGAAAAGACAGACAAAAGGACCTCCCTACTCCCCATATTTCTTTGGCAAAAGAAAACAGTTTGTCAAAAAAAGATGCGTGCCCCAGATGGCAACAGAGCCCCCCACGGAGCCGCCCCAGATCCCCGAGGAGCAAGTGACAGCGTCCTACCTGTCCCAGCGGTGGGGCCCCAGACTCCTGCTCAGAGCGCGGTGTCGGCCTGGAAAACGTAAGGGGAGAAAACGGTTAATCACCACGTCCAGAGTCTCGTCTTTCCCAGCTGCAGCTCTGCTGGGCCGAAAACCAGCAGAGAAAGTTCGGCCGAGTTTGGTGCCCACTCCAACGCCAGAGCCTCTGAGTTTCGGACCAGACTTCAGTCTTCTGAAGCTGAGGCTCTGGTAACACTTGGCTCAAGCAACAGGGAAGGTAGGAGGCTCATAAAAAGGATGGGAAAGGCTACCCGGGCGCCAATTAGCTCTTACAAAACTGTGTTTTGATGAGCAAAGTGCAAATGAATCAGCTGCACACGGCCCACGGTCCCTGGAAGTGGCCACAGGCCTGACAGTCATGGGGGCGGCAAGCAGGCGAGGCGGGGGCGGGAGGCAGCGGGGAGATGGCCCTGTGTGCCCAGACCATACCCCATGTCTGCCAAATCCCTAATCCTGGGAGGGGGTGGATCGCTGAAGACATCTGGCTGAAAGAAAAACACGGCTGGCTGCTCATCCTTCCTCGAAGCAAAGATTATTCTCATTAAAACACAATCTGATCATCTGTTGGGAGGAGCGCGTCACCGCGGAGTGGTGCAGAGACGCACAGGGTTCCCCAACGGCTGTCCCGTCCGCGGCGCGGCTGGCGCAGGCTCCCTCTGACGGCCGCGGAGGTCCCCGCCCGCATCCCCCGCCTGCCTCCGCCAGACGCGGCCCCCCCACAGTCAAGGTTAATCATGGGTATGGACGTGGAGGGGCCGTGGCACCGGGTCGACTGGGCAGATGCCAGGGTCGGCGTCCCCAGGCGGGTACTGGGTGGCCATGGAGAGCACGCGGTCAGCCGGCTCCAAGTCGGGGAAGGGGGTGCCACTCTTTGCAAGCTGGGTGGGCCTCCCCCAACCAGGGGACATCCTCAGGAGCAAAAACGGAGTCTTCCCGAATTAGGCACAATTCTGCCTCGTGACCGTAGCAGACATCTTGCTGGAGTTCCCAGACTGTTGAGCTGCCCCGTGGGTTTCAGATGTGCCAGCCCCACGATCCTTCGAATAAAAACAGCTCTCTCTCTACAGGAAGACAGACAGACAGGTACCGATAGACGGAAAAAGAAAGCGGCCCTAAGTGGGTGGACAGCAAGAGAGAGACGGTAGATAGATACACGGAAAGGTCACAGATGGACACACGGACTGGCAGCAGATCCAGAGAGCGAGACGATGGCAGACTCCCTACCGGTTCTGTGGCGCCGGAGAACCCTAGCTCAGACGCCGCCAAGACGCCGCCAAGACGCCGCCAAGAAAGCAAAGATCGGGCCCCCCGCCCCCAACGCTACCCCTGAAAACCCCCCACCCAGGTGGTTAAAAATACCGACTCTGATTGATGGGAAGTTTTGGAACAGGCGAAACTCATCTATGATAAAAATATCAGGGCAGTGGTTGCCCCGAGGGGTGGGGGGACCGTCTGGGGTGAGGGAAAGTCCCATGTCTCGAGAGGGGGCTGGTTCACGGGTGTTTGTGCTTCTCGAACCTCAGCAAACAGTTCACCTAAGCTGTGTGCATTTCACGGCATGGAAATTTTACTCGAAAACATAAATACTGAACTCCGGTGGATGAGATGTGAGCTCAAGGGTCCATAAGTGCTTTTGGAAATGCATACAGAAAAAAAAAAGATTCCCAGGGCCCCTGGGTGGCGCAGTTGGTTGAGCAACTGCCTTCGGCTCAGGTCATGATCCCGGAGTCCCGGGATCGAGTCCCACATCGGGCTCCCAGCTCCATGGGGAGTCCGCTTCTCACTCTGACCTTCTCTCTCTCACTCTCTCTCTTTCCTAATAAATAAATAAATAAAATCTTTAAAAAAAAAAAAAAATTCCCAGATGGACAGAGGGATGCGAGGCGGAGGGACATCTGACGGCGTGAATGTAGTTCACGTTGGCGGCGGAATCAGAGGAGGGCATGCGGGCGTTCGCTGGAAGATCATCTCAACGTTCCCGTGTGTTTGGACTTTGTCACAGTGAAATGCTGGGAGAGAGAACACGGGCAGGCGGTGGGCCCAGCCCGTCTGTTCTGGACCCTGACCAGCTGTGACCGGCGGGCCAGCTTCCTCTCCGCTCTGTGCCTCGGTTCCCTCCACCAACAGTGGCGAGCAGCCACGTGCCCACTGCGCAGCCACGCGGGGACCAGAGCTCACGTGCGCAGAGCGTGGGACCGGCCCGGGTATGCGGCAGTGCGCGTGGTTGTCGGCAGCCCTTTCCCCTCCACACGCTAGGGATCTGGCTGAGATTTGGCTTGCTGACACAGCTCGAAGCCCCCGCCTTCTGCAGCATCTGACGCTGGACACCGGGTAAGCACCTCACTGAAGGAGTAAACAGGAGAGGGAAGCAGACTGAGGCAGCAACACCCTCGTTCGATGAGCTTCCCTGAGCATTGGGGAGCACCAGGTAGGGGCTGGGAGGGGCCAGGATGAGCCTTGGTCACCTAGGGGTGGTGTGAACCAGAGGCTGGGAGAGCCCAGAACAGGCAGCGCCGGGTCTGTATGGAGAAGCGATGGGCGGCCTCTTGGGGGAGTTCTTCACCAGGGGCAGGACTTCAGTGGGTGTCCTGGGCCACGTTGGTCACACCCTCTCTCAGGACCACGGGTACAGCAGACCCCATCTGCCGGCCACCTGGAAACCACAATCCGTGTAGAGCACGACCCTGCCTCACTGAAAGGGCCCCTGGCCAGTCCTGGCCTCCACTGGGCAAATCCACTATCAAATCAAAGAAGATTCTGCAGACCACCCTCTAGAAACCCCAAATCCAGCTTTTCCCCAGCAAGGGTTTGGAAGGTTTACACAAACTCAGGCCTGGTTTCTTACCCACTTACTCTGATGACCAGGAACACAGTCATGACGCAGTGTGAAATGATCTGACCAACAGGGAGATTGTGCTGTAATAAACCAGGCGAATGTGCTTCAGGGTCAGAAAGAAAGCTCTTCCGAAGTATCCGTGAAGCTCTTATTAAAGTTTAATCCACCCCCATGCATACATCTTCCCACTCAACCATCCATCCATCCACTCATTTACCCAACCACCCATCCATCATCCATCCATCCATCACCCGTCCATCCATCATCCATCCATCCTTCATCCATCCATCCATCCATCCATCCTCCATCCATCCATCCATCCACACATCCATCCATCCACCCATCCATCCATTGATTTATCCATTCATCCATCCATCCATCTACCTACCCACCCATCCATCCACCTTCCCATCCATCCACCGACCCATCCATCCATCATTCATCCATCTACAAATCCATCCATCCATCCATCCACCTATCCATCCACCCACCCATCCACCCACCCATCCGGCCATCCATCCATCCATCCATCCACCCATCCATCCATTGATTTATCCATCCATCCATCCATCCATCATCCATCCACCCATCCATCCATTGATTTATCCATTCATCCATCCATCCACCTACCCACCCATCCATCCACCTTCCCATCCATCCACCGACCCATCCATCCATCATTCATCCATCTACAAATCCATCCATCTATCCATCCTCCATCCAACTTTAAAGAGCTCTACCTTACTATACCCTTGCTATATGCTATGTTTCTAAAGCTACAATATTTGGCATAGAGTAGACACTAAATATCTTTTGGATAGCTGCATTAAGTAAATAATGGATACAAAAACGAGGAAGATAACATTTGTATCCTTAAGGAGCAAAGGAAACAAAAGGCAACAAGGTAATTATGCCACAGATGGGATGTTTTAGGATATTATCAGGGTGACAATGTAATTTACCAAGCAAACCAAGACAATGCTGAGAGTGAAAGGGGTGCTAAAAATAATTTTTAAAATATATACTTTTTGAAATACCTAATTACTGTCTGTCTTTTTAATTTTCTTTATTGCTGGATCTATAACACAGTTCTATTTAAGATCCATTATCAACATAAGTCATTGCAGGTCTATTACCGTATACAATAAAGCAAAACTCAACAAAATTCTTTGTATTGATTATCTGGACATTTAAAAAAAAACAAGCAGAATAATTGTTTTTGACACACATTCGCAAACCGTGTTTTTCAGGGGCACCTGGGTGGCTCAGTGGGTTAAAGCCTCTGCCTTTGGCTCGGGTCATGATCTCAGGGTCCTGGGATCGAGCCCCGCATCGGGCTCTCTGCTCGGCGGGGAGCCTGCTTCCCCCTCTCTCTCTGCCTGCCTCTCTGCCTACTTGTGATCTCTCTCTCTGCCAAATAAATAAAAAAAGACTTTGAAAAAAAAAAACCCGTGTTTTTCAAGCATATCTGACTCTGAAACTTTTTTCATTACTTATCAGTTTGATTTTTTTCATAAATTATCCTCAACCTTCTTTGGTGCTGTACTTTGACGGACGACTTCAGAACCGTGGACGCCTCGGCCGAGGCCGTCTGCGAACCGTGCTGTTTCGCTGAGAAGCTGCTCTCGCCGTGGGTCCGCCTGTAAGCTCGGGGCGGAAGGCGTGAGGTGGGGAGTCCGCCCTCTCCACACTGCACATCTGGGCCCTGCGTGGCCCTCAGGCATGTCCCCCATCCTTGGGGGGACGGCACAGGGTCTGGGAACTGCAGCTGACAGGACAGCGGGCTCCACCCACGCCTTACGCGTCATTCTATCTTTAACATCCCTAAGTTCTAGCCAGAGCCTCCTGCCTGCCGGTCCCAGCCCGATGACGGCTGTCTTTGTTTAAAAGGGAGACGAGCGAGCGCCAAGAAAACCCATTCACGCCCGACCCCATCTCGCTCCTGGTCACAACGCGGTGCCGGAAAGAACGGAACCCGAGTCCCTTTCTGTGGGACTCGAGGCGACTGGATGCTGAGCCCAGAGAACCATCTGCACTGCATGTGGGAACCACCACAAAGGCGCGCCGAGGACACTGACTGTCACCCACGGTCACCCAGGCCTCAGTGGGACCAGGACCCTCGACGTCCCCTCCCACTACCTTCCCCAGTGGCCGGACGCGTGCCGGCTGAGACCAGACAAGGCTGCTTCTCTGGCCGTTTGCCACGGAGCCTGTGCTGCAGACAGGGGAGCGGACGGGGGGCAGACCGGGGACTCCTGGGGCCCTAGGACAACAGCCCCACCCCTTGTGACAAGGTGCGGAGCCCACCGACCACATGACAAGAGTGCAACAAGGGTGCTCTTGCACAACAGGACACAGGGAACATCCCTAAGAATATGGCAAATAATTTTAAATTATAGGATGAATGTTAAGATAAATATTTAGAGGTTTTGAGGACATGCAGCTCTGTTTTGAAGGAAAATGAAGAGTCGGTAAACAGGCTCAATTGTCGTTTCCGCTTCCAGAAGCCAAGCTGGACGCGAGAATCCCGGGGGAGGAGGTGCTCTTCCCCAGTGCCCCCACCCCTGCAGCGACTCCACATCGTCCCCGCGGTCCCTCCTCCTGTGAGAGCTGCTCCCCTCGGCGCTGGAGAAGAGGACACGAGATGGAGAAGTACGTCAGTCCTCCGGGAGCTCCCGGGACGGCAGTGACAGCCCACGCCCCTTCCGTGCGCCAGGATGATGAGGGCGGCCAGCCCGAGGCCACCCCAGCGGGCCAGGCGCACGCCGACCATGCCCATGCCCTTGAGGACACCAGGGCCACGGCGGGTAAGTGCCGGCCCCGCATGGCTCTGGAAAGGCGGCGGCCCTCAGCACAGCCTCCGCATGGCATCCCCTGCCTCAGTTCCAGCCCACGCTGTCCGAGGCAGTCGGGGGACCAGGGACGGGGCTGTCAGCTCTGGGGCCTTCCTCCCGACAGCGCGGGGCAGGTGGGAGGCACGGCACCTGCAGGGGCAGGGGGACAGACCAAGGGGCCTCGTGGCAGGACCAGATCCCAGGAATGGAGTTCAGCTATTGGAGGGCAGCGGACGTCTCGTGTATGAACCCAGAGGAAGAAGGAGCCGGATGCCCCTCGGAGCAGGTGAAGGAGATGCTAGGAAAACGCCTACAGCCGCAGAAGGGACCAGGACAAGCGGGAGAGATGAGGTCCCAGGGACTGGACCTCACACTGGACCGCATTCAGCAAGGCCCCAGGGACCCCCACGGCCACCAGCACCCCAAGGTGATCAGGCTGGTCAGCCCTCGCCCTTGTGCCGACGCACAGCCACACACCGATGACGGGGGGCCGGGAGGCGCTAATGGGGGAGCCGGAGTGGGTGGTGAGTCCGAAGAAGGAGTGAGCCGACAAGAGCGCCGGGGATGGGGGGACACTCTGGCTCGGGATGGCTGCCCAGAGGGAGGACTTGGGCACCCCTCACTGCCCCACGTTGGACCAAATCAGCCTCTGCCGGCAGCACCCACCCGCCGTGGCATTTCGGGTCCCCGAGAGGGTCTGCCTGGTGTGGCCGACAGGGGGCTCTGAGACCTGGGGAGGCACCTGCTGGGCGGGAGGCTCCTGAGAGATGGGTGCGGGCCGCCCTCAGGGCACAGCACCGGCTCCTGGTGGGAGTGGCGGGGGAAGGGGGTAAAGGCTCAGTGGCCCCGCAAGCCGCCACTGCGGGGGAGGAAAACTCTGACCAGGATGCCGTCTGAGGTTTCCTGTGGGATTTCGCACAGGAGGTCAGACGCGGTGCAAACAAGATTCCTGGAGCATGAGAAGCAGCTGAGTCGGGGTCCTCCTGAGACCAGATGCACGGGATCCTCTTGCGAGATGGCACGGCAGCACCCGGGGGACTGGGCCCCCCCCCCCCCATCTGGAGCACTCCATGAAATCCTGCGGCGAGCCCGGAACCTTGTGGTGGAAGGAGTGTGGGAACACCAGGCCTTCCAGAAAGTGCTGGGAAAGCTCACAGGGCAGGGCGAGGTCCTCACTTCGGCCCCCAGCCTGCGGAGCTGAGAAGCCTGGGGGACGGGCCAGCCCTGAGCAGGGAAGACTTGCCTCCTGTCCCCGTTCTGGGCACAGGGGCGCAGAGAGACTCTGGGGTAAAGCCGCCATCCTGGAAACGCTGTTTTGGCCGCGTCTTTGTTACTAAGGACGTTCTGTTCCACATCCCTGCCCTCACCTGAGATCATCGTCCCTCTCCGTGAAAAGACGGACTCATTCTTTCCATCCCTGCTGCCCAGGTTGGCCAGACCGGGTTGGCATGGCAACGAGCGGCTGCAGGGAGCAAAGGCCCCTCCAGCCTGAGCTCTGGGCCACACCCCTGCAGCAGTGCGTCGTCCGGGGGGCACAGCCGGGCCCTAACCCCCTAACCCCCACCGACGCCCGGGGCCGCATGACCGCAAGACCAGGCAGGCATCCCCCTTCACCCTGAGTTTAGAATCTGACCCCGTGGGCCCTCCCAGCTTGGACGACTGACCGTGGATGAAGGTTCCACGGCTACTCACTGGGAAGGGACCACGTCCTCAGCAAGTCGCGCCGGCGGGGGCGGAGCTGAGGTAGCCCCCATGACCCGCGTTCCTCAGAAGGCACGACAAGGTCGCAGTGCCACCCAGCACTCGTGCTCCCCGAGAGAAATGAAAACGTGTGTCCACACGACGTGCACACTAATGTTTGCGGAGGCTTCATTCCTGCCGGCCAAAATATGAAACCAACCGAAACGTCCACCACGCCGATGGCCGTTGGCGCCGCCATGGAGAGGAGGAACACCCAGCCCGGGCTACAACACGGGGGGCCCTGGAAGCATCCGGCCCGGGGAAATGAGCTGGTTGCAAAGGCTGGAATGTGTGTTCTCATTTACAGGAAGCGTAGACAGAGGCCGAGTCCTGGCTGCAGGGGCGGCGGGAGGGGAATGGCGGTGACCGCCAATGGGGATGGGCTTCCTTTCGGGGTGATGAGCATGTTCTAGAACTAACCATGGTGGTGATTTACAGCTCTGTGAACTGTAACTCTGAGTTGTACTAAGAGCTCTGAGTTGTACATTTCCATAGGAGGACCGCACAGGAGGTAGATTTTATCAATAAAGCTGTATTAACACCTGGTGTGGGGCACTGGGGGGGGGGGCTCCATCAGGGAAGCCTCTGCCTTCGGCTCAGCTCATGATCCCGGGTCCTGGGATCGAGCCCCGCGTCGGGTGCCCTGCTCCGCCGGCAGTCTGCTTCTCCCTCTCCCCCCACTCTGCTCTCCCTCTCTCTCTTTCAAATAGATAAACAAAATCTTTAGAAACATAAAACAAAAACCCAGGCTCAGGGCAGTATTCCATGGGCCATGACCCATGGGAAGGTCCTGCACTCAGGCCCCACAGCGCGGGCTCTCTCCCATCTGCTTCATCATCCCCTCTGGGCGCACCCATCCCCCGTGCTCCTCCCCAACTCTGGACGTCCCTGTCACCGAAGATCTAGCCCCTCACCCTTCTGAGCGCAGCCCGTGACCAGCAGCGTCGCATCACCGGGAGCTCGTGAGTGATGCAGCGTCTCAGGCTCCCCACCCCGACGGAATCCGTGCCTCTGTGAAGGCACTGGTGGTTATGTCCCTCCCGTCCTCCTAAAACTGCCCAGAAGGACTCGTCCTCTGTGGCTTGTGTGGGGTGAGTCCCTGTGGGAGTGAGAACCACAAGTCAGTGCACCACGAGAAGACCAGGCTTCAGGTTTCAGGTTTCATTTGTTCCTTCGTTCGTGCCTTCAGCGAGCACTGACTGAGCACCTATGACCCAGCACACACTGTTCCAGGGGCACGGAGGTGGACAAAGACGGAGACACGAACTTGACACACTAGACCTAACTGAAGAAGGAATTAACGAACTGGAAGACAAGTCCAAAGGACTTTTACAGGTAGAAATGATAATGATTCTGGCCATTCTGGTGAGTGTTTATTGCACTTGTGGTTTACATCCGTATTTCCCTGGTTACTAGTGACCTTGGGTCCCTGTTCCTGGTTGTTGGCCATGTGGAGATCTTTATGAAGTGCCTGTCCAAACCTCCGATCACTTAAAAAACTGGACTGTCTTTTTCAGGAAAGCTAATTTTCAGCAGAGTTTGAATAGACACAGATGCGTGTTTTAATTTTATGATAGCCTGAAAGAACAACAAAGATGTTTACGTCTTTGAAGCTGATAAACTGGGATGTAAAATAATAAAAGTATTCACCCTTAAGGGCAGGAAAGGAGAGAAAAAACAACCGGAATAATCAGGATAAACAGAAAACACACAGTGTAGGTGGATGGATGAGTTTGATGAAAGGCAAACGTGTTATCACGTTAAATGTAAACAGACTAAAGACTCCAATTAAAAAACAAAGATGGCATCTCTTGTCAACGAGAAAATAGAACTTCTCCCATGCAGATGACTCTCCCGTGAGCCTGTCTGCCGGTGCCCCTCCCTCCCGCCATCACCGGGGACGGCCCATCACTACAAGTGTGCTACCAGGGAGGTGCCCGTTCTGTGAGACAGATGGCCTTTCGGAAAGAACAGTTACTCATCTGCTGGTCACCGCCCTTCTAGTAACCGTGTGAAATCAGCTCTACCCCATCGCGGCTCCCGTTACGTCCCCCGCCCCCCCGCCAACGAGACCATCCTTGCCGCTGGAACTTGGGTCGGCGTCTCAAGCTCAGGGGTCACTTCGGGTTGAGTCTGGACACTCGTCTGTGTGTTTGGACAGTTTCACCCCCACATCTGACCCCCTGGTAACGGTCTGAACCTCACGGGGCTGTTGCACACATTCAATAAACAGACGCGCATGCGGCCCAGGATGAACACACAGGACACAAGGACTCTTACTGCTCCTGTGACGTGGCAACCGCTTTGTTCGCTGCTCTCCCGCCCCCTCTGTGCTCTGGTCAGTTCCTCCCGGGCCCCCGTCAAGGCTCAATGTAGAAGACACTCTCTCTGGGGACCCTCGCCCGACTGACCCACCCCACCTCACCCAGCACACAGGCTTGGCTGCAAGGCTCCCGGCATGCAGAGGCGCCCCACACTCGAACAGGGACCCAGGAGGCCTTATGCTCCTCCCCTGATCCACACACTGCCCTACAGGTGCTGGAGACACCCTCCTGCGACAGGCCAACCCAAGGGGACAGTAATGGCAGCATCGGGGGACGGAGCCGGGGACAGAGCTCTCACATTCCGGCCCAGCATCTCCTCGAGGGTTCTGCACTCTGTCCCACGGGAGCAGGCGTGGTGTGTGTTGAGACGATGGAAGGGGTGGGACGTGGGGATTCAGCTGAGTGTGTGCCCGACGCAGGCTCCGGGGCAGACGGCTCTTGTGGTCCTCCTGTGTGTCGGCCCCGAGCAGCCGTGGGAAACACAGAGGTGAAGACGACCGTCTTCCTGCACATGGGTTCTTGTGCAGCAGTGGGGAGGGGGCTGCCCCGTGAGCCGGTCTCTCTCCTCCCCATAGTACGGGCTCCACGACCTTCGTGGTACGAATACAAACAGACGGGGGAGACCACCTTCCAAGGGGGACGTCCCAGTGCGCCCGTTGACAGCTTCTGGCCGACGAGGCTCCGGGGAACGCCGGTGGCTTCCCCGCCCGTGTGCTGTGTCTGACCTGTACTTGGGGAGCACCACGTTCCGAGCCATAGCCCCCGGGGGCCGCTTCCGTCTGCACGCGGGCAGCAAGGGCGGCCTGCTCTGTGTGCAGTGCTGAGCACCACCCCCTGGAAGTGCCCTGGCACCACGGCCGCGCTCTGGACGCTGGGGACCGAGGCACCCTGCTCCGGGCACAGCCATGCTGCTCCCGGGTGGCAGCGGGAAAGGGGGGTTCCCTGCAAACGCACACACTCGACGGCCCACCCACCTTCCTCAGGCCTGGACACCCTGAGGCCTCTCCTGACACACGCGGGGTCCCAGTCCTGCTGGCAGCCAGGCACAGGGGCATCGGGGACGCTCCTGCAGATCCCCCGTCTTTGACACAAAGCCCCCAGTTCTTCCTGCCCGCGCCAGCTTGCCCTGATGAGGGGAGCGGAAACCAGACCCAGGAAGGTCACGCCACCCTGGGCCCCCCACTCTGCACCCCTTGGCTGGAGCTGGCGGCCTTCCCATCACCGCAGACTCCGTCTCTCTCGGCGTCAGAAGTGCCGGCGAACGGACTAAAACCAGGGAGGGCCACGCGTGCCCGTTGGACCGACAAAGAGAAGGAGGAATATTAATGCAGGCGTCGCTGGTAGTGCAGACACCCAGGCAGCTGCACATCTAAATGGGCCAGAACGTCCCTGGTTGTTTGAGACTGATTCATCCAGGTTAGAGAGAGAGAGAGAGAGAGAGAGAGCAGGTGTGAGTGGAGGAGGGGCACAGGGAGCAAGAGGATCCCAAGCAGACTCAGCGCCGAGCGCCCAGCCGAGGCAGGACCCGACCCCAGGACCCTGATGTCATGACTGGAGCCAAGACCAAGAGTTGGATGCTCAACAGACAGAATCACCTACGTGCCTCGTGTGACAACATTTAAAAAGCACTTGGAGGGGCGCGTGGGGGGCTCGGTCGGTGGAGCATCTCACTCTTGACTTCAGCTCAGGTCATGATCTCAGGGTCCTGGGATCGAGCCCCGCATCGGGCTTCATGCTGGACGTGGAGACTCCCGGAGATTCTGTCTCCCTCTCCCCCTGCCCCTCGCCTCCCACGCGCGTGCACGCTCTCTCTAAATAAGAAAACCAGTAAATCAATAGAAATAAAACAGGAAGCACTTGGATGCAGGCATCACGGTCCCCACGTCAGTGGGTCTGAGGCAATGAGCCCAGCGTTGTTGGGAACCGTGGGATATCCCAGAACCCCATCAAGGTCACCGGCCGGGAACAGGTCAGATCCAGCGGGGGGGCGCAGGCAAGGCTGCCTGCCCCCCCAGGCAGAACGACTGGAGACAAGCTGGGGGGGGAGGGACGCCGCGGGGGACGCACGGGGCACGAAGCCCCGCCCCCGGGGAGAAAACCAAGGGCCGTGTGCCCACGTGTCTACGCGGGTGGACGATCTCCGGCGAACATGCATAAGGAGCTGGAGGAAGGAAGCAGGACGGAGGCTTCCTGCCCCTGAATCGACCTGTGTCCCGAAGCCTGCGACCGGGGGTCCTGGCTGAGGGTGGCATGGGTCCGTGCCCACACGACTCCCGCGTCCAACAAGCACAGGCGAGATCGACCTCGCCATGCCAGGAGGGCACATCTTTCTGCCCACGTGGAGGAGAACCCCCAGGACACCGGGGAAATTCCAGCTCACCTTCCCCTTGGCCTTGCTGTGCAAACACCGGGGATCTCACCCGCGCTGGGATGTCGGCATGCGTGAGACAGCGGGGGACCGCCCAGGCCTCCTAATTCACATCCAAAGTTGCTGGGAAAGAAGCTCTGGCCAAGGGTCTGCGGTGGGGAGCCCTGGCACCCCCGCCTCCGAGGGCCAGAGAGACTCCATCTGGAGGACATGGTGCCCAGCGGCACCGTGGGCCCGCCCACCCTGTGCCCTCGCCCGGGACCCAGGACGCGTCTGTCTGGTCTGTGCACAGGCGTCCTCGACCCCCGGGTCCTGCCCATCTGCCAGGGGCAGCAGAGCCCCGAGGACGACCTCCTTCGCCGCCCGACCCGGCACGGCAGGACCGCACGGCGGGGCCCCCACACCCCGGGGCGCCTTCACGCAGGCAACGGGAGGAAGCGCCATGTGGAGCCAGTCCCCCGGACAGAAACTTGCCCCAGGTCCAAAATCACCACGGGAAACCCAAATGGTTTAAGTCTGGCTACTCATCTGACAGCCGATCATGCGGAAACACAGACCAACGGCCACGGCCGTGGCCAGGCTCCCGGAGGCACGGACGCGTCTCGAGAATCTTAGAATCCCCAGAAAGCAACAGCTTCTCTGGACGCGAAGCTGTTTTCAAAGGAGGGAAGGGGTTTGCCGGCTGCTCAGTGATTCTTGCATTCAGAGAAAATGAAAGACAGAAAAATCCATCCAGAGACCCAGAGAGAGGAGAATGACTTTTCTCTGATGAGCACAGACGCTGGGATGAAGTGTTTCCCAGGGAGCCCCTGCTCCCGGGGACTCAGTCCGGGCCGGCACCCGCTGCAGGCAGCAGGGGACCCGTGGGGCCGATTCCAGCGGGGAGGCACTGAGCGGGCCAGGCAGACACCGTCCGCAGGGATCTCTGGGGCGGCCAGAATCCGCAGCCACGGGGTGGGCAGCCGCTGCGTCCTCCTATCTGTACCTGGGGGGACACTGTGGTGGAATGTCGGGAAGGCCTCTGGACACCAGGGATCCTGCCTGTGGTCTGCGCCCCAGCTGCACGCCGTCTCCACCCCGGAGCCCCTCTCGGAGGGTCACCCGGGAGCTCTCGCACCAGGCGCTGCCTGAAGCAGAGTTTAGCCAAATGCTCATTTTTTTCAACACGTTTTAAAATGAAATCTTCCCTTGCTGCAGTTCCTGGAGCTGTTTTTCCATCCCCATTCGAAGACGCCTGCCCTCTTCCGCCCCCGTTTTCTCCGGAGTCAGCTCTCCACCAGGCTCAGAGCAGGGGAGGCAGGAGTTGTGAGGTTGCCGGAGGAAGGTTGGCTCCCTCTGCAGAAACACGCCCTGTGCACAAGGCGTCCACATCGCGAAGGCGCTCTCTGAGTTTGCAAGGTCCCCCCACTGTGTCTCTGGCAGCAACTCCTGTGGTTCCATTGTGGGAACTCACGGACGCCCATGCGAATGAGTTTTAGAAGTTGTTTTGTGCTTCCCGCGCGACTCTGGGCTCAGTTTCTGGTGCACCGAAGTTCAATTCAGAAGTCGCCAGAACGAGGAATGTCGTAAGATCAGGTGGGGTGACTGAGAATGCTTCCGGGGCTCAACTGGGGCGCTTGTTCTAGGGTCACGGGGGACGGTCACCACGCTCCGGTCCACACGGAGGACACCAGAATCAGTGCGGGGACGGACATCACGGGGGTGGGGGCCACTGGTGCCCCTGAACACGCATCCCTGGGGAGAGGTCGCCTCCAGAGGCCCCGTCTAGGGACCTTTCGAGGACCGTGCTGGCTGTGCCTGCCACCCCCACACAGAGTTGGGCCACCGCGGGGTGAAACGGGCCAGAAGGAGGGAGCCTGCAGCCAGCTCTCGCTCCAGGTTCTGTCGGGCACACGTGTGCACATGCGTGCACACACACGCACACACACTTTCAAACCCCGGGCAATTCCTGTGTCCGAGGTTTAGGCAGTTGTCCAGCAACTGAAGGCAGCAGGCGGGGGGACCATGTGGGCGTCCCTGGCCGACCAGGGTCCCCTGGCCCTGGGCTCAGACCACGGGTGGGCTGGGGAGGGCATTTCTCCGGCTCAAGTAACCGAGTGACTTTGGGCAAAGAGCCAGCACGCCCGCCTTCTTTGTTTGCTTTTGTTGCTGGATAACAAGAAACACCCAAATATCCATCCCGTTTACAAACATCGTGACAAGGAGTTGACAGTTTTGCTCTGTGAATTTCCTTTTTTCATCTTGTTAAAAAAAAAAAAAGCTGACAGCGAAGGTGTGGGCGATCGGGGCTCCCTGGACGGGACGTTCCGCGTCAGCCCCTGGAGGCCCCAGGACGACGCCTTCTTGCGCGTATGCCTGTTCTCAGCACCTCAGGACGGCGTGTATGCGGGATGACGCCCGCCGGGCCCGAGGAATACACACCCCGGGCCTCTGCCCTCGGTTTCCCTCCCGCGTCAGTGCCCAACCGGAGAGACAACTCGGGGCAGCAGAGCCCGGGCCCCTCCTGGATCCCGCGGCAGCCCCCCCACCGCGCCGACTCCGTGTCCTGCCTCCCGGCACGGCGACAACACATAAGCTACAGGTCCCACGTTGCCGTGTGAGCTGGTCCTCCCCACATGGGACCCAGACCCACAGGGCAGGCAGGGCTGGGGGGCGACCGCCCACCGCCGCGGAAGTCCGCCGAGGGGCGAGGAGGGACCCGGTGGCTCACGGAGCCCGAGCGGCTCAGCCACACGCCTGGGGTGTGAGCACCTGACTCTGGGGCTGGGAGGTCGGGAGGGAACGGGCCGACTCGAAGTGACCGGGAAGTTCTTCCTCGAGGATGCAGAGCATGCCGCGCACGACGGAGACATGAATCCAGCTTCCTCAGAGGCAAAGCAGAAGCACCACGTGCCCCGGCGACTCTGCTGGGCACACGCCACAGAGAACTGGCCCAGGGGCCGCAGGGGCCCGGCCGGAGACGTGCCCAGCCCCACTCGCGGCAGCGGGACTCACCCCAGCCGATGGGTGGGGGTAACCCCAGGGTCCACCAACAGGCGAGTGGGAAACACAGCCCGGTCTCGAGGCACCAGGTCGGCACTGCTGGTGAAGCGCCCAATTCTGGGCATCGGCTCAGGTTGTGAGATCGAGCCCTGCGTCGGACTCCTCGCTCTGCGGGGAGTCCGCTTGAGGTTCTCTCTCCCTCTCCCTCTGCCCCTTCCTCTCATGCTCTCTTTTTCTCTCTCTAAATAGATCAATAAATCTCTGAGGAAAAATTTAAAGACCACAGTATTGGGTCTTCATGAGGGGAGTAGCCAGACTCTGTCCCAACACCTGTTACCGCCTACGTGACCACGGGGGACGCTGTGCTCAGTGAGGTAAGCCAGACACAGAGGGACACACGTGGTAAGACGACACTTACAAGAGGTCCCCAGGAGTCAAGGTCACACAGGGAGGAAGCAGACGGGGAGCCCGGCACTGGGGTGGGGGCCGGGGGGTCGGGGGGGGGCCGGGGGCGACCAGGGTGGGGCGGAGACAGAGTTCCGGTTTGGGAAGATAAGGAAGCGCTGAGGACGGGAGGCTGGGACGGTTACATGATGCCGTGGACCCCTGAACTGGACGCCGAGAAATGGTCCAGATGGTCAATTCCACGTTATGTGTATTTTCCTGCAAGAAAGATGAATAAATAAACAAAGCAGGAGTCCAGACGGAACCCTTCCTCTCAAGCCTCTCCCGGGTGTGGTGGGTTCTGAACCTGAAAGCCCAGAGCTCCCGCGGAAGACCCTCGCTGCCCCTAACGCATCCGGCTCACGTGGCTCTTGGAGAGACCCGGGCAGGGATTTCTGCTGTGTGGTCAGAAGACCACCTACGGCCGAGTCATCTGGGGGCCGGCTTACAATGCAGATTCCTGGGCACGGCTCCAGGCTCCGAATCCGTCCTGGGGCAGAGGGGTCCCAAATACTTGCATTTTAACGAGCCCTCCTCGGGCTTCCCGTACCCGTGTAAATGTGCAAACACAGAGGGCGCGGCGCCTTCCGCCCAGAGGCTACGGCAGCCTTTCCAAAGACGGATTTGTGAACCAAACCCCAGCTCTGATCGAGCCCCAGAGAGGAAAGACCCTCTAGGCGCTTTCCATAAGCACGTTCTGCAATAGCTCAAGTCCCCAGGTCTCCAGACCGTAATCACCTCTTAAAAACGGTGTTAATCGGGAGGTGACCCCCAAACTTCCGCTAATGGGGAGAGTTACAAAAGCACCGAGGAGAGACCCATAAAACCCAGCCTCCCCCTCCATGGTGAGGCCGCTCCGGCAGCTGGTGCCAAGCGGGAACCCCAGCGGCGGGTCACCGTCCCCGCCAGGAGCGCTGGCCGCTCTCGGGCTCGCACGGTGGCCCAGATCATAGCTCCCCCATGGGCAGTTTGCTACCACCCCGTGAAACATGGATTTCCCCTGATCCAGGAGTCTCTCCCCCAGCATCCTGCCTGCAGGCGGAGGAGGGGGCGTGCGGACCGCCGGGAGGGCCGGGAGCCCCGCCAAGCAGGCGGCTCCCTCTCTCCTGTGCTGGGTGAGCAGTGCCCCGAGCCGCAGCCAGAGCCCCTCGGGTCCCACTGGCAGGACGGTGGGTGGTGAGACCAGCAGTGCAACAGGTGAAGTAAGCCTGGGGAGGAGAGAGAGCAGGAGGGCGCGGCGGGGCAGCGGGAGCCGGGCCGGGTGGAAAGGAGCCTCCAGGGAGGCTGCCGGAAAAAGCCGTCTGCTTGCCCTTATTCTGCACACAGAGGCAAGGAGAGCATATTCGCCACAGCACCTTCTATGGGGCTCCCGGAAACCACCAGCTTTGCGGGAGTTTGACTCTTCTCCCGGGTTTGATCGATATACAGTTTGTGGCCCTCCCGTGGGAAGGGGCGAATAGAGATGACACACGGTGGCTTCTATGCCACGTGCACAACAGACCCCTGGGGAGAACAAAGTGGCTCCATCCTGAGAGGAAAGGCATAGGACCAGGGCTTCGAAGGACGTGTAGGAGTTCTCAGGGAGCAAGAGTTTAAAGACCGGCTCAGCCTCCTGTTTTTCAAGAGAGAAAACGATCTGCCCAACATGTGTTGGTGCCAAGAGTGAACCTGGGACCTGAGGTCCAAGCCCGTGTGACCTGCGTCTTGGGGAGCTTTGCCGGGGGTGGTCTTCCGAGCTGAGACCACCGACAAATCGGTCGTCTTGCTGCTTTGGGAAGGCTGTGCTCTTAGCTCGAGTCCCAGGCACACCCACTTTGCCAAATCTCTCTCCCATCTGGACCGAGGGCTACGAAGGCTGCCAGCTAGAGCGTGCTCGTAGAAAACGCGGCCGGCGACTTGCTGGTCATGGCTCCAGGGAGCCACGGGACTGGCAGGGCCACACTCACAGCCCCGTGGATCCACAGCCTGGATTAGGGGAGGCGGTTCTAGAAAGCAGCCCTTCAGCAGGAATGCAGAGAGACCAGGGGACGTAGCAGAGGACACGTGTGAGCTCTGGGGACACCGTGACACGTATGGGCCATTACCCATATGCCCCGGCAGCCCCGACACACAGGGACTCCTAACACACAGCTGGCCCACTGACCCGAGCCCTAACACCGCCTGTCTGTCCCTCCGGCCCCTCCCGCCCCGCCGGCCCCTGACCGGCCCTGCGAACGCCCGGCTCCCTCACCGTTTCCTGAGAACCGGCTTGGGGAGGCCCCCGCCCTGGGAAAGGTGTCTCCACAGGCTGCAGGCCTCCCTAGGTCCTGCCAGGGACGGGGGTGGGTGGCAAGGACATCAATTCCAGAACCTGACAGCAAAAGGGAGATGCTCCTCTGCAGGGGCCGCCCTGTGCCCTGTTCTCTCCCCCTCCCAAACTGCGGGGGCAGTGGAGGCGGACGGCACAGGCCTCCCCAAGCCTCAGCGTGGCTCCACATTGCCTTGGGAAGAAGCAAGGTAGCCGGCCCTCCTCGGAGCAGAGGCCGCTGGCATCAGCCGCGTGCAAGTCTGTGTCCTCTTGCTGCCCTCGGACCGGACATCACAGCATGAGGTCCACACCCAGCAAGTGCTTAGTAGCATTTTATTCTACTTGACGGCATCTCGTGGCAACACCATGTAGGGTCCCCGAGGTCAGACAGCCCCACCCCATGCAGCTCCGCGGGGACAGGACCCCATCCCGGACCACGCCGAGAGCACCTGGCTGTGCACCAGGTGTCCGCCTCCCCTCTCGGACGGTGCCCCCGCCCAGGGAGCTCTGTGGCCCCCATCAGCCGTGCTATCTTCAGACCCCGCCCGCCCCCTCTTCCTTCCACATCGCCGCCCCTGCCTGGTTCAGGGGCTTCGGGACTCCTCTCAGGGAGGACTCTGCTTCCTGCCACGATCAGGAGCCTAATGTAAAGTGAAAAATAACCTACGGGAAGCAATGCTCTGACTTGAATTCATACTAAAGTGTAAATGACTCACGGCAGACTCAGACTCTAAGCCCAAAGGATGAAGTCTGGGCTTCTTGCCATTACAGTCTTCAAGGGGCTCCTTGCCTTCCCCCCTTTCCTTCTCCTCTGTTCTCTGCACCCCACTCTGTGCTGAACTACACCCACTTCCCATCCCCCCCACGTTGCTTTCGTTCCCGCCTGGAACCTCCTCCAGCCTGGACCAGGCACTCCTCTGTTGCCATCAGCTGCGCTGCTGTCCTGCCACGTGTCCCACTCTGAGTGTCACCGCCTTCGTGTGTCTCTGTTCCCCAAACGCATCGGTTCCGCCCCCCGCCCTGTGCCGTGTCTGCCGCGCTGGGCCCAGGGCTGGCTCTCAGTAAACGTCTGTGGTGGAAAGAAGGGAGCCGGGGAGGCTGGGAGGCCCAGGGCCAGACGCTGTCGGAGGCCTCGGGAAGAGTCAAGGCAGTTAACAGATGTCGGAGCCCGAGGAGGGTCCTTGCCTGGCCGCGGACCCCAGCGGTGTCGCTGTCCCCGAACGGTGTGAGGAGGGCACGGGTCGTGAGACAGCGAGTGTCACCCTTGAAGGGACGGCGCCGTCCGCGGGAGCAGCGTCCGGATGGCCGGGCCCGCAGTCCGGGGGCCTGGCGTTCTCGTCCCCTCCCAGCTCTTGGCAGCTTGGCGGGGCAGGCCTCTCTACTGGGATCTATTTGCATCCACTTTGGAACAAATGGATTTCTTCCATGTTTGTATCATAGAATAAACAGGGATTTTCCTGATCAAAGACCGCCCCAGGTCTGGAGACGGTTCCCGGGAGTGTTCGCCCAGCTGAGGTCATGCTGCGCATGTGGGGGCGGGCCCCGGCCGTGCCTGGCACATGTTCCAGCTCGGACCATCAGCGTGGCCTGGAAGGGAACGTTCTTCACGCTCGCCGTGGAAGAACTCACCCCAAGCCCAGCAGGTGGGGGTCTGAGCCAACATGCCTGCCAGGCACAGGCTCCCTCCCGCAAGCAGGTCGATGGCAGGGCCCCACCTCGTCCCCGGGGTGGGGGGTGCAGGGAAGGCTGGAGGCCTGGCCTCGCGACACTTCCCAGAGGTCCCACGCCGTCCGGTGGCAGAGCAGAGACGCCGCCAGCCCAGGGACCGCCGCTCCTACTCAGGGTCACCAGGAGGCCGGTCCAGGACACTGGGTTACAGAGACACGGTCTGGGGACATATTTCCATCAGGAAGGGCAGCACACGCGGAGGGCGGCAGGGCCTGTGTCCATGCACACGGGGGAATCACCGACCCCCATACAAAGGGGGGCTGCTGAAAACAGTGGGTCCTGATCGCATGATTCCCATTCCCTTGGGCCCGTCGGGGTCGGGATCTGGCGTTCCTGTGCATCCCGCCACACGGCCTGGGACGTGGGCCCTGCCGCTATTGTCCTTCAGGGGCTGCCTGGGCGGGACCCAGAGAGGGACAGGGACGGCCGGGTGGTGGGGGGGCAGCCCTGGGCAGCCCAGCTCTGGGGCCCGTGGCGGGGAGCCTGGGCCAGCCACGGAGCTGTGGTTTCGGTCTGTGATGTGGCCGGGTGCCCGGGACGCCGGCGGGCACACGGCAAGCAGTCAGCGGGAGACGCAGTGGGAGAGGCTCTCAGGATGGCTCGCACTGAACACTGGCTTCCCACATATCCTGCACCATGTGGGCTCGGAGGGCCCGGTGCGCTTCCCACCGTGTCCCCTTGGGGTCTTGGGTCAGCCTTTGGGGGAGGCGGGGCTGCCGACACACCTGCCAGGACCCGGATGGCCAAGGCAGGGGACAGGAGGGGACAAGCCTGCAGTCCACGGCTGCGTCCCAGCGACATCGCCCAGTCCCGACGGGAGCTGTCCCCGCACACCCTCCCCCGACCCCGCCTGTCTGCGGCTTGAATTCTGACACCATGCGTGCCGTCCTGTCCCTCGCGGGCTTCGAGCTCGGGGGCGTGAGTCTTTCTCCGCCAGAATTACGAAAACAAGGTACCAGACTTCGGTGCTTTTGTTTAGTTTTGACAGTTCGCTGTTGAATCTCTGCAGACTTTATCCTGTGCGTGGGGTCGGGCTCGACGTCACCTCCTGCCAAGAGGTGGACGAATCGTGCCAACGACACTTTAGAACGATCCTTCCCTCTGAAACGTTACCGATTTCCTCAACTAAACCCTCCCTCCAAGTCTTATAACCCGCGTGGGCTGGGATTTAGGGGACGTTCTGGGAGGCAGGAGAGCGAGGTCCAGACCCTTCCCCGGGTTTCTGAATGCCGCCTCCCAGGCTGCGTGTTGGTCCGTGCCCCCCGGCACCGCGCTGGGCCCCCCACGCCGTCCTGCTTCTCTCTCCCACGCTGTGGCCGCTTGGACCCGCCGTCCCGGCGGCCACGCTCTCACCGGCGCTGTCACGGTTTTGGGGGGTGGGAGGGCATGTCCAGTGAGTTTTTTTCTCACAGAAACAAGCTCCGCCTTCACCTCTGGGTGAGCTTCTCCAGTCCTCCATCCCGACCCTCCGTTCCAATTCCTGATTTTGAGTGACGCCTCTACTGCCTTCTGTTGTGTTCTTTCCAGCAGATAGAGCGTGGATTCTCCGCCGCTGGAGGACTCCTCACCAGCGTTCACCCCCTGACGCGGCTTCCCACGGCGTGCTGGTCGCGGACACCGGAGCCCCGCCCTCCTCCTCTCCCCGCCGGCCAGGCACAGGACAAGGCGCCATGTGGCTCCTCGCTCGGAAGGGCTGCTCCTAACCCAGTGACAGGCATCCTGGCACGCCAGGCGTCCTGTCTTCACGCCGCGTGAGCCTCTCCATAAGGGACGCGGCAGACTCCAGGCGGGCCAGCTGGGCGGCCGCCGGGGCACCTGGTCCCACGGGCAGTCGGGTTGGTCACGCGGGGCTCCGCGGCCCAGGACGTCGCGAGCAGGTGCAGACCGGTCGCCGGCCTCCGTGACCGACGGCTACAGCAGGCCGTGCGGCCAGGAAGCTGCCATTTCTTCATCCCTATTTTTAATCCTTTGATATGAAACCCAGGACCCTGTGTTTGAGGAAACCTGCCAGATAGAACGGACGAGGAAATGCCAACGAGAGCGTCCGGTGTTTTCTGGAACATCCACTCTGCTTCTGCCGACAAGAAGGCGGATTTGCCTCCCCATGGGGAGGAGGCCGCTCTCCACGCTCCTCGCAGGATGCCGGACAGGCCCTCTGTGGCTGTCCCCAAGAGCGGCCCCTCTGGCCCCACGATCCAGCGGTCATTGTCCCCTCTGCAATGGAGAAACTGAGTTTGGGGGAGAACTAGCCCGAGGCCACGTGGCTGACGTGTGTCCACAGGGGACATTGTCTCCAGCAGTGGGGACCCTCCTGCTGGCAGCAGCCCGGCCGGCCTCGAGCCCTTCCCGGCAGACGGCGTCTGAGTGACCGGAGGCCAGACCTCACGCAAGACAACCGAGGGGGTGGAGGGCGTGTGCCGGAGGTCTGGACTCGGGGTGGCATCCGGGGGGGGTGTCAGCGGGGCCTGCTATGAGGCTCGCTCCCCAGCCCAGCCGCCGGCCCCCCACCAGTGAGTGACCCCTGTCCCCCGGCTGCTGGAGGGGCACAGAAGCCACGTGAGCAGCCACGGACCCTGACTGACCACGGAGGACACGTGAGTCCTGAGTGGACAGCAGGGTGTGGGGGACACACCAGGCTCGGCTGTCCAAATGTTCAGTGGGCTTGCTCCTGATTCTGCAATCCCCCTTCTAGAAACTTATGCTAAGGGATGTAAGGAGCATTCGCACGAAGGCAGACAGAGGGACGTCCTGAGCAGGTATTGTGCGTGATCTCCCCTCCCTCCTTCATTCCTGGGATCCTGGCCCAGGGCAGGCAGGTCGGCCTCCCTCCACGTTTGCTGAAAGAACAGAGACACGCAATGGGGGAGCCTCCTGCCGGAACCCACCTCGGGGCCCCCAGGCCCCCAGAGGGAGCGGTGCGCACGTGGGGCTCCCTTGGACTTCCGCCAACTGCACCGGGCAGACCTGGGCTCACGCCCCCACGATGGCAGCGTGGAGACGGCAGCCAGCCCGCACTCGGTGTGGCCGTGTCGGCCGCGGGCACCGCGAGGGACCGGTCCAGCAGCTGGAAGCCGTCGTTCCCCCCGGGGGTCAGGGTGAGCGGGTCCTGCGCCGTGGCCATGGGGGAGCGCCAGCCAGCTGCACTCATCGCGAGGCCGGGCTTGGAGGGTGATTTCCAAAACACATGGCCAGGAGTGACTGTGAAGTCAGTCGGGGGGTCCAGGCCGTGGCGCGAAACAGACGGAGAGGCCGGGGTGTCCTCCCGCGGGGCGCAGAGCGGGCGCCACTGCCCGCAGCTCCCCTGAAGACAGGTGTGGGGCAGCGTGCGGCGCCCCAGCCGGCCCAGGGCCCCAGGTCATCCCAGGTCACCGGGACAGATCCTGACCCCGGGCGTGTGGGGACGAAGGGGCCCCTGCCGTCAGCAGCGGACGGGACCACGGCCAGCCCTGTCCTGTGTCCCTCTCCCCGAGGGGGGGGCGGGCAGCGACGCCCCATGCGGACCACCCTGCCCGTGCGTCTGCCCTCCCGCGCCCCGTGAGCACATCTGCACGCACACGCACGCGCTGGCCCGCCCGGCTTCCACAGTGTGCACCACACCCGAGCAGAGGGGCCTCTGACGCGTGCTCGCACGTGTGCAAACGTGAAGTCACACCTGCTTCCTTGCCTGGGAGTGAGAGGGCCGGGGAAGGACCCTGTGCGGGAAGGGCCAGCGAGAGGCCCTGCCCGCCCCCGCCCATGACTGGACCGGCTCACGATTCGGACGACGCTCCAATGCTTGGCTCTGTTTCCCATTTTCAACCGTCCCCGGCTTAGAAAAGCGGTCAGTGGCGTACGAGTGTGCGTTAACTTCTCTCCCTATGAGAACACAGAAGGGGGGGCGGCGCTGGGGGAGCCCCGGGTCCCCTCGACGGGTGTCTGAGCACAATGTGACTCCGCCCGGGTGAGATTTCATCCACCAGAGACATGGGGCGGAGGGGCCACCACGGGCCTGCGTGGGGACAGGGCGCACCCCGAGCTCGAGAGCCACCCCCGCCAGCCCCCGCCCTCCCGGCCTGTGTGCCCCGCGATCCCGGCGCGCGCCGCAAGTCATGCAGTCCTTACACGTTGGACCCCTGAATGCAGGCGAAGCTGGGCTGTCATCCCACGGGGCTCCCATCCTGACACATCGCGGGTGTCGTGTCCATGTTTTCCCCGTGAGCCCTGCAGTTCGTGTCCTGGGTTCTCCAAGGTGCCGACCTTTAGGGACACATCTGTCACTTCACAGCCGAGCCATCCATGTTCCGTGTGATGTGTGCGTTTTCCACAGGACACCCTTGGCTACAGTGAGACCCCGATGTTTCCCTCCACTGTCCCTGGAGACCCCAAGTGTCCCCTGGGGCCCTGCCCCGCGGCTACAGTGGGACAGACCCAGTGCCCTCTTCCAGAGACATGGCCACCATGCACGGTCCATCGCGGGGGTTCCAGACCACCACGGGCCTGGGGAGACATCGGCAGGAAGATGCCCCCAACCTACACGCTTACGGAGTCCTTTTTAGAAAATGGCGTACCTCAAGTCTGCCCCCAGCACGGGGCTCACACGACCCCGAGATCGAGGGCCGCAGCTCCACCCGCTGAGCCGGCAGACGCGCCCACGGTGCTGAGGCTCCGCACAGACAGAAGCCACAAAAATCTCTTCCTGCCCCACGACAGGGCTCTGATGGCAAAGAGGAGCTCAGCCCCAAATTGGCCCCTTTCTCCAACCGAAGGCTTGGGGATCCCCCCCGAGTGCCTGGAATTCCGTCAACTAAACAAGGATTCATGCACCCCAGCCCGACGGAGCCCTGGGCACACTGGCCGCCGAGCTGGAGCGGGACGAGGCCCGGACCGGACGCTGGCTCCCATTCCCGTCCCCAATCAGCCGCGCCAAGTGCAGAGCCGAGGCCCCGAGGGACGAGTGAGAGCAGGCGCGCCCCAGCCCCCCACCAGGCCCCGGGCAGCCGTGCAACAGGCTTCCCCCCAGGGACCCTCACCATAGGATGGGGCCGGCGGCCCGGAGAGGGTGAGCCCCGCGCGGGTTCGCACGGAGTGAGTGAATACGTCGGGCGTTTCACAGACTATCAGCACGTGACGGATTATTTTCATGACCTCATTCCACTTTGGCCGACCTTGACACCAGAGCTGAAGCCCGGCACCCTTCTTTGGAGCAGACCCATCTCACGGCGCGAGGTCCCCGGGAAGCTGCAGGTTCGGTCCCTGCTCTGCCTTGAACGAATCGCCGGCTTTTCCGGGACAGCCGGTGACGCCTGGCTCCCGCCCCTGCCGTCCAGTGTCTCCCAGATCCACAGGGAGGGGGCAGCCCTGGGAGTCATCTGTCCCGCAGTCGTGCCCCCATCCCACGCCCCGCGAGCAGGCGAGCAGGTGCCCAGGGGGACGGAGACCATGACAGGCGGAAGCAGAAATCCCGACTCTGCGGGGCAGCGGCTCCCATCTGGACTGGGGCTTCCCCCCAACAAAGGGAGCACCTGGGCTCCAAAACCCAGGTTCCTGCGGACGGGGAGGGGCTTCCGGAGAGTTCTGGCTGGCGGCCATGCCCCTTCCTAGGGCACCCATTTCATGGAAAAGCCCTCCTTCGTGCAGCGGCACGGGCCAGCACCCCGGCTGCCGTCAGGGTCAGACCACAGCCATGTCTGCTGGCCCTCCCGGGGGGACACTCGGTCCTTGTCGCTCCATGCACAAGGACACCCCTGTGACTTCTCTGTAAGACCGACACACGCACTGAAACCAAACTTGCCTTCCCAGTGGCAGATGACATCGTCCGAGTCAAGTGAGTCCCCAGAAAGCAAATACAAGCCATGTAGACGGACGGCGCTGCCTAGTCAGCGGGTCCTGAGAGCAGCAGGTCCGTCTCCGAAGGAGAAAGTCACTCCCAATCACAGAGACCCTCAGAAGTACAGAAGGAGAGGTATCTTCTCATTCACATTACTCTGACCCCAAAACCAGACGACGTCCGTGAAAACAAGACCAGAACCTCCACATAAGCACAGATGCTAACTTCCCAACAACGTGCGAGCCCATCGACTCCAGTGGCGTACGCTGTCACCAAGTAGGGGTTCGTCCTGGCAAGGAAATCAGTCAGGGTCACTCACCACACAAACGGAAAATAGGAGAAAAAATACAAGATCCTCTCCTGAGGTCCAGGGAAAAGTCTGACAAAGCTGAGCATCCAAATAGGACAAAAACTCCGAGCAAGTCTGGGAGAGAAAAACCCACTGCCCCATCAGTTTGGAGAGACCCGTGTGAGCGCCGGGGCTCGTGCCATCCTCGGTGTGCGCCCCTGAAGATGAGGCGTGCAGCCCGATGTTGGCTCTCCTCGTTTTCACGTTATGACATGCCAGGGTCTCCACTGGGGGAAAAACAGACCCTACAAACCCGTACTCACAGACAATGGGAACGTGTACCTAGATGATCCTAGGAAATTACAGGAAACAAAAAGGAAGCAGGTCTCAGGAAAAAGGTCAATCTGAAAAATCCGTTGTATCTCCCTGTATATGCACAAGTGATGGGAAATTGACAAAAATTTAAATATCACATACAGCTGAATCATAAAATGCTTAGGGAGCAATTCAGCAAAAGAAGTGGGAGCCCAGTGGTCAAAACCCCAGCACAGTGTGGACAGAGACGGCAGGACATAAGATGGAGGAAGAAGCGACCTCCACGTGTGGGTCAGAGCAGTCCGGGCAGTGTGATGCGGCCCCTCCCAGGCCGGTCCACAAGTTCAAGGACAAGCAGACTGTTTTTGTAGAAACTCAAAGGCCAGTTCTAAAATTCATTTATTAACACAAAGGATCTGTCATAGCCAAAGTCATTTTTTTTTAAAGATTTTTATTTATTTGACAGAGATAGATCAGAAGCAGGCAGAAAGAGAGGGGGAAACAGGATCCCCACTGAGCAGCGAGCCCGATGCGGGGTTCGATCCCAGGACCCTGAGATCATGACCTGAGCCGAAGGCAGAGGCTTTAACCCACTGAGCCACCCAGGCGCCCCCAAAGTCATTTTTTAAAAGATTCTATTTATTTGAGAGAGAGAGAGCGAGAGAGAGAGAGCACAAGCAGGGGGAGCAGCAGGCAGAGGGGGAAGCAGACTCCCCACTGAGCAGGGAGCCCAACGTGGGACTCGATCCCAGGACCCCAGGATCATGACCTGAGCCGACAGCAGATGCTTCATTGATAGAGCCCCCAGGCGCCCCGCCCAAGTTGTTCTGAGAAAGAGGACATGTATTTAAAGCTACGGTAATCAAGGTGGGATGGCGTTAGCATAAAGACAGGGACACCGGTCAGAGGAGGAGTGTCGGCAACAGACCCCACAGGTAGACGGCCAACTAATTCTCAACCAGGTGCCCCACGAATTCTGTGGGGGGGGGGGGCAACAGCCTTTTCAAAAAACAACAGTGACACGATTGCATATCCATATGCAGAAAAACATGTCTGTCGACCCCTACTTCTGACCAGACACAGGGACGTTCCTGAAATGGATCGCAGATCTACATGGAAAAGCTTAATCTATAAAACTTCTGGAAGAAAACACTAGAAAAATTACTCATGACCTTGGGATGGACACACAGTTCCTGGAGAGGACCCAGAAAAGCATGAGCCATAAAAAATAGATAAACTGCACATCATAAACTTCTGTTCTTCAGAGGACATGATTAAGAAAAATAAAGAAGCCACAGACAAGGAGAAAGTATTTCACCAAACACATACTTCTTGGAAGACGTGTCTCTGGACCATATTTAAAAGCTCTCAAAACTCAGCAACAAGCACAAATATCCCCAAAAAGAGG
>CM052803.1:48559771-48613827 GCA_028533885.1 Nasua narica | reverse complement strand
GTCGTTCCATCGCGACCGGGTCATGGGGTCTCGCAAACGCTTTGCCAACTAGGGATCGGGAAGGCAACAGACAAAATGACTTCTTATTCTCAGGTCACTCGAGGAGAACAGATAAGCCTGACGATTCGTGGGAGCCCCCCTACCGGCCCTCACGGGGCCCCACGTCCAGACGGAGAACGCGAGCTGCGTCACCGACTCGCAGCAGGACGCCGAGAGCCACGGCACCTGAATTCCTGTCCAGGACGACGTCACGTCTCTGCTCAGGCCATTCTGGACGCCGGGAACACCGCTCATCGGACGGCCGTCATTGGTGGCTCTGAAGTTTTCAGCCCGTGCAATTTGGTCTGACTTCGCATAAATCTCTTATACTTTTTTTTTTTTTTACATCTCTATAGTAGGGTTAATTCTTGGAGGGTCTTCCCCAGCATCGGGGTGAGGGGAAGGCCGGCACAGTGCATGCGCATCCGTGCAGGGAAGGAGAAGGGACAAGACCTTGTGCACGGCGGGACAGACGGGATTTCCAGAGCCTCAAACATCAAACCCGTGGCTGAGGTCTGAGAAAGCCCTGCAAACCCAGCCGTGGCGAGGCCCTCCGGCCCGGCTTCTCCCTCCAACGGCCTCCCGTTCGCATTTTCCCGTGGCGTTCCAAGCCGTCTGCCCGCTGAGAGCCAGCTCGGAGAGGGAGCATGGGAACCGTGTGTCCTCGCCCGCGCGGCCCACCCTGGGCCAGTGATGACTCACGGCTTCGGGGTGGGGCCCGAGCACCGGAGCCCAGCTGGGCCCTGGCCGACGGAGGGCTGTGCTTTCCCGGGCCTGGGCTCTCTCTCCCGCCCCTGCTCAGGCGCCGGGGCCACCGTGGAGCCCCTCGCAGATTGGAGACGCCACCCTCCAGCCCCGGCTGCCTGCCCTGAGTCTTCAGGTGCCGGTAATAAAGGTCCGACCACGTCCCCCAGCCGCCGGTGGTTCTGGAGAGACCCCTCTCGCTTCCGTTCCCAGCCCTGCAGCTAAGAATGCCTCCCTAAAGGGCCCGGTGACATCACCGTGTGAAACCAAAACAAAGCTTCCAAGCACAGATGAACTTTCCATCTGCCATTTCTGAAACGTGCACGAAGCAGCAGGGCCCGCGTCCTCGTCCGTGACCTGGAGGGAGCGAGCAAGCCCTTGGAGGCTCCGCCAGGAAGCGCCTCCCTCCCTCGGGCTGACATGGGCTGCTTTAGAAGATTGGTCAGTAATTGGAAACAACCTGGGCGGCAGGTGCTCTCGGAAGCTGGGGAAGGTGGGCAGCGCTGCTTGCCCACCTGCCGAGGGCTCGTGCACCGCGGGGAGGCAGCTCGGATGGCAGCTCGCACAGACCCCCGCGCGGGCAGGGGCTCAGCCCCTTGTCGCCGTGGGCGCCCCCCCCCCAGGGCTAACTCCCCCTCCCGCCCTCCTAGAAGAGCTGGCTTTCTACACTGGGAGGGCTCTGGTCCGAGCAGGCTCGTTCCCGCCCTGGGGGGCCGTCCGGGCAGCGCTCCAAACGCGCCCCCAATGTCGGTCCTCTGCACTCGTGGGCGAGCTGGCCTCCCTCCTCACACTCACGCTGTCCTAACAAACTCAGGCCAGGGTGGTTTTCAAACTGCCCCCCACGTCCCGGGGGAGCAGGGACACAGCAGGAGGGGATCCGGCCTCAGCCCTCATGGGGGGACGGCCGCCCAGCAGGGCATGGCTTCCGGCGCCCGAGGCTCCGTCTTGTCGACCCTTGGTCCATGGAGACGTCTGAGCCAGGGGCCCCGTACCTGGTGGCAGGGGTGACTCCCTAACTTCTCGTAAGGAGTCACGGGCTCTGCTGCACCACGGGGTCCTCAGTACTTGGCTGCTCGGAGCGGTTGGCTTGGAAGGGGTGTCGGCCCCGCGAGGCATAGGGAATCCCGGTGACGGGCTCTCACCAATGGAAAATGCACAGCCAGGGGTCGAGAGGGCGGCTGCAGACCAGGCTCCCGGCCGAGCTAGCAGCTGCCACCGCCAGGGTCCCCAGATGTGCCCCCGCCCCCACAGACCAGCTTCTCCTGGCCGCCCGGGGACCCGGGACACGTCGCCGCACACAGACCGGCTTCTCCGGGCCACCCGGGGACCTGGGACACATCACCGCACACAGACGAGCTTCTCCTGGCCGCCCAGGGACCCGGGACACATCGCCGCACACGGACCGGCTTCTCCGGGCTGCCCGGGGACCCGGGACACGTCACTGCCTTTCAGCAGGGTAGTAAGTGACAGGAAAACTAGCAGAACACGTTGACATGGGAGGAGGAAAGAAATGGTGGGAAAGCAAGCAGCCTGGCGCTCTGCCCTTCCATCGGGGGGTTGGGGGGGGCTGCAGCACAAACTATAGGATGGGAGGTGGTGACATTCGGGGCTGGGGGCCCATCGCGGTCTCGGACACAGGGCTCCGTATCAGGAGCCGCTGAACTTGGGTGAGAAACAAAATTGCGTCTTCATTCTCACGGCCCTTTAGCTAAGGAGCCTCTCCTGCAAGGACAAATGTCCGTCCCAGAGTGCGGGACTCGGTCCCTGGGGCAGCCACGGCCGCCGGGGCAGGTGAACCGTGTGCCCGGCACCACGCTGCGGGAACAGAGTGGCCACCTGATCTCCATGGGAGCACGGCCCTCGGCCCGACTGGCTCTCCAGGGCTTCTGTCCCGCAGCAGAGCTGGGCACGTCCGAAGTCTTGACTCTCAGAGGGGCCATGATACCATGACGGTCAGGAAGCCCTGACCTGAGTGGGGGGCCCCAGCAGCGCTGCCCCATGTGGCCCAGGAAGGAGACTTCCCCACATGGAGGGAAAACCCCGGGACACAGCCCCTGGGCATAGCATGCCCTCGGCTGCCCTCCCGGAAGGTGGCCGACAGCGTGGGCAGGGCAGGCCCTGTGTCCATACACAGGCAGCAGCACGGAGAGGTTTTTGGGAGGGAACATGCGCCGTGAGACCCCTTTCCTCCCACCCCAGTCGTGATGCTGGGGGAGGCGGCCAGCAGGGACAAGAAGGCGCATTCCGAACGCCTCCCTGCTGCCCCGAGAGTGGTAGCAGAGGTCACCCCCCAGCAGGCTGCAGAGGCTCCCCCCACATGCCCCCCCCCGGCCTGCCGGGGCCCGCTGGGTCAGAGACAGGGGCCCGGAGAGGTTGAGGGGCTACTTCCTCAGGCCAGACCCAGCTGTCGGTCTCCTTCCTGCCCGAGGGGCCGTGCCTGCCCTGAGCCGTGGCGCTGGGGCCGTGGGAGGAGCGAGCGGGAAGCTAGGCTCAGGCCTAGGACCCTCGGGGCAGGGGCAAGTTGCGCCCGCCCGAGCTCCTGCTGCAGCACGGCTGGGACACGACAAGGGCGCAGCCTCCGGGCCACCGGCCACGACTCGCTGTGTGACCTGGGGCGAGTGGCTTGACCTCTCTGTGCTTCCCTTCACCCTTCTGTGCTGACACACAGCAGACGCTCAGCACATCCCGCTGAGTGCACAGAGTATGCACCGTTGGCGGGAACACCCACTGACGTCACTGCCGAGGTCCTGCGACCTTCCAAACGCCCCTCACGGTCTGTGCCGACAGCTGCCGCGGTTACTCATCCGTCAGCAAGACTCAGGGACATGGAGTCCCCAAGGGAGCCCGGCGGGGTCAAGACCTTCACGGGAAAGTCCCCCCCCCCCCCACTGCCGTCTGGGAAGGAACTTGGAGCGTGTGGCCTCCGTCTGAGCCTCGGAAGCCAGCCCTCCAGAGTCCTCCCGTGACTCAGACCCAGCTACTCCGTGACCTCGGTCACCTCTCCAAGCTCAACCAGGACCCAAGAGGCAAAATAAAAACCAGTGGTGTTTTTCCTTCGTTTCCCCCCTTCTCGAAACCTTCTGACTGCAGCATGAGGATACATTCACCGGAAATGGAGTAGAAACGTCTAGGAGGTCCCGGACGCCCCGGCCGGCTGTGCTCACACGCTGCCCAGTCGTAGGGGGGTGCCATCGCGCTCGCACACGCAGGCGCTCGGGGCAGGCCGCGAGGCACATTCAGACGCTCGCCGCTCTGCGAGCACGCGCGTGTGCACCCACACAGGGTCCCGCGTGCGGGACTGGCTCGTGACTGAGGGAGCGTGCCCCCTGTTCAAGCCGAGCGTAGCCCCCGCTGACAGGGGACGTCTGAGCCCCTCCCCGGCTTCTGCTCTCAGAAACACGGCGCCCCCGAATATCTGCTCCTGCACGTCTCGGGAATACACGCCCCGGGGGGCGATTGCTGGCTGTGTGCTTAGCTTTCGAGGAAACCGTCGAACCGTCTTTTCAAGCGGCTGCACCATTTTGCATTCCCACCGGCAACGAGACCGGGATCTTTGCCTCTGTGCCTGCGTTGGGTGTCACAGCCTCAGGGCGGCCCTTCGGTGGGCGTGTGCCGCTGTCTGGCTGCGGTTCTGATGGGACGTCCCTGGCGCCCAGCGACGTTGAGCATCCCCCCGTGTCCCCACTTGCCACCTGCACGTCCTCTTGGGGGGAGCGTCTGTTCACGGCCTTTGCCCATTTCCGAATCGGGTGACATGTTTTTGGACTGTTGGTGTGGGGAGCTCGGCAGAGACCCCAGGCCCCGTCCGTCAGAGGTGTGGTTGGCAAATGTTAGTCCCGCTCTGTATCCTCTTAACGGAGTCTGTCAATCAGGCGGAGGTTTTTACTCTGAGCAAGTCTGACTGATCCTTTGGGGGCCGTGCTGTCAACTCTGAGCCTTCTCTTGGCTCTCGATCCTGTACATTTTCTACGATTCTTCTTTCCTCAAGTTCTATAGTTTTTCATTTTACATTTAGTCCCTGACCGACTGTGTTAATTTTTGGATAAGGTACCGAGTCAGCTGGAGGCTCACGTCTGCTTTGGGACGTGCTGCTGCTGGAAACGCTGTCCCCCCCCTCCCTGACACGGCGCTGGGCCCTTGACTCTGTCCCACTCGTCTGTGCGTCTGTCCCTCCGGCGACCCCACACGCTGTCCTGCAGACCGCAGCTGGGCAACGGTCTGGGTCAGGCGCCAGGATTCTCCCCAATCCCGTCGACTTTTTCAAAATGGCTCTAGGATTATAGGTTCTTCACCTTGCCCTGTACAGTCTCTGTCTACAGAAATGCTTACTGTGTTTTTTTCTCCTTTTTAAAAACAAGCCTCTGAAATGACGTGCGTTCAACGTGGGCACTGCTGCAAGTCCCTGGGCAGGGCGACTCCAAAGCTTCCCAAACCTCTGGGCAGACGTCAACTTGATTTCCTCGGCCACCAACATTTTACCACTTAGGAAGTGGCCTCCCGGGTGGTGCTCCTTCGGACCTGCGTCCCTTCCTTCCTCAAGCTGGCCCCTTTCCCCAGCACAATCAGAAAACCTGAAGGGATCTCCCGAAGCGCTGCTGGCTGGCCCTAGGGGGTTATACCCAGTGGGCGAGAAGGGGGCACAGGAAGAGGTGTCAGGATCTGAGCAGACAACCAGAGGCAGAGAGTCGAAGGAGAGTATGGGGCCCTGGGGCCATTAGGGACCCAGCTCCTCTCTTTCCATCCCATCATCCTTAGTGCGTGGCTTTTGTCCTCATGCCACAAGACAGCTGCTGCTCCTCTGGGCATCACATCTGCCTTCCAGACAGGAGGAAGTAGGGAGGACAAAAGGCAAATGGTGCTTGCAGACTGAGTCTGTCCCTGGAAGCCTCACCCAGTACATTCAATGGTCATCGCACGGAAATGCCCTATCCTGTGACCAGCCCCACCTGCAGGGGGGCCACGGAACTAACTGTCTGTAACCCAACCCATTCCGTCCCAGACAAGTCAGGGTAAAATGAGGGCGGGAGGCGTGGAAGGCCTACAAGATGGCTGGCTGTGGGGCCGTCCATGGCTTAGACGCTAGCCGCTCTCAGGAAGGGACCAGCCCCGTCTGCCAGGACTCCCATGCTTCACGCCCCACGCTTGTGCTCTTACAGGACTTTGTAATGCCTTTTCTGACTGTGAAAATAATATATACGTGTTATAGATAAGCTGGAAACTCAACACAGTGTGACATCGTCCTGGCAGCCAGGAAGAAACACAGTGGCCGCGTCCGCCGTCCCCAGATGCAGCAGGAGGACACGGAACACGCTTGGAGGTTTAGGAGACACCCGTCTGAGTCTCCACGCGGACTCGCCATGCGCTGACCCCGTGACCTCGCCCCTCCGGGCTCCGCTTCCTCATCTGTAGAACGGGTACTGGTGCTCGGAAGGTCAAGCAGTGTGGGTAAAGCTGCCCAACCCGGCAGCGCCGGCGGACGTCGGCGGCCCGAGGCAGGTCGAGGAGAGGACCCGCACATCAGGCCAGTGGTGAGCTGGGCGTAAGCTTTTCTGTTTGGGAGATTTGATATTGAAACCTGGGAGGGTCGTGTCGACGTCCTAAGACCCTTACGAGAAACCCACAGAGGCTGCAGCTACACAAACCCCTCCACCGACACGGGGCGAGGGCTCCTCTTGGTTACGGGTGGGTGCGCCCACTTCGAGATCGTGGACACAGCAGCCGGCCGGAAGCCTGGAACCCGTGCCACCTGCACCTCCTTCTGCGGCGGCCGGCTCCCCCCAGAGAGGGGCCTGTGTCCTGCCCGGGGAGCCATGAGCTTAGCCCCCAGCCCGGGCCACACTGTCGTCCCGTCACGGATGGAGCGGCATTTCCTTTGTGACACCCCAGATAATCGGGGGAGGGCTAGCGGGGCCCACCACGCAGGCTTCGAAGGCCTGTCTGGCACAGTTCCAGCACCACGGCTGGTGTCCCAGCCCCCCAGCGCTCTCGGCCCCACGGGACCTGCTCTCACCCCAGGGAGCTCCCCGCATTCTCCAGAGGGGCTGGGCCGCATGGGGGCTTTACAAAGCAAGAGCTCCCGCCCGCATAACCACGGCCCCCTCCCCGCACGCCGGCGCCTATGGGCCCAGAGGGACCGCTTGCTGACTGTCCTGCTTTGCAAACAAAACACGGCCGCGAACGGCGAGCGTGCCGTCCGCTCTGAGCCTCAGTTTACCTATCTGTGAAGCCAGTGGGCAGGACCAGACGCACACTGCGCCCCTGCTGTCTCTCTGCGGCCCTCAGACCGTCCCGGGCCCCTCAGACACGGGCTCTCCATCTTCGCCACACCTGGCCGCGTCCTCGCGGGCTGGGTGCCTGCCGGAGCTTATCTTTGGAGGCTCACCTGGGCCGCTCACGAATCACGCCCGCGGGCGGGCCTGGCCGGGATCGCTGACCCACGCGGCTCCCCTTCCTGGTCGGGAGGCCCTGGGAGTCTGCCCTGCTCAAAACCCGTCGTCTTCAGTTCCCCGCGGCCGCGTCCCCCCCGACCCCTGACGGAGAAGCTCTGTCTCTTCTGGGGAAGCTCCTTTCCAAGGCCACACTCGGGGGCCCCGGCTGGTTCAGTCGCAGGAGCCTGAGGGTCGGGGGCGGGGCATAGAGGTCACGTAAAAATACGTAACTACATCGACGTTAAAGGCCGCCCGGTTTCTAACACGGAGCCGCAGCGCACACGCTCAGACTTATTTTCCGTGCTGGTGCTCGCTGACGCAAAGGAATGACGGCTCGAGGAGGACCCAGGGCGCGAAGGCAGGAGCCCAGCGAGCCCTCGCTGCCGGCACGTGGCCTATGGCTCTTCCTGCAGGCCCTGAGAGCCGCCTGCCTCATAACCGGGTGGGGACACCCAGCGACCCCGAGCCAGCCCATCCCAAACCAGTGGATGGAAGCCGGGGGGCTGGGGGGCTGCGGGTTCAGCCCAAGCGGGAAGGGGGGTGGGGGGTCGCCAAGTGCAGCCGCAGCGTTCCAACCTCTGCCTCTGTGGCCATGTGGCCTCTGTCTGTGCCAAGTGCCTCCCCACCTGCCCTGGAAGGATCCTGTGACGACGCCCAGCCTGACTGGATGACCCTGAAAATCTCCCTGTCTCCAGATCCTTATCGTGATACCCGTGAAGTCCCTTGGCCACCGAGGTCACAAGGCCACAGCTTCCAGGGATTAGGATGAGGCCATTTTCAGCTTACCACAGTCGCCTTGTCTTAAACCAGGAAAGCTTGCGGTAAACGTGCCCAGGGCCTGGGCAGCGGGGGTGGAGGCCCAGGCAAGCTCACTCTCGTGGCGGCCACTGCCACCTACACCCCAGCCTTGTGGGCCGGGGGACCCGTGGGCAGAGGAGGAAGGCCCCAATGGAGGCCGCAGACGGGCCCCGAGAAGAGGGGCTTCCGCGCGGCCCCGGCGTGGAGACACGGACGCACACCCGTTTCGGGCCGCATCTACCGTCTGGGTGGGTCGTTAAGGGGAAAGCCGACCATTCAAAGGGAAAGACTTCCGTGGGAGCTGGCAAACGGGTGAAGGTGACAGCGAGGGAAAGTTCTGGAGCTCCGGCAGCGGGAGGCCACGTACCCGCTCCCTGGAGAAAGTACGCAGGGTTCTTCCTCCGTGTGCGTTCACGGCCCCGGACGGCCTGCGGGAGCCCCGGCTGCCAAGGGCTGTGCATCGGGAAGGCGGGGGCCGGACGGCGCGTAACACCCCAGCAATGCACTGACTTCAGAGGTGCGGGGGTGCGGGGGGCGGGCAGCCAGCCCGCGACACTGGCGGCCCTCCACGCCGTCTCCCTCCACAGAGACGCGCCTGCCAAGAAGAGACGTTTTGTGCTGGCCCGGACGCGGCCAGATGTGGCCAGGCATCCGATTCTGGGTTTAAATCCTCGATTACTCAGAGGGGCTGACCTGGGAGGTGACTTCCGCGCGGGCTCCCGGAGACCAGCCCGCTGGGCCTGCGCCCAGGCTCCGCCCGCCTGAAACGTGGCCTGGTCGGTGCTTGCTGGCTCGGGGGCCTGTCCTCCCATCTGCACACACACGCTGGCCTGAGGATCTGCCTCCCACGTGTGCCCCGGGCCTGGTGTCTGGGATCCCGTGACCTCCCTGCTTCTAAGGAAACGCACATCGGCCGCCACCATGTAGCCTGCATCCCGGCCCCGCGTCCCCCACCGCGAGGCCACGGCGCTCAGCGTCACGAAACCCCCGCTGGCTTCCGGGTCCTTCCCAGTGCAGTGCAGCATTTCAGGGCCCGGGGACGTGGTCCACGTGAAGGGACGCTAGTCCTGCCTGAGGTCGCAGCTGCCCACGCTGTTCCCGGGGCTCCTGGAAATGCCGCATGTGGGACGGACGTCCCGCGGCCGTGCAATCTGCGGGGCGTCCCCTCCAGGAGGAGAGCAGCGGGGCGTGCATGCTGGTCGCGGGGAGCCGCCCGGCAAGCGCTAGTGACTCTCCCAGAGGCCGCGAGGCTGGGCAGGCAGAGCCAGGATCTCGTGGGGAGGCAGGCACTCCCTCGGGAGCAGGCCTGGGGGACGCAACGGAGGCCACAGCCACGGAGCACAAACACGGCGTGGTCACGGGAAAGGCCGGGCAAACCCGACACAGAAGCGGGCGCGGGGCTGCGCAGCCGGGGAGGGGGCTGCGTGGGGGCGCGGGCAGGGGCTCGGTGCGAGTGCCCTAAAGCTGACAGCGGTGAAGCCCGGAGCCCTGGGACACGCTGGAGACCATGGCCTTGTACGCGGACTGTGTCTCCGCGGCCCCGCGGGGACTTCCGGGAGGTAGAGGACCTCACGACGTCGGGGACGGCCAGCCTACTGGCGGGCTCAGACCTCCCAGCCTGTGGCCCTGGCTACTATCTTAACCACCTGAGGCCCAGTCTCTGCAACCATAAAAGGCAGTGGGGACACCTCTCCCCGCTGGGCTCTGGGGGGGGGGCTCCTGAGGGGATGGGAACTGACACAGCGGCTGCAGGCACACAGGACTCGAGGTAAACCTGCCTCCTCGGGAGCAGGCCTGGTGATACCCAGACCCGGGAGCAAGGGTGCAGGCCTCAGTGACCCCGAGTGCTCCCAAAGGCGGGTCCGGCCCCTTGCCCCACGCGGTGAGAGCACGTCTGCTGCATGAGAAAGGGGCTGGACCCCCACCCCCACCCACGACAGCCCCCACATTGCATAGCAGGGACTTGGGGGTCAGAGCCCCAAACTTCCTCGGGGGCACCCCGCAAGGAGCCCCACCGCAAGGCGGTCCTCAAGGGAAGAGCCTGGGCAGCTTGGAGGACAGATCCGTGGGGAAGGGCTCCTCCCGGCAGGGGGAGGGGCAGCCCAGCCACAACCGCTGACCGTAGCACCCGCAGTGACAGCACTGTGCCCGCCTGGAGGCCCCATGTGCCCAGGGCGGCCGCGTCATGCAGTTGGGAGGTGGGAGCCGCAGGAAACAGCGGCGAGCCAGCAGAGAGCCAGTCCTGCCTACGGAGAGCTTCAGGACCCTTGCACGTAAGGGCAGCATCTCAAGAAACACCCAGACCAGGACCAGATGCATTCACCTGGAGCCTGGTCATCCTCCCTTCCGGGGTCACAGCCACGAGGCGCGTGCCACGGCACAAAGCCGAGGGGACAGGGTCCCAGCGGACAATGTGAAGACAGACACACTCGGGTGGTGGCAGTTTCCACGTTAGGAGCAGGTGTCCCAGGGGCCTGGCGGCCAGCGGGGCACCTCGGTCTGACTGCTCAGATTGGGCCGAGCTCCTGGTCTGGGAGGCCTCGCCCCATGGAATCCGATCCTGGGGAGACAGCTGTGCCCATCAGGAGGGGGAATTCTGAATCCAGTAGCCTAACTGCCAGAGGGACCGACCGACGGAAGCCGTGGGGCGGGCAGGGAGCCCCGCATTCTCACACCGTCCGCACTGGTGGGGGGAATCCTTCCGGCACTCTCAACAACCCCGAACCCCCTCCACACTCTCCTGTCACTGTGCAGAACACGGGGGCACGAGGAATCGACAGGGCACCAGCTCGCCGAGACCTCACGGCGCCCGACTTTCCCTCAAAGCACAACGACACCCGGGGGGGGTGGGGGCGGGCTGAAACTTTGAAACTTCACCCGCTTCCCCTCCTGCCTGTGATCTGGGTCCCTGCGGGCTGCCATCCTCCCCGGAAGACCCAGCCCAGGAGAACCTCCAGCAAACCCCGCACCGGGGCTCTGGGCTGCGTCCGCCAGGGGTGGAGAAACCTTCCCGGGCAGTTCCAGGAAGCGGATGTGGAAGCCGCGACTGTCACAGTCGGGGGCGGCCCGACTTGGTAATGGGAACCAGACCCATCCGGGAGCACAGGCCCGCTGGGGACCCCGCTCCCACGGCTCGCAGACACCCTGAGGCGCGAGCCCCGGATGGACGGTGTGCAGCCGCGAGCCGCGCGTCCGGTTCTGCTCCGGTGTGGTCGGGGGACCCAGGCCTGCCTGCTCGCGGAGTCAGAAAAGCCGTATGGAGGTGCACACTGAGCGAAAGTGCAGCTGGCCCGATTCACTCACAGCACATGTGGAGTGGGCGCCTGGAGAGATAAGGCCGCCCCCGGGAAGGGACCCACACAGGACAACCAGAGGGAGCCTTCAGGAAAGGGGGCACCCTGACGGCGGCCAGTCACAGGCTGCGGACGGGGCTCCGTGCCCGGCACACGGATCCGCGTCTGAGCTCACATCTGGTCCAGACGTGGAATCTTCTGAGGGGAAAAGAGAAGGCTCCGCTCCGCCTTAGAGACGCCCCCAGATGGCATCTGCCCCCACGATCTGGCTGCAGGTCTGCGCACGTTCATAATGGTAATAAGAGACGCAGCGTGCCCCAGTAGCATCCCGTCCAAACTCCCCAGGAAAGCACCACATTTCCAACCTCCCTCCCGGGCCGCCAGGGCCAGCAAGGGCGCGGGGAGCTGCACTTACAACTTACCCCGGGGGCAGCGGGGGCCGCTCTGCCGCGCGACCCGGCCTGCGGCGTGTGTCCGGGCAGCTTCCCGTGCGCTCCGGGCTGGTGCCGGACCAGGTGCCTGCAGCCACCGCCGGCGGCCGCCTCTGCCTCTCCTCGGGCTGCTCGGCTCTCAGCTGGGGAGTTTCAAGTCCCAGGCAGCCCGGGACTCCCTCTCCCCTCTCACGAGCTTAACCCTGCTGTTGCCTGGTTAGGAGGGATCCGAAGAGAACCAGTCTTGCACATTCGGGGACGCACACTGGCTGCCTGCGGGGGTGAAGGACCGGCTCCCGGCTCCAGCAGGCTCTGCTCCTTTCTCCTGCACAAAGGGGAGCCCGCGGGGAAGATGCCGGAAGATGGTCCTCTGTGCGGCTCTCTCGGCTTTTTTAACCCTCGGGGCTGCTTCCTCAGGCAGCGGAGGGGTGCACCTGCTGGCGGGGGGTCAGGAGACCTCCTCCCGGGGGTTACCAGCCCACAGGTTTCAGGGGGGTGCCCTTGGTTGGGCTCCTTTCTGGGGCAAACTCAGGAGAGGTTAGCAGCTCGGACTCACTCCCAGGCTCAGAGAGGGTGGTGGGCACTGGGGAAGAAGTGTGACGGGATGCGTTCCAGCCCCCGCTGACTCTGCGGACGCTCAGCCAGTCGTGTTCCTTCGTGAGCCCCTGGGTCCTCGTCTGCAGCAGGTAAGGGGCCGCCTGACCAATAAACTTGGGGGAAGCTATTTACGTGCCCGGTGGAGGCAAGGTCACCAAGCCTGAAAGCCTGTCTCTGCTCTGAGCCCACACGTCCCACGGCCCCAGACTCGCCTGTTCTCTCTGCTTATCAAGGCATCCTTGGCTCTCATGAGCTAGCTGGGAAACTGAGTCATGAGAACTTAACACGGCCATAATCGACCCCTTCCTCGGGTGGCTGTGAGCTCCTACTGTGCGCCAGACGGAAATTCCACTGTGGATGTGGAGAGACGGTGAAGAGACAGCATAAGGGACCCCTCTTGGGGACAGCAGACCTGCAGAGGACCCCCCAGCCCCCGAGGGGCCCCAGGCACACTCGCACACGCATGCTCACACACGACACACAGGACATGCACGCCCACACGTGGGCTCACATCCGTATTCTTATCCACCCACGGGGACCGAGCGAGGCTGCCACACGGATCCTCTGAAATGTCCCTGGGGTCTCGGGTGTCCTTCCTATGATGCCCTCAGGAAGGACCCTCAAGAGCCACTGGATGGGGGGACTGAAAAGACATGCCCCCAACCTTGCTTCTGGTTTCTGATTCCAGAACTCAGCTGACGCCCCAGAGTTGTAGCCCATGGCCCCCCAGCAGCCACACCACGCGGGCCTGGGAGGCAGCAGCGTGTGGCAGCAGTGGTCGGACCCTGACTTGACCACCTCCTGGCTGGGCCGCTCAATGCAAGTTGCTTAACCTCTCTGAGCTCAGCCAAGTTCAGATACCGAGCGTACCGCTCCAGTGGGGACAAGGCTTGGGATTCAAAGCTTACGAGCCGGTGCGACGTCCTTGGGGGCAGCGTCACCGCAAACCCTGGCCAACCCCGTCACCAGCGCCTGGTCCCGCGGCTGGGGGCTCGTGCACGCGAGTCTGCAGCCCTGAAAATGTCGCTAACCTCTGAGGTCGCCCCACAGCATGGCCTCCTCTCCAGAGATCCGGGATCCAGAAGCACATTTCAAAGATGCTGGAGGCTCTACACTCCCCAGATCGGGGGGAGGGGGCGGCAAACTGGGAAAGGTCGGAGCTGGGCTCACCAGCGGCTTGGGGGGGGGGGGGGGACGGCTCGCGGCCGCCCCCCTGCAGGGTTCTCCTCCAAACCCATGCTTCCGTTTGAGTACTTCTGTCTGGAGCAGGCAGGAGGAGACCCAGGAACAAGGCCGGCACATGGGGACGGGGGAGAACTTCTAGAGCATCCGCCCCCGATGTCTGAGGCTTGGAGAAATGCACAGGAAGACCCCGAAACGCAGACACCCCACCAGTCCGTGTTGGGTGTGTGCGGACGGGAGAGTTCGAGGTGGACCCCCTTCTGCCTCCTGCTTTTCTGAACATTTGCAGTTTCCTACAATGAGCGTGGACGCCTTTGCAAACAGGAAGCAGCCTCCGAAAGTAAGAACGCCAATCCCGCCTTCGGGCTCGATTCCGGCCCGCGGGTCCTCCTTGCACGTCTCTCCTGGTCCAGCGACCAGCCACCTCCCGCCTCCCAGGGCCACCCCGGGTCCGGTGCCGCCAGCCCGCGGCAAACCCAGGGTGCTGGCACTACTGTGCCCGTCTTCCAGAGGGGGACAGTGAAGCCCGGAGGGCTAAGTGACTTGCCCAAGTCACCCAGCTGGGGCTTGAACTCGGGGCTTACACTGGAGCCCGGAGCCGTCCTGAGAGGTGAGAAACCCCACGCCACGGGGCCTTCGGGAAAGAGGCCCTCTCACTGGTGCTTCCCTTCCGGCCTTGTCTAGATGCCACCCTTTGGGGCAGCGGCCTCCCGGTGCCCATTGAAGCTGCTTCGGTGTGCCCGTCAGTGGCCACTGGAGGGCAGATCCAGTACCTGCACCCATGGGGCACGAAGGGCACACGGCCCAGGCAGCAACCGCTCGGAGGGTTTGGGGCCGGAATCCCAAAAGGCGGCTCCTTCTGAGGGCGTGGCCAGGACGGGAGGAGGAGCCCGGCCGAGTTGTGGAGCCGGAGGTCAGGGCTCCAAGTGCCAGGGGTCCCCCAGACCGTTGTTTGGTAACGCAGGGGTTGCTGGGAAGGGGCCTGGTGGCCGATGCTGACGTCTGGGTTTTGTCACGCTCCGAGAGGCGGGTGGGCCGCCCCCTCTCCACTGGAGGAACCGGAGAGGAAAGCACAAGTTTCCTGAGGAAGAAGAAATTTGCCTCTGGACTGCGGGTCAGCGCCGACTATTCCCGGCAGCCCCGCCGACTTGGGGGAGGCAAGTCCTTGAAATCCGGGTCTCCAGTGCGTACCCCGTCCTGCTGGCTCTGGCTGGGTCTTTCTCGGGGCTCTCCGGACGCGCTGTTTGAGGAGCCTTGCGAGCCGACCACGACCGTGTGGGCGCGTCCCGCCACCGGCTGACCACGGGCTCTGCAGCCAGCTCTGCCTCGGGAGCCCCTCTGGGGGTCCTGCCCACTGCACCCCCCGTAGCAAATGCGATCCGCTTAAACCCTCTCAGGCCCAACACCGCTTCCTGAACAACGATCCCCCAAGACCGCGGGTTTGTCGGGTTCGACATGTTAACCAAGAGCTCAGGGTGTCAACAAGGCCCGAGAGGGCTTCATTAGCAGGAACCGGGCGGGTCCAAACCGGTGGTTTCACCCGGGACAGGGCTCAGACCCCCGGGGCCGGGTGTGCTCCGGACACCCCAGCCACAGTCTCGGGGTGCCCAGGACCGCGGGCTGCCAGCTCCCCAGCTGTCCCACCCACAAAACCTCTGATTCGGGCATTTCAGACACGGCACCTTCTTCAGTGGGGCAGACACGGGACGACGGCCTGGCCCGACGCCCGGGGGAGGAGAGAAGCGAACTCCCGCCCCCCCCGCGGGCTGAACTTGCGGAACGGGCCACCGTCAGGGAAGGGGGCCTGTGGCCTCTCTGACCGCCCTCCTCAGGTGCTGTGCGCTCGGGCGGATGCTCCGGAACCAGGTGAAGTGCAAACCTCGGAACGCGCAGTTACTCCGGGATCTCGAGACGCGTCTTGGGGAAGGCAGAAGGGATGCTTCTGTCTGTCCCTGGTCCAAAGCTCTGGTGTATCCCCCCACCTACAGTCTGCACCGGGGGGGTGGGGCTGGCTTCAGGGATGATCTATGGCCACGTAACAAATCACCCTGTGCTTCCTGGATTGAACAGTAAACGGCTCTCACTACGGCTCGCCCTGTTGGCAGTTTTCCCTGGGGCTCCGCCCGGCGGTCTCATCTAAAGGCTGGACCGGGGCCCTCGCCGGCTGGGAAGCTGGTTGGCTCTGGCTGGGGCCTCAGTTCCTCCCCACGGGCCTACCCGAGGGTCCTCCCAGCGTGGCGGCCGGCTTCCCCAACAGACCGAGCGGGGAGGAGCTAAAGGGCTTCTAAAATTTCCCCTCAGGGAGAAGCCCCACACTGTCACTCCCGCCGTTGGACACCGTGTGCAGGCCTGGCCCGGGTTCAGGGCGCAAGGGGCACACGCACCCCAAGGGCACGAACACCAACACTGTCACCGCCTTGGAGGCCAGCCCCACCGTCTATCCTGACTCCCCAAAGGGTCCACATCCCTCCCATTTCTTATTTTTTGCACCATCTGCCCCCGTGAGTGAGAGCGATGTTTTTGGACATGGAAACGTGTCTCCCTGATCTCTACCAGCCCCCCATGAGGAGCTCCACTCCCCCCTTGTGCCTTTCCCTACGAGCCACTGGGAGAAGCCGCCCTCAGAGCTCCCCCACAAATCTCGCTCCGTCACTCAGCCCAATAGTGCAGGTTTATTTTCCATAGTGCTGCAGGCAACAGCGCTGCTCAACTATGTAACTGGGACCCGGGCCCTTTTCTCCAGGAAGGGCTTGACGGGAGGGGGTCGTCCTCACTTGGGACCACGTGCGTGGCCGTGGGCTCGCATCGGCTGGGTCTGCAGTCTCGTCTGGAGGTGTGGCTGGGGCAGCGGGACCGGTGGGCTCTTGGCCACAGAACTTAGCGCCTCTCCAAGCGGCCTCTCCATAGGGCTACCTGAGTATCCCGGCGATGACGGGCATCCTTCACGGCGAGCGACCCAAGAGACCAACACGAAGCTGCTCAGCCTCAGAAGTCAACTCCACCAGCTCTGCCATATTCCACTGGCCACTTGAACTGGACCTGATGCAAGGTGGGAAGGTGACAAAACCAAGATGCATGGGTCAATGGGGTCATCGGAGGGGCCGACCACCACAATGCTGTCCTACGAGAGGTCCAAAGGAAAGAGGTTCACAGAAGAGCAACGAGAAGGTCAAGGGATGCAGAGTGATCGATCTGAAAACGGCCAAGTTGGACCAGGCTGGTGAGCAGTGTGAAATCATCCAAGGTCAGTTGATGGTGAGCACACAAGAAGAGCCAAGGTCAAAATCTACGGGCTGTCTTAGCCCTACCATTCCCTAGCTGGGGCTGGGACAGTCACACAACATCCTCGTCAGCGAAGAGACAACTGACGGCGTCGGACCACTCCTCTACATTCATTTATTTGAAGACCAAAGGAGCAAGAGAAAGGACAGTAAAGTGCCGAAGAAAGATGCAGCTATCATTAACTTATTGTAATTAGAAATGATGATTTTTTTTAAAAAAAGTCACAGCTTGGGGTGCCCGGGGGGCTCAGTCGGTGGGGCATCTGATCCTTGAGTGAGCTCAGGTCTTGCTCTCAGGGTTCTGAGTTCAAGTCCTGTGCTGGGCTCCACGCTGGACATGGAGCCCACTTCAAAAGAAAATACAGCTTTGTTCGTGATATAATACACATACTGTGCATGTCACTAGATTGTAGTCTACCACCCCCACCAGAGAGCACAGGGTCTTTTGGACCCCTGAGAGAGTATTTTCAGACCACAAAAGGAAATAGCAGTCAATGTGGCAGAAGTAATTATCCCAGGAGACATGAGGAACCACGAAGTTCAGGTTGAGGAAGGACAGCAGCGAGAAGAGATGCCTGGACACGTGAGGGCTGAACCACTTGTGCAGGAAGGTTGGAACAAATGAAGGCTGACGGCCCTGGCGCCACAGGGAGAAGCCCGTTCCTGAGCCCCAAGCCCGCCTGCTTTGCTGCCCAACATGTCCCCCAGTGTTCTCTTGTTAGAGGTCAGAGCACCAGCAGTCAGATGAGCAAACTGTGGCCACACCTCTGGGGGGCGGGCGGCAGGCTTGGCCCTGCGGGTGGGGCAAGCGCCTGGACAAAGGAGATGGGCCACAGGTGGGCAGGACTTTCCTTCTGATTACCCACGTCCAGGTGGAGCAGACGGGGCGCTCCTCCGGCCCCAGAGGAAGAGAGGGCCCGTAAACCCTGGATTGCTGGCTGTGAAACAGGACTCGCTTCTCTCCCTGCCCGCCCAGGAGCGAGGGCATGGGACGGTGCTGTCTCGTGGAGGGGAGAGCTGGGGGCCCCTCACAACTCCAGAAAGCAGCATGTCCCAGCCAGCCCCGGACGCAGGCTGGAGCACTGTCTCCTCTGCTCCGTGGCCCCAGAGCCACATCCCAGCTGGTTTGCTAACACACTAGCTCCTCTCATCTCTGTGCACTTGAGCCTGGAGAAGTCCCGCCGTTCCCCTCCATCCCTGACCTTCAGCTGGGAGTCTAGAAGTCTGCAGCAGATGCCCAAGCCGGGGTTCATGGAATCATTTTGGACACAGGGCTTTTCAGCTTTTTGCTCTTACTAACACAGCGACTGCCAGCAGATCTTTCAGAGATCTGTTCAGAGATCCTCAGTGACCAATTCTGTTCTGATTTCTGCCATCAGCCCTGACACCCAAAAGGCCGCAGAATCCTGGTCGGGATCAGGAGAGAGGTTCTGCGCATCGAAGAACTGAAAATGTGGGCCACTCGACAAGGGGAGGGGGCTGACAACCCGCAGGCCAGGGAAACTCAGCAGCAGATAAACGTACACACAAGCATGTGAGTGAGCAGGTGTGTCTGTGTGGACACACACAACACAGCTGGGAGCAGGGACACCCCAGGGCAAGGGTCCCGAGCACCCCTAGCCTCCAGATCTTGGTTTCTAAACACCATCTTCCACTACGAGTGAGCAGGGCTCCCTGCAGAGACGGAAGACTTCTGTCCAGCCAGGAAGCATCAGGTGCTTCTGGAAGATTCCGACACACCCGGCGGCCAGGAAGCCAACCAGGAGCCCAGGGGCTGTAAACACGCTCGGGAGCCACCCGATGGGGCCCGCCAAGAGTGACAGGCCACACTCTGTTAAAAAAAACTAGTTCCTGAGTCCAAACTCAGATAAACAAATACGTGGAAATTTGAGGAAGCATGAAGTATTTATATAGTTTTAAAATATTTTTCTATAAGATTCTTCTCATAATAAAGAAAAAAAAGAGTAATTTGCAGTGAAGGGGACCTGGCACCCACCACCCGGAATAGTCGCTATTCCCAGGAGCAGGAATGGGATGAACTGAAGTTCTGCCCCTCCCCAGCGGGCCGACCCAGAGGCCCAACCCCAGTTCCTGCTGTTCCTGCCCCACGGGAGTCTCATCTCCTCTCCAGGAGGCACCACACATCCTATAAGACAGAGGAACTTGCATGATTAAAGAGGGTGGAGTGGGCCAGACGGCCCGAGGCAGCGCAGACAGACACACAGACCCCGTCTGCTCTCTGGCCCACGGGGACAGGCTTCCCATGGACTCTCAGGGGGTTGCTTTCCACTCAGACAGCACACTGAGCTTCCGGGAGGAGGCCCGAGTCTGCAGGAGCGGAGGCCCCACACTGGGTGCTGGGCAGGGCAGGGCGGGTCACGGCCAGTCTGCCCCGAAGCCATAGCCCTGCCCGGCACGTAGCTGCCGTCTGTGGGCACCTCCTTGCTTTCATGCGGTCCTGCTGTGTCATCTGCCCAGGTCCACACGGCTTCCTCCATCTCCCAGACCAGCGTTAACCCCTGCGTGTGGGGCGGACCGTCCACATCCTCAGCTCTTATTGGGCTGCCCCCAGCCTCTCCTGATCCGAGCTGAGCCCCCCACCGTCTACTAAGTGCTCTGCTGCCCGGGGCCCCGGCCCGGAGGGGCAGCCGGTGAGGAGCCCAGGCCATGGGCTCAAGCAAGGCCCCGAGGGACAGGCATGCCGCCAGCACCCTGAGCCTCCACGGGAAGTCCATCCAGGCCTGCTCTTCCACTGGCCACTGCCTGCAGACATTGGGGCGGGAGACCCCTTGGGCCAGGGCATCGCTTCTCCCAGCTGCCCCCTCTCAGTCCTGGCCAAGGCAAGGAACAGATGCTGTGCAGATGGGAAGGCAGCCATGCTCCCAGAGACACCTGGCCTCACTAGAGAAGTGAGGCCTTTCGGTATTTTCTCCTTCCCCCTCTCTCCCCTTCCCCGTCACTCCAGCTCCTGTCCCCACGGGTCCTGGATCTTGCCTCCATCCAAGAGATGCCAGGAGCACTCCCTTCCCCAATTGTAACAACCGAAAGATCTTCAGAGGTTGGCCAGCGTCCCATAGGGGGTCAGAATCACCCCTGGCTGAGGACCACAGGGCCCTCTATGACCCACCTTTGTACCCGGTTAACCTGCAAGGCCCCGGCAGCCACGGCTTACTGGTGAAACGACGCCCCTGGCCTCTCCGCTGGGCGGGAGGAGAGGGCTGAGGCCCGGCTGGGAGCACTCGGGCAGTCCCCGGGGCCTCTGGGGGCCCGGTCCTGGCTAGAGAGAGAAGCACGAGAGTAAAGCAAAATCTACTGAGGACACATGAAATCCATCTGAAGGGTCTGGGACCAACCGCAGGAAGAGCAAACACAGGCTTTCCCTGTCATCAGCAGCCATGGGCCCCAAGTCAGCTACACTCACGGCACTGAGATCAGTCTCAAAAGCCCACCAATCGCAGACGCGGCAGAGGGCTGCAGGGAGCCAGCGAGGAGGATGGAGCTGCTTTGCCGCGATGGGCCAGGTCTGGCCCCGGGGTTGCTGGAGCCGCCCCAGGCCCGCCGGCCAGCATGAGGCCCTCACTGAGGTATGCCTCAGCCGGGGAGGCACAGAGCCTGGGATCCATGCAGAGGCCTGTCCCACACCCACTTGGCCTGGCCACCGGCTGGGGGCCCCTCACGGTCACACCCGAGGTCCCTGCAGGGAAGAGAGCCAGCAGCCAGGGTGAGGGCCTGGGCCTAGAGCTCCCCTCCTCCTGACAGCCGGGGTGCCCTGAGCAGGGCTGGGCGGGACACAGCCAGACAGAGTGACCCGAAGGGACGTTTAAACCAGCTCAGGCCTGTGGGCAGGGGTCTCAAGAGGGTCTCCCGGGTCCCCCTCCCGTGATAGGGAGGGCCTGGAGGGAAGCAGGAGTCTGCCCGGGAGAACGGCCGGTGTCTGTCCCCCGCGAGGAAGCACCCCCAGCTCCGGGGGGGTCAGCTCAGCCCAGGGTGCACACAGACCGTGGGACGGCTTATTAGGGAGCGGCGGTCACCGGGAGGGTCCAAGGGACAGGAACCAGGAAGAGAGTGGGAAACCAGACCCGCCGCCCACACTCTGGCCCTGAGACTGGAGCCCTTCCTGCTCGGTCCAGGAAATCTGGGAGCTGGTGACGAGGTGGCAGACAAATGCAGGTCTTGCAAGGTGCTCTTCAAGAAGAGCGATCCCCATGTCCCAGATCCCAGACCAGCCCCCGCAGCGAGTGCTCATCACCCCCGCTCTGCCGGGCGGCTTGGTGCCAGCGGCGTCACTGCCTGTCCCCAGGGGCGTGGGCCCTGGGGTGGCCAGAACCTCCCTGGGCGTTGTGCCTGCACCCAGGACAACCAGCAGCGGCGTGATTCCACTAGAAGAGACAGCAAGCCACACACATGTCCTCCCAGACCCAAACGCTGCCCCTCGGCCGGGCCCGAGCTGCGGGCATCGCTGCAGCGCCAGTACCAGTAGTGGAAGGGCAGGGGCGTGCAGTGACAGCAGCCACAGCCGATGCACTTAGGATACCTCACGATGCCGACCTCATGGAAGCTTACGGCCACAGGAGCATGACCACCACGGGAGCACGGCCACCATGGGAACACGCTCATGGGAGCACAGCCACGGGCGCACAATCATGGGAGCACAGTCATCATGGGAGAACGGTCACCATGGGAGCATGCTCATGGGAACACAGCCACCATGGAAGCACGGCCACTGAGCCCAATCGCGGGAGCACAGCCACCATGGGAGCACGGCCATGGGAACACGATCACAGGAGCACAGTCGCCATGAAAGATCGGCCACGGGAGCACAATCACAGGAGTGCAGTCACCATGGGAGCGCAGTCACCATGGGAGCACAGCCACGGGAGCACGATCACGGGAGCATAGGCACCATGGGAGGATGGTCACCAGGGGAGCATAGCCACCACGGGAGCACGGCCATGAGAGCACATTCACAGGAGCACAATCATGGGAACAAAGACACCATGGGAGGATGGTCACCACGGGAGCACGGTCACCATGGGACATAGCCGTGGGAGCACAATCATGGGAGCACAATTGTAGGAGTGCAGTCACCACAGGAGAATGGTCACCATAGGAGCACGGTCACGACAGGAGGACGGTCACCATGGGAGCACGGCCATGGGAGCACAATCACGGGAGCACAGTCCCCATGGCAGGACGGTCACCACGGAAGCACAGCCATGGGAGCACCATCACCACGGGAGGATGGTCACCATGGGAGCACAGTCACCATGGGAACACGGCCATGGGAGCACAATCACCATGGGAGGACGGTCACCACAGCAGCACGGTCACCATGGGAGCACAGTCACCATGGGAAGATGGTCACCACGGGAGCACATTCACCATGGGAACACGGCCATGGGAGCACAATAACGGGAGCACAGTCACCACAGGAGGATGGTCACCACGGGAGCACAGTCACCATAGGAGCACAGCCAAAGGAGCACAGCCATGGGAGCACAATCACAGGAGCATAGTCATCACGGGAGAATGGTCACCATGGGAGCACGGTTACCATGGAAGCACGGCCACGGGAGGACAATCACGGGAGCATAGTCACCACAGGAGAATGGTCACCATGGAAGCATGGCCACGGGAGCACATCGCGGGAGCACAGTCACCACAGGAGCACGGTCACCATGGGAGCACGGCCATGGGAGCACAATCGCGGGAGCACAGTCACCATGGGAGCCCATTCACGGTGGGAGCAAGGCCACAGGGTAGCCACCATGGCCACCACAGCGGAAGAAAGTTCCCTCCAGCTCACATCTTGCGGTGGGGCCTTTCCACCCTCTGCTTGGCACAGTCCAGAAAACAGAACCCAGAACAGGCTCACTGACCAGTGACTTCAGACGGCTGTGCATCGGGGTGTGGGTCAAGCCCTCCTGAAAGGGAGAATGTGGGGGGCGGGGGGGGTGTCTGAGCCCTGAGCCTGCCCGCCTGGGGTGAGCAGCAGCCTCAGAAGTTCCCGGCATCCTCGCGCGGGGAGTGGGGGAGAGCCGTCTCAGGGAAGAGCTTGCCGGCAGTGTTCCCGCCCAGCCACACACCCTCTGGGCACGCGGAGACCAGACTGCACGCAGACCGGTCCGGGGGCTGGGAGAGCGGAGACCCACCAGCGGGATCAGGAGGCCGAGACGCTGAGGTGCTACCTGAGCTGCCCACCACTCTGGGCGTGCGGGGCGACTGTAACTCATGCCCGGCTCACGGGGCCACAGACGGGCCGTGAGACCAGGCAGACGGAGGACGACTTCAGGGCAAAGCCCCCGCCCCGCGCCGTCCCCGAACAAGCTTGGGTTTCTGGCTCGGCTCCGATCTGGGCCTGACTGGGACCTCCACCCCTCACTTCGGCGGCTGCGTCTGGTGCTCAGGAAAAGCCCATTTGCCCCGGGCAGAAGAGGCAGAGCAGGGTCACCAGAGGTCCACGCGGGGATCACGGGGATGAGCACAACAGAGCCTCGGGGTTGGGACTTGAATTCAAGGTCAGATGCACGTGTCCTCAATCAGGACGTGTGGACGGTGCCCAGCCCCAGTGCCAGCGAGGGCAGAGGGCGGGGAGCACGATGCAGGGCCCCCAACAGCACGAGGGCTGGGATGGGCTCTGGCCTCTGTCCTCTCCTGCTGCCACCTCCAGCCTGTGCCTCCCATGCCAAGTCAGGCAGGAAGCCGTGCCCTAGGGGACACCGCCCACCCTGTCGGAAGTGTGCCCCAAGCGCCAGGTCCCCAGGGCCACCGCCAAGGAAGAGGCTGCTCCTCACCCAGGAGCTACAATCACTGACACTCGGCCCCCGTCTTCCCGCTACGCTGCGACGCGAGACGGGGACGAAGCTGTCCCCCCCGTGGAGGCGAGCTGGGCCTTCTCTGACGGTGTCCTTTTCCTCCTGGGGTAACACTGGCCTCCATTGGCACTGGTGGCCGAGTCGTGAGCGTCCAAAGTGGCAATGCTGTTGGGAATCTGGTGGCCTCAGGTAAGAGCCACCATCTGTCTGACCGCGGCAGGTGTGAGAGGCAGGGAGGCCTGGCTCGATCCCAGGGGCCAGAGCTGGCAGCTGGCCGTGGCCCCAAGCCTGGCTGCCCTCCCCTGCTGCCGGCGGCCGCCCGCCCCTGCCCACACGAGACCCGTGGCCTTCCGTGCATTCCTGTGTCCCCTGCCTCGGCCCCTGAGCACCCAGAGCTCACCCTCGTCCATGTCCCCAGGGCCTGTCTGTGCATGGGGCGCGGGAGGGGCCCGGGGGGCCGGCCTTACGAGGGCGCATGGGCTCCTTCACGGCAACGGTGGGAGGCAGAGTCTATGGGCACAAGGCAGAACCTCCTTCCTGACGGCTTCAGCGGATGACATCGGAGCCTCCGGAGGGGGGCGAAGACGGGGAGACGCAGCAGGCCAGCTGACCGCCAGCAGAGGGAAGGATGAGACCACCAGGCAGAATTAGGCGTCCACGGGGAGGGGAGGGTCTCCCAGGGGACGTGCCACCAGCCAGCCCGCGGCCCTCTCCCCCCGCTCACCAGGTGCAACTACAGGTGCAGGAAAAAATTCAGGTTTCCCAAGTCTGGGGTCTTGCCAAGGTGAGTGACAGGAAGTGGGTGCAGGCGGAGAGTAGAGGGCGAACCCAGGGGAGCCAAGGCAGGGCTGGCCTGCGGAGTCTAGGCCGGGGGAGGCAGTCCGGACGTGGGGTGCACGGGTCCCCCTGGCGTCGGGATCCAAGGGAGGGGCCAAAGGCACAGGAGGACAGGCCCCAGACCAGCGGTGCACTAGCCCACCGAGGCGGGACAGGCCTCCCCTGGAGACACCGCGTGCGTCCTGACTTGGATTGAGAAGCTGGTATCTCACCCGCTGTAAGCCTACGCTGATGACGGCTCGTCAACTTTCCATTTTTATGCGCTTGCGGCTGGTCTCCAGAAACGCAGTATCTTGTATGTCGACTGATCCCCCAAACCCTCTTAACAGCTCCAATAACTTATCCTCGGCAGTTACTTTGGCTCTTACCTTGGGGAATTATTCAGAATGTTCTAGAACACAGTCATGTCATTGCGATGGGTCTCTCCCCTCCCGCTCCCTGTCCCCAGGTGGTGACGGGAACCCGGGCCGTGCTCCCGAGTCCTGTGGACGTGTACAGCACGCCGTGAGCTGTCCGGTGTTCGTGGAAGGCCCTGACCCAAGCTTCAGGGTTCCTTGTGTTTCCCGAATGCTAACCGTGCTCATCTTCTCCTTTTCTGACATTCTGGATGGATGACGTTTGCCGAGAGCTGCTTCTGCATCTGCTGAGATGCTCCTATTTTCTCTTAAGTGCTGAGCTACACTGGGCAATATTCTAAGGTGAAAACTGGGAATTTTTTTTTTAAGATTTTATTTATTTGACAGAGAGAGATCAGAAGCAGGCAGAGAGAGGGAAGCAGGCTCCCTGCCGAGCAGAGAGCCCGATGCGGGGCTCGATCCCAGGACCCTGAGATCATGACCTAAGACGAAGGCAGGGGCTTACCCCACTGAGCCCCCAGGCGCCCCTCACTTCCTTTTTAATAAGCCCCACAGACATTCCCGTCTTCCAGTGTCTCCGGCTCCTCCAGGGTTCGCACCTTCCCTCCACCTCCGGATCTTCCGTCCGGGGTCACTCGCCCTTTACCCAAAAGACAGTCTTTAAGACTCTGATCACTGTAGGTTGCTGGTGGCAAAATTTTGTCTTTTATTTAAAAAGCAACCTTTTAGGGGCGCCTGGGGGGCTCGGCTGGTGAAGCGTCTGCCTTCGGCTCAGGTCATGATCTCAGGGTCCTGGGATCGAGCCCGCATCGGGCTCCCTGCTCAGCGGGAAGCCTGCTTCTCCCTCTCCTGCTCCCCTCCACTTGTGCGCTCGCTCGCTCTCTCTCTCTCGCTAATAAATGAATAAAATCTTAAAAAAACAAACAAACACAATCTTTTAAATTGAAAAGTGACTGAGAAAAGCACACAGTGGTGCGCCCGTGATGCCAGGCTCCCCGGGTCACTAGAGCCCCTGCCCTCCTGGGGGCCCCTAACACTGGTGGCTGTCCTGCCCGCTCTCACAACAGCATCAGTGGGGTCACACAGTGTCCTCCTCCTTCCCACACCACACGCGGGCCCGCTGGCCTCACGGCAGGGGCAGCCGCTCCCTCGTTCCCGGGGCACACGCGGGCCTCGGCCTCTGGGGTGACCGTCCTGCTGGGAGGGGCTCGCACGGGCTGCTGGGCCGCTGGGGTGCCCTTGGGCGCGAGGCCCCGCACGGACCCCCACCCCACACACATCGTAGCTCCTACCCCGACACTGAGCGTCTTCTAAAACTACAGCGGCGGCAGCATCTCGTGGTGGCTTGGGTCTGACCGGTGAGAGGAGCACTCTTCCAGATGTTCACGGGCCATCTGTAGATCTTCTGTGGTTTTGTGTCTGTTCGTGGGCGCCCAGGACGAATGTGCATTAGTTGTTACGTAATCCGGTAGCAGGAATGACACGTACTGCCCTCGTTTCTAACAGTGGTCAGAGCGGCTTCCCTCCTCCGTCCATCCGGCCCACTTAAACACTGTGGGCATACCTGATGGTACCAGGGAACCTCACAACTTCACGGATCCTGGGTCCATGTCCTCCGTTGGCTACAAGGACAGCGAATCCCTGCCTGGCTCTGCCCTTCTGCCCCTTCGTGAGCCAGAGTCCTGCACCGCCGGGCGTCTCCTTCCCCTCGTACTTCCGTATCCAGGCTGAGAAAACTCTGGAATGCCAAGCTCATGACGAGAACTCGTCCCAGCAGACTCGTGGTGTCCCCTATACGTGCTGCCCCATGGATCTCGGGGCACCTTGTGGATGGGGGTTCACGATTGCTCCCCTGTGCGTATCTAACTGACCCACAACCACCACGGACCCTTGATCGCCCGACGAGACCCCCTGCACGAGAGGGCCCGCCTGCAGACGCCCCATCCCCCGAGGCCCTGCATGCGCAGTGTCCTCCAAAGTTGTTCAAGGTCTTCAAGATGGTCTCTGCTATTCTTGGCCCTTTGCATCCTCAGATACGTTCCAGAACAAGCTTGTCGATTCCCACCAAAACTCCCTGCACGGATTTCAGCTGGAAGCGCGGATCCACCATTTAGGAAAGATCGGATACTTTGAAGCCTCCCATCCGCACACGGGCCAAACACCAGCATGTCTTCGGTGCTCGCCAACAGTGTGCATTGCCCTTTGTCCCAGCTATCTCCTTTTAGCTCGACGTAATGCGAGGGTCTGGAAGGCTGTACTGAATAGGGATCCTTACTGATTTTTCCCGATAATTAGAAGCAAGTCTTGTGCGCTGAGGATGTGGCCGGCAACCTCGCCAGCTCTGCTCACTGCTCCTGATAGCTTGCTTGTGCACATCTCTGATTTTCTTCACATGTAACCGTATCTCTGCAAATAATGACAGTTTTCTTTCTGGATTTTCAAGACATACATCCTTAAATCTCCTTTTCTGGCCGGGCTCCATGGCGTGAGGACGGCAGATGCGCCGAGCAGGCAGGCCTGTCCCCACCTCGCCTCGGGGACACAGCGGCCGGTACCGCCCAACGAAGCAGGGGGTTAGTCACGGGGTTCTCGGTTGGCTAAGGAGGCTCCTTTTCGCCCCTAGTTTGCCAAAAGCTCTCTTCATCGTGAATGGGTGTTGAACTGTACAAATGATTTTTCTGTTTATCAAGATCATATGGTTTCTCTCTTCTCGAATGTGAATTAGACTGACTGATTTTTTTAAATACACCAGCCTGCATTCCGGAACCCGATCGAACTTGCTCATAATCTCTGACGGCTCAATGTTATGAGACCCAGCTTGTTGATGGTTTGTCTCGGACCGTCGGGGCTTTTCAAGAGCGACGCTGCTCTGTAACTGTCTTCGTCTCCCTCTCCTCCTTGCCTTTGCTTTGAAACACCCTTGTCAGGCTTGGGCGTCGAGGTTATGCCGCCTCCGGAAACAAGACGCTACAAACTGCTGTTCGTCCCTAAACACACCTGAATACTGAACAGTGACGTCCTCTGTGCCTGGAGTTTTCCTTGTGACAACACTGTAAGGCGCAGGCGAGACTTCATAAGACGGGAGCTCGTAAGTCACGTCAGGAAGATGGCGGCACAGCGGCTTCTGGCTCGCGTCCCCTCCTGAAAACTCAGTCTGACCACCTATCCCCACAGAACACCTTTCAACGGCTAAGGAGCGCGGGTGGGGGTCACAGTGCCTCAGTCGCAGACGGCCAAGGAGAGACAGGTCTGCAGGGAAACAGATGCACTCCCCACGGGAGAGGTGGGGGGTCAGGTTTGCACCCAAATGGGCCAGAGACTCCAGCGCTGGCCCACAGGGAACACAGGGTCCAGACCCGACCCCGCAGACCTGGGCACCAGGCCGCCTGCCCGAGACCTCCAGCGGCAAGCCCCCGGCCCACGGCCGGAAGACTCACCCAAGTTCCTGGACGGGCGGATAGTGAAAGGCGTCCCCACCAGAGCCCGTCCGCGCAGACTGGAGTCCAGACGCCAACACAAGGCCACAGGGGTCACAGAAAATCACGGAGGCATGACATCTCAAAAGGAAACCAACAGAACGACAATGACTGACCCTAAAAAAAGGGAGGGCCATGAAGAGTCTGGAGAGAAGGCAGAATAATCTCAAAGAAATTCAGTGAACAAGAGAACACACACACTCAGATGAAATTAGGGAAATAATGCATGAGCAACAGGACAAAGAACTTGAGCAAAGAAAGAGAAAACGTTTTTCTAAAACCAGAAACGCTGACCTTGAAGAATACAATGAGATGAACCCTCAGCAGAGGGTTCCACGGACAGACGGGTCCTGTAGAAGGGGCAATGGTGGGGCCACGAGACACGGCCCCAGACTCACCCAGCACGGGGGACAAACGGGAAAGGGGAGGAAACCCCAACGAGAGCCCCAGGAGAACTTCCAGAGAAGCCACGTGCACGTGACTGGACTCCCAGGAGAGAGGCGGACGGGCACCGAGAGCTGAGTTCAAGAAATACCAGTTCGCAAAGCTCCGAGACCCCCCAGATTCCAGCTCCAAACCATCTTCTTGGGGACACATTATAATGAAACTCTACAATCACAGGGAAGACAAGGTCTGCAAGCAGCCACAAGCCAACAACTCGTGCACCGGGGAACCCACTCAGGCTCCCGGCAGAGTTCTCCGCAGAATCGGTGGGAGCTGGAGGCCAGCGGGGGGACGCGCACAGAGTGCTGAAAGGAACAAGCTGTCGACTGAAATAGCCAGCAGAGGTGTCTCCCAGAAATGAAGGACAGAAAGCCGTTCTGGGATGAACTCAAGCAGAGGGAGGTCGTTACCACGAGCCTGGCTTAGGAGAGGTGCTGAAAGGGGTTCTGCAGGTGGAGACGGATGGACACTCATCAGTAACACAAAACACACGAACATACAGGACGCGCCGGGGCAGGTGAGGGCACGAATTCAGAACACCCGACATTCGCTGACGTGCTCATCGCTAACTCTAGCACAAAAGGGGAAGGACAGAAGTATTAAAAATAACCGTCTGGGGGTGCCGCCCGGCTGGCTCAGCTGGAGGGGCACATGACTCCGGATCTCTGGGTGGGTGAGATCCAGCCCCACGCTACAGGGATTTGTCAACAAACACACGATGGAAAAAGATGTACACTGGGACATCAAAAGCATACAATGGGGTGAGGGTGAAGAGTAGGTTTGCATGTGACTGAAGCTGTTATCAACTTTAAGAAGGTATCAAGTTAGCTTCACGGTAACAACAAAGCAAAACACTAGAAAGGAAACGGCACCAGCGCGTAGCATGGCAGAGAACAATCACTCCACAGAGAGATCGACGCAGGGACAAGAGAACTACAAAACGGTAAGAAAACAATTAATGAAAGCATTAGTAATTCTCTTAATTACTTTAAATATAAATGGATTAAATTATCCAATCAAAAGGCACGGAGGAGCTGAATGGATCAAAACCAAGACTCAGCCACACGCTGTCTAGAAAGAGACCCGCGTCAGCTTTAAGGACACACAGAGGCTCGAAGTGAATGGGTAGAAAAGATATTCCAGGCCAATGGAAAACAAAACACAGCAGGGGCGGCTACATTTACATTAAAAAAAAAAAAAATAGACCTTAAGTCAAAAACTGTAATGAGACAAAGAAGGTCGGTATATAATGATAAAGGGGTTAATTCACCAATACACTGACGGGATATAGCAATAATAAATGTATATACAATGAGTGGTGCTGTCTTTTTGGAAAGATAAACAAAACTGACAAATCTTTAGCCAGACTGAGATGAAAGGAGAGACTCAAATATAATCGGAAATCAAAGAGACGTTACTACTGATACCACAGAAATGCAAAAGGATCCTACGAGATGACTAGGAGCATTTATGTGCCTACCAACCAGACAACCTAGAAGTAACGGGCAAGTTCCTAGAAAATACAACCTACCACATTAAATCATGAAGAAATAAAATGTGAACAGACCGATAACCAGGGCATTAAACAGTCATCAGAACCTCCAACGCAGAGAAGCCCGAGCCAGATGGCTTCACTGATGAATTCTTCCAAACATTTGAAGAAGAATTAATGCCAGTCCTTCTTGAGCTCTTCCAAAAAACTTGAGAGGACACTCCCAAACTCATTTTACAAGGCCAGTATTACCCTGACATCAAAGCCAGATGAAGACACCACAGGACAGGAAAACTGCAAAGCTGATATCCCAGATGACTGTAGATATGAAAATTCTCGAGAAAACACCAGCAAATCATACGCCATGATCAAGCGTGAGGACACGAGGGACGCGAAGATGACGCAACACACACGGATCGATAAGCACGATTGCTAATAAAATGCAGGATAAAAATCATACGATCATCTCAATAGGTGCCGAAAAAGCATTTGGCAAAACACAATGTCCTTTCATGATGAAAAGTCTCAACAAACAGGGTATAGAAGGGATATCAACTTAATAAGGGCTATATGTGAGAAGCCCATAGCTACTATCACCTTGATGGGGAAAGGGTGAAAGCTTATCCTCTAAAATCAGGAACAAGACAAAGATGCCTACTCTTCTTTTTTCCAGTTTTACTGAAAAATAACCAATATACATCACCGTATGAGGCACACAGCAGGATGGCTTGATTTACATCTATTGTGAAAGAATTACTACAGTAGGCTCAGCAAACACCCACCTTCTCTTATAAATACAAGAAAATGAAAAGAAAGAAGGAAAAAGGGGAAAAATTTCTTCTTGTGATGAGAACTGTTAGGACTTATGCTCTTTCCTACCTTGGGTATCATATTGCAGTGTTCACTATGGTCATGCCATACATCACATCCCTAGTACTCATTTGCCTTATAACTGAAGTTTGTACCTTTTAACAGCCTTCCTCCAGGTCCCCCTCCCTCCTAACCCCCACTTCTCGTAATCACAAGTCTGGTCTCTTTTTCTAATAGTTTGGCCTTTGTTTTAGATTCACACATATAAGTGATACCATACAATGTTTGTCTTTCTCTGACTTACTTAGCCTAATGCCTGGAAGGTCCATCCATGTTGTTGCAAATGGTAGGATTCCCTTTTTTTCTATGGCAGAGTAATTTCCACTGTGTATATATACACACCACATCTCTCTACCCACCCTTCTATCCACAGACACTTAAGTTATCTCCATGCCTTGACCACTGTAAATGACGCTTCTACTAACATGGGGATTCCGTTCCCTTTTTGAGTTAGTGTTTCTGTTTCCTTTGGATATATTCCCATAAATGGAATTGCAGGGTCATATGCTAGTTCTATTTTTCTACTTGCTCTGGCTAGGACTTGCAGTGAGGTGTGGATCGGAGGTGGCAAGTGTGGGTACCCTTCAAGGACACTCAACGGAGAAAAGACAATCTCTTCAATAAGCGGTCCTGGGGTAAATGGGTATTCACAGGCTAAAGAATCAAACTGGATTCGCGTCTTACATCCCTCACAAATATTAACTTGAAATTGATTAAAGACTTAAGATCTGAAACCCCAAAACTCCTAGAAGAAAACATAGGAACAAAACTCGACACAGGCAATGACTGTGTGGATAGGACACCTACAGCATGGGCAACAAAATCAGAAACAGTGGGGCCACATCCAACTAAAAAGCTTCTGCACAGCCAAAGAAATCATCAACAAAGGGAAAAGACGACCTACACAATGGGAAAAAACATTTGCAAAGCATCTATATGAGGAGAGATTAATATCCAAAATACAGAAAGAACTACAACTCAACAGCAATAAAAACCTAATAACTCAATTAAAAAATGGGCAAAGGACCGGAATAAACGTATCTCCAAAGAATATCTATGAAAGGCCAACAGGCACATGAAAAGGTGCTTGACATCACTAACCGTCAGAGAAATCAAATCAAAACCGCAAAGAGGGGGCCCTGGGTGGCTCAGTCAGTTAAGCGTCTGACTCTTGGTTTGAGGACGTGGAGAAGGGAACCCTTGCGTACGGCTGGTGGGATTGCAAACTGGTGCAGCCTCGAAGGAAAACAATATGGAGGATCCTCAAAAAATTAAAAATAAAATTATTGAATGACCCACAAGTCCCACTTCTGGGACTATATCTGAAGGAAACAAATATTTTCTGAGCACAACTTCCGACGTATTCCACAAGTTTTGGTATGTCGGTTGCCATATTTCACTGGTAATTAAAGACACCTTTTCCACTTTGGTATTTTATTTGACCCATGGGTTATTTTAAACGTACATTACTTAATCTGCAAACATTTGCAAACGTACTCATTTTTTTTCTCATTAGCTTTTAACTCAGTCCCATTTGGTCAAAGAGTACAGTCTGCAGGATCTCAGTCCTTTGATGTCTGGGGAGACCTTCTTTACGATCAGGCACAAGGCCAACTTTGCTGGCGTTCCAGAAAGCACGTGGGAAGACTGTACTCCGGCCGCTGCACGCGGCCTTCTGCGTGTCGGTGAGGCCCCACTCCTTGGTCACATATCCGCCCCCTTAACCATTTCCGTACACTGCATTACTTAAACGCTTCTCGAGGATATTAAACCTCAGGTCCTGAAATTGGACAGTATCTTGATCTCTTTTCTCCAGGGCAATAAAAAGGGGCTTTAAAACAATTTAGCTCCTTCCTGCCAGTCCGAACTGAAAAGTAATTTTTTCCAGGATCTTATTATGTTTGGCAATCACAGCGTCAGATAGTTTTAGGCCCTGCCCTGAGACATACTTGTTTGTTATTTTATTTGTTCACCCATCCTTCTTCTTTTAAAACCTCTTTCTGGATCCATACTCACGTTCTTGAAGAAAATTCCCTGCAACTTCTTTTGCAAGAGGAAATCATCTGCAGGCGACACCCTCGTTTTGTCTACACGATGTTTCTGAAGCGTCGTCCTTTATTTTTAATAACGTTGACATAGGAGTCCCATGCCAAGGAAGTTACTCTCTTAAGCAGTATCTGTTTCAGTGACTTTTAGTGTTATTTACAGAGCCGGGCCGATGTCATCATTTAATTTCAGAGCATTCTGGCCACCTCCCACGGACCCCCTCCCTGCGAGCCGCCGCTCCCCACTTTTCCTCGCTGCCCCTGCGGACTGGCCTGTTCCGAGCATCTCCTAGAAAGAGGATTGGAGAAAATACAGCCTCTCTCACTCGGCATGCCACCTGTGTTGGAACTCCACTCCTTTTCATGGCTGAGTAGTATTCCACGTATAGGTGGAAAGATCCCATCTGGTTTACCCGTTTGTCTGTGGGCAGACTTGGTTGTTTCCACTTTGGGGCTAACATGGATAAGGCCACGAGGCCCGTTTACATACAAGTTTATGTGTGGACACGTGCTATCAACGTCCTCAGCTGTAGACCTTACACGCAGGAGTGGAAACACTGGGTCCGATGGCGAGTGTCCCAAATATTCCCGAACAACATTTAGTTTTCCTGAGCATTCAAGCAGGAGCTGCAAGGGTCCTTCTCTCGGAGCCTTCATGGCAACAAGCCTGTGCTTCTGACTTCTGAGGTCGCACGGGGAAGTCGGCTGTGCTTCTGCTCTGGTCTCTCCCCGGCGCGGGCGGGGGCTTGTCCTTTCTCTCTGCCTGCTTTCACAATTAGCCTTGGCTTGAACGCTGCGTGGGGGTTCAGGCCTCATTTTGTTTTCCCTTCTACCCGGGATCTGTTCTGTTTCTGGCATCCCTTAAACGGGATCCTTCTTCTCTTCTGTCTTTCTGGGATTCCAGACATTTCCATCTACGGGAGAACGGCCGCTACCCCTCGGAAGGAGATGGAGGCATGGGACACGGAGGTGCCATCCCGCTCTCAGGAGGTGCGCCCCCAGCCCGCTGTCCCCGCTCGGCAGGCCCGCCCTGGTGTAAACCCCCCAGCCGGCGACCCCCTACGGCATACCATGGGAGACAGGCAACGATTTGGGATGGCAACTTCGAATCCTTTCCGGAAAAAGCACTGAGCGGTCACGGTCTGAGTCCATGGACGAGTCCTGTGGCGGGAAGCCCCCAGGCCCCAGCAGACCCGGGAGGCCCGGCACTGCTGGACGCACGTCACACAAGCCAGCTCCGGGACAGCAGTGTGAAAACACCTCCCTGTTTACAACCGTACATGAGACACTGTACTTCTTTGGATGTGACTTGCCCTGGGGCCCCCCGAGCGGGATTGTGGAGCCAGGAGAGGCCCGTGTCACTCGGGGCCTGCCTGTGGGGTGCCCGCGACACCGTGACAGGCTCCTGCTCTCGCGAGGGTCAGGCTCAGCGACCCGGGGAGACGCTCCCAGGGCCTGTTTCGTGGCCCCGGAAGAGGCAGCCACAGCCTCCCCTTGGAGAGGCGCCCGTGACGCCTGTCAGCACGGCCCGGAGGGCCCGCGGTGTGACTCCCGAGCAGCCCCCGGGAAGGGGGCCGGCCTCAGGCGAACTTCCTTTTCAGGCGCAAAGACACAAAGCTGCCGTGGTCATAAATACACTTTATTTCATTAGAAATGCATAATTAACAGTGTCGAGAGCATTTCCCCTAGAAAAGTAGGTAAGCAACACTTCCATCAAAGTCGTTCGCCGTCCCTGCAGAGCACGCGGCAAAGGCTTCTGCGACTCCGCTGTGGGGTTTTTTTTTCAGTTTTCTCTTTTGTTATAAACACCATAGCAAATTAAAAAAGCTGTTTGAACAGAGAAAAATATCGCAGTTCTTGATTTTCCGCACGTACTTAATGCGATCTGCACTGCGCCGGCCCCTCTTTCTCCGGACACCGACAGGGGGGCTCGAGAGGAAGGGTCTTCCGGCAGGGGTGGTGGCCGTTCCTGTCGCCCTGATGTAGACCGGGACACCCCCCGCCCCCGCGGGGGAGGCTTTCAGATGCACTTGAATAGAACGCGTGCAGTCCCCTCCGTGCAAAGCCGTGGGGCCGGGGCGCACACGACGGGGCGGGAGGCGGGAGCCGGCGCCGAGTGCGGCCGCGGCTCCGTCTTAGGTCGTGTCGTGGGCGGGCGGCCCGTCCCGCCTACTGGATCTGGATGGCTCCATGCTCAAGCTGCATTTCGGGCTGCAGGCTGGGCTGCAGGGTCTCAGCCGTCTGTAAGAGGGGAGAGAGGAGGGCTTTCTATAAAAGTACCCACCACGCAAGTCCAGGCTCCTTGCGGGTCATGGGACACCAACGGCCTTCGCGGCTGGAGGACACCTACAGCACAGCCAGAAGAGGCCGACAGCCCTCTTTTCAGAACCTTCTGTCTGCCCACGCTACCCGCCGACCCTCCCGCACACGCTGCGTGGCTCTCTGCGGCCTGTTTTCCGTCCCACCCCGCTCATCACTGGGGAATGCCTTCCGAGCGCTCACTCCGTCCTAGGTCCCTAGAACTTCCGTCACCATTTTGCCTTCTTACAAAAACCATTCCACTGTCCCCACAAAAAAACCATTTTAGGGACAGTTACCTTTTCTTCCTTAATGAAAGATGTTCTAACCAAGAAGCTATAGATGTTAAAAGGACTTTCAAGGTGCAGGTACAGGTTGAAGATAAAGGGGAAACAACCATCTCTAGAGCAAGCTGCTGACCATCAGCTCAGTGACCAGAATGAGTCCCCCAAGGTCAGGGGGGTTTTCCTTTGGCTCCCCCAAGTTGTCCGTCAAAGGCAAGGTCACAAAGACGAGACCCTTAAAGGCGGCCGTCCGGGTGCCCTGAAGGAGCTGTGGTGGGAGAGGCCGGACATGAGGCCGTGAGGGCAGCAGAGGCCGAGAGCCGGGCACACGGGCCCAGAGGTGTGCGGCCGGGACTGTGTGCAGCCGGGACTGCGGCCCCCACGGGAGGCCGTGTTGCTGGAAGTCAGGCGGCAGAGGACACAGCACGCAGGGCTTCCTGAGGGGCCCTGCGGGTAACAGCCTGGTCACGGGCATCGCCCACACGGCCCACGGAGCCCGGAGGGAGGACAAACTGGGACACACACGCGGGGGGCTCCCCACACATTTCTGGGTAAGCGAAAGCGGACTGAGGCAGGTTGCGGCTACAGGCGGAGGGAGTGGGGGTCGGTTGCAGGCGAGGTAGAGAGGCGCCCCGGGACAGAGAGCGCCTCCCCTTGATCACCTAGAAAGGCAGCTTCGGACTCAGGCCCACAGGAGGTGGGCCACAGAGGAGGGGGTGCCTACCTGGGGAACTCGGGGAGACCCAACCCTGATGAGGACGCCCCTCCCTTCTCCTTCGTCCTCAAAATGCAGCAGCAGGACCTGGGTCTCAGGCAGGAAATGGAGAGAAAGGGCTCCAGCCAGATGATGCAGAAAGTTCCAGACGTTGGAGGGAAGCAAAGACAGCCGGCAGGCCTGGGCAGCCCTGGAGTTCAGAACTCGGGCATCTGCCTGTGCAGAGGGTCCCCGGGGCAGGGCCCATCACACAGGCTAGCTCCCTGGCGTCCTACCCGAGAAAAGCCCGGCTCCTCCTCCCGGCCCGTGGGGGCTCCTGGGGTATTCTCAGGCATGCGCGGTCTTCTCCAGGAAGTTTACGTGCCCGGCCCTGTTCTGACCAGCGGACTCGCCACGAACGGAGCGAGGCCGGGGCTGTCATGCTGACAGTCAGGAAGCCCCTCCCTCTGCAGACACGGCCCCATCTACGGGAGGCACCCGCGGGCCGCAGGAGAGCGAGGCCCAAGGATGAGACGAGGAGCCCACGCCCGGGGCCAGCCTGCTGCTCTGTCACCTGCTGATGGAGCGAGTCCGGGCCGGGTGGGGTCTGACAGGGAAAACACGCCCGTGGGCGCACACCTCACTCTCTGGCCTGGGCCTACACACACTCACGCACTGGGTCCCAAGAACGTGCCAGGCAGGAATTGAGACACAGAACTCAGACAGGAGGCCAAGGAGGCCAAGAGCTGAATGGACACGGCCTCCTCATTTCTGCAACCCGTAGCATGACGACAAAGTCACGGTCCAGGAAGATGGCCGCCACGCAGCACCCCAGGTCTGAGGCGCGCCGGGGGGGGCCCGGCCACGCCTGCTGGGCAGCAGGGAAGAGAACTGCCCGAGGGCAGCACCCCCACCTGGGACCGTGCGGGGCGTCGGACACAAGCTACCCAGTGCGGGCCCTGACTTCCAGGATAGGGTCGCGCTCCAACCAGAGACGCCCACCTCGTCCCCACAACACTGTGGGCTCCTGGTCACACTCAACCTTTCTCGGTTCATCTCCAGGGTGGAGTGGGCCTCTGTGGTCACCACCGCACAAAAGCCACAAAGGCGGGGGACCCACAAGGGCCCAAGCTGCCGTGGCCACTCGCGTGGGAGGGGCCGGAGGAGTCTGAGGGGGACAGAGCGGCGGCACCATCTCCAGGAAACACACTCGCCCACGGGGGCGTCACTACGAATTAGGAGAAGAACTGGAGCCCACAGGGGACCGCTGAGCTCAGCCAGCCGGCCCTGGGGTCCCAGGGTTCCCAGCAGCGCCCTCTCTGGCTGCACCGAGCTCCGGTCCTCAGCAGCCTCCTCCCGAGCAAGCAGAGCGAAGGACACGCCCCTCCGCTCCCGAGGGCGAGGAGCACACACAACACCCAGCCCCGGCCGAGAAGAGACAAGGGGAGCGCAGAGATCTGGCACTTCGGCTTTGAGCATCAGAAGCCAGGGGCGCCGAGACACAAGTGGCTCCTCGATACCGGGGGCAGAGGGGCAGGGGTGGCCCAAAGGACGGCAGGGCATGCGAGGAAGCAAGCAGGAGCCGGCCAGCCGCGGTCGGAGCAGCCGGGCCCCCAGCGCCAGCGCGCCACTCGGCCCGGGCTCAGCCCAAAGGCCGGCGACTTCGAGCACCCCGAGCTTCGAGAACGCAGAGAAAGAGTGCAGCTGTTGCTCCCGCCACCCACAGCCTGCGCCCTGCCAGGGACGGACCCCCACACTGTCAGGACCCACTCACCGTTCCTGTCGGACACAGGCCCCGCTCTTCTCCAATCGGCCCAGTACGCCAATGCACCCTGTCCCCTGGAGGGGACTTGCGGCCGGCCCCTCACACTAGCACTGGGCCTGGGGACACTGAGGAGGCCACGCCACTCGCCCGGCCAAGGGCACTGGCCGGGGGGCCGCTCCATAAACGTGTCACAGACACGAAACGGTGGCCGCCCCATCAGACACGTCAGGATATTTTCGAGCTCAGGGGAAAGCACGGAGGACGGGCAGCGGGGACAAGACCCACTGCCCAGCAAAACCAGACAACAAGCACTGCGGGGGGGGCGGGGGGGCAGGGGGCGGCTGGGGCTCCGGCTCCCCCACCCAACTGCCCCCGAGGAAGCACACACCGAGAGAAGGGAACACTGGGCCCTGCGCATGAGCCGTGCCCAGCAAGGCCCTCGGGTGGCCACGTGGGCCGTGCGCTGTGGAAGGATGCGACCCGGCCAGACAGGGCCCTCAGGACCCAGGCCGTGCCCCGGCTGCCCCGGGCCGTCGTGCGTCTCCACCGCAGAGAGGAACCCGCCATGCGAGGACCCACGCCCTGCGCCTGGGAAAAGGTCCAGGCCGAGGGCAGGGGCTACGCTGTCTGCAGGCGTGCTGACCCCGGGCCGGGCCCTGCGGCTCTCGGAGGGACAGAGGATCTCAGATCAAGGACCCTCCTGCTCTGCAGCCCCCAGGAGCTGGCTCTGTGGGGTGGACAGACACAACTCAATTCCTGCCTCTGAGTTAACAGACAGGAACGACACGGGATGTCTCAGAACCGGCCTCACGCGGGCACCAGGGCAGGGACCTCACTCGTCACCTCCGCGTGGTCAGGCACCACGAGAAACCAGTGCCTCCAGCCACACCGTGTGCCCTTCAACAACACTTTCCCCTCCGCGAGGGAGAACAGCAGCAGCAGAACCCCCCGAGCTCGTTCCCGCGCCACAGGCCCCGGGACCTGTCCGCAGACGGGCGTCCGCTCCCAGGAGGGGGCACCCACCTGAGCCGCGGCGGTGTGGTCAGTCACCGGAGCCAGCTGCACGTACTGGACCTGGATGTCGCTCCCCTGGAGAGGCGAGCCGTCCACGCCCGCAGCGGCGGGGTCGGAAGAGGCCACGGCGATGAGCTGGGCACCCTGCAGCACCTGGAGACACACAGCAAAGCACAGTCAGCACGACAGGGGCGCTGGGTCGGGGGCAAGCGCTACTCCCCCGCGGCCGCATGAACCCAGGGAGGCGGCCCAGGGCCCCCTCCACACCGCGGGGGCCACCGTGCGAAGGTGCACAGCGTGACGGAGCTGTTCTGCTTCCTTCCCAAGTGACGCCCTGAAACAGCACACGCTGGACAGTACGACGGGTCTTCAAGCCGCGAAGAGAAAGACCAACCAGCTCAAGTTTTCGAAGAGTCAAACCAGGGGACACGGGCGAGGGGTGTCCGAGAAGGCTGGCAAGGAGACAGTGGGACGGTGGACGGCCAGACCGGAGCACCAAAGACCTGCAGGCATCAGTGCCACGTGAGGTTCGCAGGAGGGCCACCCCCGGGGCGCTCGACAGACCGGGGGACAGAGCCCTCTGAGCGGACACGTGCGGTTACGAAGTGAAGCAGAAACGGGGGATTAACAGGCTCCAGGCATCAGATGCGGTGCAAACACGTCGCTTCGGGTGTAAAGAATGCCTTTCAACTTTCTCCAAGCCAAAAGCCTCTCCCATGGCCACCCTTCCCCGCTGCCCAGTGGCAGGCTGGCTCTGGGGAGAAGCGTGGGGGCCGCTGGAGAAGGGCAAGTTCCCCTGTGACGGGCCACCGAGCTCCAGCACCGCACACAGCCAGCGGGCCTGGGACACAGGAGACCCCCGGCACAGCCAACCGCAGGGGAGGGAGGGCATGTGTCCTCTGAAGGCAAGTCCTCGCTGAGCTGGGCCAGGGTGCAGGGGCGGATCCGCAGAAGGAAGATGTGGAGCTCAGACTCCCGCCCCCTGCACCCCTGCCCTGGCCAAACCCAAGGAAGCCAGAGAGCACAGCCCACCGCCGGGCCCATCCTTGTCACGCTCAGCCACAGCGCATCCCCTCCGGAGTGCCGTCGGCGGTACAAGATCAGGACCACATGCGACGTGTCGGTCATCCCCAGAGCCCATCAATCACTGTTCCGCCGACCCGGGAGCTTGCGGGGGGCGGCAGGACTGGCCGGGGTCCCGGGGCCCCCACCCACGGGTGCGGCCCTGGGCATGTGGTGGAGACATCATCTTGTTTGTTATCATTAGCTCCACACTGCCAGGGAAGAAAGGGGGCCTCGGAGGCCGACTTCTGTGCGGGCACCCCAGGCCAGCAAAAACACAAGCCAGCAGAAGCAGCTGAGCACGGCTGTGCCAACTCCGGCCCGGCTACCTCCCAGCTCGGGGCCAGAGCCGACCACGTGTGAGTGCGACGGTCAGGGGCCAGCGAGGACGACCACACACCAGCCACGGGGCTCCCGACACCGAGGGAGACTGTTTAGGCGGAGCCCTTGCCACTTCGGCCTTCGTGGCGAGGAGAAAACAGTCACAGGTCTTCGGTTTCTCTTAGGCCGATGGTCTCCTGGAGGAATTCCCACCGACAGCCGACCTCTCCTCCCTTGGGTGCCAACGAAGCATCATCTCAGATGGAAAAGAATTCTCTCAAAAGGACTCGCCCACTGGTCACACCACGAAGGCCTGTTTATAAGGTGGCAAAGCTTCCCCTCCTATTTGATCAAACCTGCCGCCCGTGAGGCCCCCCGCAGAGCCTCATCGGGATACCGGTGTGTGACAGACCCACCAGTGGCCACCAGCTGGCAGCCCGCGTCTGGGCGCGTGGCCCAGGGGGTGCGAGTGTCCCTCTTGGGTAGGGCACACACGCCCGCGGACCGGCGGGCCAGCATCGTCACTCTGCTCGAGGTTTCCGGCGGAAAACCCCATGCGTGCGGCCCCCGCGTCGTTCTCCAGCTCCAAGGCCAAACTTGGAGCTCAGGCCAAGCGGCCGCACTGGGCACAGGCCGGGCCCTGGTTGCACGCACATGGCATCGAGCGCCACGCGGACGTGTGGTAACACACACAGTGAGAACCGGGGCTGGAGGCAAGCACACTTGCTCAGAGAAGGTGAAAAAGCAGAATGTTAAAAATCAGTCTGGGGGCACCTGGGCAGCTCAGTGGGTTAAAGCCTCTGCCTTCAGCTCAGGTCATGATCTCAGGGTCCTGGGATCAGAGACCCCACATCGGGCTCTCTGCTCAGCGGGGAGCCTGCTTCCCCCTCTCTCTCTGCCTGCCTCTCTGCCTGCTTGAGATCTGTTTCTCTCGGTCAAATAAATAAATAAAATATTTTTTAAAAAAATCAGTCTGGGTCACTTTACAAACTTTTTGTTAGTTCTGCTCTGGGAGGCAACATAAAACAATGACCTAAATTTTTAAAAGTGACTGTATTTGTTCACACATCGAAGTAACCTCTAGATCGTCTTTCCCCCCCACCCCGTCACGTGTGTTGTGCACAGAGCTCTCGGTCCAACGTCCTCTCCCCCACCCCGGCCCCACCCCGTGCCCACGCGCCAGACAGTCTCGGGTGCACCCTCTCCAGCCCGGGCCCCACAGCGGTCCCACGTTCGTCATCTGTGGACGCCAGGGCTTTAGAGGTCCCCTGCTATTTCCACGTGTCCCCCTTACTACCTGTGTGAGCGGGAACCGGGAACCTTTCTGGCTGCTCAGAACAGGGTGAAAACCACCCAGATTCTGTGATCCGTTACTGGGTCAGAAACGACCTCGGCCCTTGCCCCTGCCTTCGTGTTGTCATTCGCGCGGTTCAGCTACGAACTGTCACAAATTCTAGGCCTCGATCCTTACGGAGCCCAGAACCGAGCTTCACTCCCGGACATGGTGGGGTCCCGTCTGCCGAGCGCTCTGTCAGTGGGAAAACCGAACCGTCATGGGCTCCCGACGAGGGAGGGGGGCCTCCCTTCTCACTGTCCTTCAGGTTCCCAAGATCAGAGGGGATCTTAAGTCACTCACCACATCATTAAACGGCTGCCAACTTTGTTAACCGCTCTGCTCAGAATGGACCTAGAATTTCTAAATAAAGATTCCTCATAGAAAATGATGAATGGTTCAGTCTCGAAGCAGGTAAGAAAGTGGAAGTCCCTTAAGAATTTGTTCTTCCACAGCAGTCCTGCCCTAGGACGGCCCAAGGGCTCCATGTGACTCCACTCGGGCTCCGCCTCTTATCCATCAGGATTCGGCACACGGTGCGCCCCTCACCACACACTGGCCGGCAGGTGGGTCCTCAATGGCCCTGCTTCCTCCCTGCTCAGTGTCTGAGGGGCAAGCACGTGTTTCTGAGGCCTCCAGGCCCTAAAGACCCACAGCACCCCGACGGCAGCCCTCCCGGCCCTGAGCCACCTGGCCGCTGTCCCCTTCTGCCATGGAAGCCCAGAGTCCACGGGGAGGTCAGGGGAATAAGGCTGGAGTTTTAGGCAAGGGGGGGCCCACCACAGTGCCTGAGCTTGCACAGGGATGTGCTGGGTGTGGTCAGAGTAGTGATGAAAAGTCCTGACAGGTGTCCCTCTTTCCTTCCCCACCCCTCTGACGAGAGAGAAGTGAAACCTTCATGCAAGGACAAGGAGTCCCCCTGCCCTATCCATCCTCCCTGTACAAGCTAGAAATTCAGAAATTCCATTCCTGCGGCAGCAGTGGTGACTTGGCTTCCTCTCCACAGACGTCACCTGCTGGGACGGCCCTGGAAGAGAACTCTCGGGTGTCCAGAACCCTTCACACGCTCCTTAGCTGCTCTCTGCCCGCCCCGTCACAGGGACGTTCCCACCCATGACACAGCAGGCCTGCTCGCCAGAGACGCAGGCACATCGAAAAGGTCGCGACAGAAGAGCCCAAGGAATTCGGCACGCCCCCTACCCTTACACAGAAAAATTTCAACTTGGATCCCACCAAAAAGGAATTCTGGAATTACTCAGAAGTCACAGTTTTTCAGCTCACCGAGCTGTACGTTCTAAGGAGGTACCCTTCTATATGTTTCCGGGCTGTCACTCACGATTACAGTTGTTAGCGAACACATGGCTCCACTTCCAAATGGCTTAATAACGGAAGTGTTTCAAAACGCCTTGTACTTGTGCTTCTTACAACTAAGAGCTAATTTGGAATAATTATTGGCACACTCATTCATCAACAAGTAATCACCAAGAATTGATGATGTGATCCTATACTGGGTTCTGTAAGGAACAGAAATGAATAAAATCTGTGAACCTGAGAGTATTAAAACAATTTAATTTAACCTTTTAAACATACAAGAAAATGATGTTAAGGTCTGCCCTTGATTAGAAGCCCCTAACTGTGCTCGCTTCGGCAGCACATATACTAGAAGCCCCTAACTAGAGATGGGCTGTGGGCACACGACCAGCACAGCGTGGGCCCAGACAGCGGGGAGGACCTGTGGGGACCCCAGAGCTCCTCCAGCCTCAACTTCTCAGAGCCCCCTCAAAGATGACGTCATTTTGGCTACGGCAGATTCGGGAAACACACATGTAAGCTATCAGTTTATGCAACTTCTCTCGAGAACGCGGCCTGACGTCCTTCCCCGCCGAACCCCTGCCCGGCGTGGAACAGCCCAGCCCACGAGCCCCGCAGGGAAACACGGCAGGCCTCCGCTAGCAGCCGCAGCCCAGCTCGCTGTCGGCAAGCTCCGAGTCGGGACACCCTGAGCATGACCCCGGGCGTTCCGTGCCCACTGGCAGCCGGTCCGTGCGGCTTCGCGTAACAAGCCTCCGCGGGGGACGATTCCAGAAGAAGCGGAGTGAGCGGCAGGGAGCACAGTGGGCCCTCGGCCCCTCCAGGCCAGGTGCCTCACGCATGCTGACGGACCCACAGCGCGGCGCTAAGCCAGGCCCGCAGAGCGGCCTGGCTTCCTCGATCCGGCGACAGGAGACGCATCCTTGTTTTTGTAACTTTTCTAGGAGGTTTTTGGAACTCATTAACACCAAACTCCCTCTGCTCTGGCCTTTACGGCTTAAATTCTGTTTTCCACCATCCCTAGTTAGGGAAGGCTTTTCCATAAGGGATCAATTCCCTGAACTACCTAGGTCCTCCAAGATTTCTGTCTGTGTTCGGCACACAACGCAGAGCCATACTTTCTTGACCGAGGTGAAGGGACCCGGGGTGTGCTGTGGGAGGCGGGGACTGCCGGCTGCCGCAGCCCACCGTCCAGAGTGGACTGCCGCCCCCACAAACAACCCTCTTGCCGCCACAGAGAAAAGTCCCCTACGCACACAGCCCCCTTCTTCTCACCCCCTCCGAGAAAAGCCGTGCACATAAAATGTTGGCTACTTCCTGCCTCTTCTAATCCTTTCCCCGGCTGGGTTCAGAAGGCCCCATTTCACGGAAAAAATCCTGAAAGCTACTGAAATTTACTTTCAAGTATAAGGAGGAAGACGAATGCCAAAAAAGTCACGAGAGGTTGACGAGCTTAGGGAACGCCAAGCTGCTGTTTGCTGATGCTGGTGAAGCCGCCCCAGATGTGCCACGAGAGCAGCCCGGGCCCTCAGGGCTGCATCGCTAACTGCTGGACGCAAACGGACGGCGCGCTCGGTGCGCCCGTCGGCACAGAGAGGGGCTGACTGACGCGCGTGGGTTCCCCGGGAGCTCGCGGGAACGGGCAGTTGCGCTGCCAGCACGCGGACATGCCTCCCGCCCATCTCAGAAGGCCAGCTCCGGCCGTGCAGCACCCCCGTACCCCACGCACATGGAGCAGGAGCAGCACCGAACCGTCCGGGACCCACGCTCGAAGCACAAGCCCCAGTCGTTAGAGATGGTCCGTGTGGCTACACACCTCCCGTGCGGAGAAGTCACGGACCCAGAAGGGCTGTTGCCTGAGATTGGATGTTGTCTAGCGGCGGAGTCTGGTACAGAGCGAGGGAATCAACGTCCCGAACCTGAACCCGCGGATCCGGGTCCTACGCTGCACGGCGGCCCCAGCAGGAAGCAGCTCCCGCACCTGCGCCCACCACCTGCACCACGTAACCGGAAACGGCCCCCACGAGCGCCCCTTCCGTCCCTTGGAGTGTCTACAAACCCCCCAGACGCGGGCAGAAACACGGACGAGTCTCGCGGAAGAAGCACTGCCGTTCCAGGGGCCCAGAGAGGACAGAGGAGGCCCCACGTGGGCGGATAGACGAGAACACAGCTGAAGTGAGCGAACAAGCCCACTGGACCCGTGGTGGCGGCGAGGGCAGCGGAGAGGGTGTTCTAGAAGGCGGGGGCCCGCGCGGCTTCCCGAGGCACGGGATCCCTCCCGGGCTTTCCTCCCTGATGATCCCCGTGCGCACAAACACCGACACTGGCCTCGCTCCCGAGCTCATCTCCTCCCCAGCAGAGCCACAGGAGAGGTCACGATCGGGTCCAGCCCCAGGGACGGGGGCCCGAGGGCCTGTGGGCCGAGGGCTCACACCTCACAGGGCTCTGGAGGCCAAGGAGCCTCAGCTCTCTGGGGGAATCTTCATGTGACGGGAACCTTCCTACATGACGTCCAAGGTTAAAGTGACCCCTAACTTCTCGTTCCTGGTTGTGTCTTGATCTTTAACAACAACTTAGTATTAACCATAAGGAAACAGGTGCCTGTCCTTGGGCGCTGAGGCGCCCCATAAGCAGAGGGGAGCCGTGGCCATCATGCTCCAAGGGGACTGGAGGTCAGCCAGCAGTGGCCGCCAGCTCTCCAAAAACAGACTGCTTTTGGAACACTATTTCCAGTCACATGAATACATGTTTAAGCCTTTCCTTTGTTTTCTTAAACTCCCAAGGAAATGACACAAATGGAATGAAAGGATATCTCAGAAATTGTATAAACGTACATTTTAAAAATTTTAAACTTTTTAAATGCATAAGAGAAAGATTTAGGACTTTGAGCAGCTCGATAATTATTTCATCGTGGACAACACAAAGACGCATCCAACTTCCATCGTCAGCGAAGCTGCCCCAACAAAGCACACTGTTCGTAAAGCACATGGAGTTTCTCAAGGGGCATTTGGGCCTCGTGGCGGGCTGTGGTCTGCCTGAGGTCACGACCCTGGTGTTGACAGCCCACCCCCAGCCCAGCTGCCTCATCCCGGAGGGTCCCCGCTGGGGCCTACAGCGCGTCGCACGAGTCACGCAGTCAGCGTCTCTGTAAAAACACTCAGGTGCTCTTCAGTGCCATGCGCCCCTGCCTAGAACAGCTGAGGTGCCCCGCAGCCCCGGTCCCTGCATGCCCGCCGTGCGCGTGGGCAGAGCCCCTCCCTGGGCGCAGCCTGGGCCCTGCCCTGCAGGAGCTCACGGCCAAGCCGTGCTGGGATCAGTGGAGGCCGTGAGATGCCATGATGCTCCGTGCAGGCACCTCGACCTCACCCCTCCCAGCTCCCACCCAGCAAAGAAAGCCGGTCATCACAGGACTTGGCGGGCCTACAGCCTCGGTTCTCAGACGCTGGTTCCGTCCCCTCTTGGAGACCGGCCAGCGTGCTGTGAGGCCCAGGGCCATGAGAGGAGTCTGTAGAGGGGAGGACCGAAGGGCCTGGGTGGACGGCCTCACAGAGCCCCCGGCCACGGGCCAGCCCCGCTCCGGCCTCACAGGGCAGCCTGCTGGGACTCCAGATGACCCCACTCCATGCCGAACTCCCACCCGCTGCACCCAGTCAAACCAGAGTCATGAGAGAGAATGACCACTGGTGGTCGTCGGCCCGAAGTTGTGCGGCGGCGTGTGGCACAGTGAGAGGGAGCCAAGGGTGATGGTCCAACTCCTCACACAGACAGGCATCCCCATGTCCCCGTGCCCACAGTTCTACAAGCGTCCCCATCCCCACGCCCAGAACTCTACTCTAAGGTTTTTGGCACCTGCAACTTAGCGGTCAGAAAACAGTTCAGAAAACAACAAATACGCACACGCTGTTGCCCCAACTGCGGACTTCTGCTTACTTGTACTTTCATACAACTGAATCACGACTCACTAGGAACTGACTCTAATTCAGGCAGATCGAGAGGCAGACTCCCCTGGACGGCCAGTGCCGCTTAACATCCGCAACTTTGAGGGATACGGTCCTTTCCTGTCCAACCATCACTCACGCTCACGTGACGGGTCCCACTGGTCACACGGGAAGCTCAAGCAATCATCAAGGAGTGGACGTCTCACGGGCAGCAGCTGTGCTAAACGTCTACGTGTAACTGCCTTTATCCCCGCTGACCTTGCTTAACTACCCACACAAAGCCTCAGACAAGGTCTGCGTTCCGGCTGCCCTGACGGGACTGCGGGGCCGCGGAGACCCCGCTCTCATCCCGCAGCGTTCTCGGGCAGAGCAGCGATAAGTGTGCTCTAATTAAAACAACACAGTTCCCGGGGCTTACACAATCTAAACCCCTCAGAAAACAAGTATCTTTAGAGAAGGAAGAGGAAACAAATAAAACATTTTTGTTTTAGCAACGTAATGAGTTCCAGTCTCGTGGCTGGGAGCTGCGTGTTTTAAGTGTGTGACAGCAGGGCACTCTTGCTTCCACGGTGGCGCCAAAGCCGGGCTCGTCTCCCTGCAGCCCTCACCGCACAGCAGGGCACTGCATGCGGGTTCACACCACTGACTGCCTCGCCTGTCCCGAGGATGCGAACTCAGACACCTTACACTTCCCCCTCACCACTTGTTCTGTGGAAGCCAATTCGACCGCCTACGTTCAGAATAAACGTCCTTCCTTTTTAGCCACCTCCCCCCACTACACACGCTGACCCTCTCTGGGTGACGTCTTACCTCCACGTTTAATTCTACAACTGCCTCACCATTTCATAAACTGAGGCTAATTATACAGTTCTCCTTCCAACTGATTAGATAAATCCGAAAAATTATTGCAAGCTGGCAAGCCTTCAAACACATAAAATTAATCAGAACCAAAGCACGTACCGTACCTCCTGCTATCTAAACCCCGAGTGTCCACATGTTCCCTACAAGGACTTGGCACCGTTTTCAGCCAAAATTCACCACTCAAACTGAAAAACCGTTGTAACAAATGCACAGTCAACTGTGGTATTGCATATGATCTCCGAGAGGCAGGAGCCGTGACTCATCCGAGCTCGCCCACAGCTGCTGCCCGTCAGCTGTCCCCACCGTCCTAAGGGTCACCCCCTCGAGTCCACTGCTTGCTTCTGCCAGCACCTGGGGACGCCGTGACTGGGGTCACATCTAGACAGGAGCCAGGAAATCCCGGCATGACGGTCCCGAGGCGCAGCCACGTAACCACGTAAAGACCAAGCATGACCGACACCCGACACGTCAGCGCATGACCCTGACCACAGGCCAGCGGTCAGCTCACCAAACACTCCGTTGTTGGAACACCGGGGCCTGAACAAAGCACAAGTCCTCCGAGGACATAACACTGACCCAAGGGCGTTTCCTCTGGGGAGCTGGGCGTCTGGGAGGGGCTGGAAGGCACCACCACTGTCCCCACTCGGGGTGACTGCCCAGAGAGCCACACACCTCCTCTGAGAGGGACGCGGCCGACGTCTCCCCTTCCCCCCTTAAGAAAGAGCTTTGGGCAAACTGCAGGTGAGTTCCCCTGGGGAGGCCAGGGTGTCCAGCGTCCACGGATGAGGACTGACCTCCAGTACTTAGGGGGGACCGTGTGGGGAAGGCCCCCCTTTTGAGGCTCACATTCACATCTTAAAAGTGGAAAAGGTTTCCCAGACATACTCTGGTTCCACAGATACTGTCTTCCCAAAGAGAAGTGTGAAGTCCACAACCACAAGGCACCTGGGGACGGCTGCCTCGAAGCCAGGAAAGCAGGGGGCGCTCGGCCCACGCCACAGGCCCCCCGGCGGGCCACACTGCTGCTCACGGGAAGGCCGCTACTGTGGAAAGCGGGCGTTAGAACAGCGTCTTCTCTCCGGAGTCCAGAGCTGGTGCGCCGTCCCTCCAACCCACAGAACGGCCAGCCTCAGGAGGTCCAGAACCATCGGGCTGTCGCGGCCCAGAAGGCAAAGAGGCTGCTGGACGGTGAAAGGCCAAGAGCTCTGTGACAGAGGAGTCGGGAACGAGGGGTGGTGCCAGGAAAAGTCACAAAGAAAGGACAGGCACCGCACTACAGAAACACGAGGCCCATCCACTGGGATTCAGGAGTTCCTCCCCAATCATCTCAATTAGTCATCATTCTTAATCAGTGCATCTTAGCGCACGGACCTGGGTCAAATTCTAATCCTGTGCTGTTCATCTGAAATGGTTTTGAAGACGTCTTACCGAGGTGAAAACGCTCATACAACTTTACAAGCCTGGCCCGCGCACGAAGGGACGAGGCTGACTGGGCGCTGAGCGTCAGGGTCCGCGGCCTTGGTGCCCGGTGTCCGGGCTCGAGCTGTTTCGCCCATGCTTGCACATTCGGCTTTCCAGGAGCAGGGACAGAAGCAAGACGCGCCGAAACGCATGAAGAGGGGGCCTTGACTGAGATGTTCAGTCTACAGGGGAAAACTGGTGAGAGCCGGGCCTGGCCGTCTTCCCGGCCACGGGCACCGCGGCTCCCAGGTGACGTCACAGGCCTGTCAGCGGCCAGCCCTCGGCAGCACCGTGGGCCCCACCTGGAATTCTCCAGAACACACGTTCCACCTCGGGCCTTCCAGCACCCTGTGTCACCCGAGATGACCAAAACGTGTATGCCTGGCACTTAACAAAACGTTTGAAGCCATTTTTTTAAAAGCTAAATTTCTAAACTAAGTTGCTTTACACTGATTAGGCTCAGAGGACCTTTTTTCAAAAGGCTCATTCATGGTGTTAATTTTAATGAGAAATGGAATATATCCTAATTAACTAATGCTTTAAGGGGTGCCAGGGTGGCTCTAGTCACGATCCCAGGGTCAGATGATCGAGTCCCGCATCGGGCTCCCTGCTCGACGGGAAGCCTGCTTCTCCCTCTCCCACTCCCCCTGCTTGTGTTCCCTCTCTCACTGTGTCTCTCTCTGTCAAATAAACACATAAATCTTTTAAATAAATAAATAATTAGATTTTAAAAATTACTTAATGACAACATCTCAGAGCTACAGGCTCCTAAGAAAAGAGACATCCGTGGTCACCTGTTCTAGGACTCTTCCAACTGTGGGCCACGAAATCAATTTAATGTGTCACAACCAGTACTTAAAAGAGATTTTTTAAAAAGGAATAAAAAGAAAAAGAGAACAGAGTAAAGAGCCTTAGAAGAACTAGCGTGCAGTGAGGTCAAACACCCTTTCGTGATCCTGTTCCAGCGGTGTGTGTGTGCACACGTGAGCAAGAGAGGCTGTTAGAGTCCTAAACACACACCTGCTTTCACGCTGTGGACCCTGACGCCGTCCAGCCCACAGCGGCGTAAGCAGAACTTAGGGGCCAGTGGCCGCAGAGAGCCAGGACGAGCCTGAGAAGCAAGGATGACTTGGAGCCAAGGCCCAGCTGGGAGACAAAGAGACTGCAGCAAGGGGGCTCCCGAGAGGCTCCCCGAGGTAGCCCCCTGGCTCGCACAAGCACCATGTGGCTCCATGTAAAAGTTCCCATGACCTCATCATTGCTCATTTAGAGAGCATCTCAAACTCATTTCATCCACCGCACTGCAATTTGCAATCTCTATGGCTCTTAACATTTGAAAGCTTTTTGTTTTCATTTTTTCAGAATCTTCTGAAAACCCACACTGAACTTAAAAAATTCTATTATACCGGGGCATCTGGGGGTTCCATCAGTGGACCATCGGACTCTTGATTTCGGCTCCAGTCAGGATCTCAGGGTCGTGAGATCGAGCCCCGTGTCGGCTCCGGGCTGGGCGTGGAGACTGCATGAGATTCTCTATTCCCACCCGCCCCCCTCCTGCTAGCACCCCCACGCTCTCAGTCTAAAAAGAAAATTCTACATACCGACCACTAGCTCAGAAAGCTGAACGCCCTTAAACAGCCATCACTTCCCATGCCCAGCACCTCTAACACACGTGTCTACATGCTCAACTCATGTTCTGTGCACCACTATCAGGCAGGACGGTCAGGTTTCTCCCAAGAACCCCAAATCTCTCTGTTCCTGATCTCATTAACTACACAAAGTCCATGTGCCCAAACAGATTCCGTAATTCCTTGAGTCACCACGTGGGCAATAACGCCCCTAAAGCATTCTGAGTTCCCACTAGTTCCCTACTGCCCTTCATTCACACGATAGTAAACGATCGACCCTGAAATACTCCCCGGGTGAGTTGGGTAAGAAAGAAGACAGCCGAAGGAGGCAGTAGAGGAGACTGCCTGTGCCCCAGTACCTGTGCTCAGACTGCACGGCATGAACGGGCTCAGGGAAGTGCCTCTGAACGAGGGCCATCGGGAAAAGGGCCGCAGACCCACAGCCCACGCAACTCATTCCCGGCGGCGGCCCCTGTGCAGAGCCCGGGACCAGAATTCAGGACTGCATTTCAACTTCACCCCAACAAATCCGACCGTCTAGCTTCCGCCCAAAACAGATCAGGAAGGAGAGGAAGTGGTCACCACGAGTAGATGCAGGCAGCCAGAAACAGAAGAGAACAGGCAACATGTGACTGGGCCACCGGCCGGTGTCGTCAGTGACCCCTGAGAGCAGGGATCCAACTAAACCTCCGGCTCTCTTCCCCTGGGCACGCCAGCTGTCACTGCTGACCCTCCTCCCCCATCTGGGGAGCACTGGACACCTGCGTCTCTAATGCACCGGGCCCACACTCACGTGCCCCCGCAGCAGACCCACTGCGGGCAGGGGCCACAGCGCAGGGAGGGGAAGCATGCGGGGCTCCCGAGACGCAGGGCGGAACTGGTCTGCGTGGGGACCAAACTCAGCAGCACTGGAAGACAGCAGCTCTCCCTCTCTGAAAACCAAGCCCGCCCAGAGATCACACGCACGCGGCTCCTGCCCCCTTCCCGCCCCAGCACGAAGACACGGTGCTTTCACAGACACTAGGAGCTGATGGAGAAAGTCGGCCCCGCGCGACAGAACAGCAGAACATGAGAGAAAACCCACGACACACGGGACCAGAGCCCAAGAGAAGCGGGAGGGCCCGCGGAGGCTCCCAGGGTCAGGGAGCAAGTGGGAGAAGGGGCCAAGTGCTGCGTGTGGACACCGGCCCCGCATGACTCTGAGCTGCTCTGGAAGGACGTGGAGGGCCGCCGCATCATCGGGCTAGTGGGAGGATTTAATAGGAAGCTAACGGTCCGTGGGTCTGCGAGCTCTAGAAGACCCAGAGTACGAGAACTTCTTCACGGGCTTCTGCAACTCAGGAGGATATCGTCCTCCCCATTCAGCACCTCTGCTCCCTAAAACCAAAACAAGCCGCGTGGGGTGGTCCTCAGGAAACCACACCCCATGCTGACAGCAGGACTGGCCACGGCCCCACCACGCGGGAGCTGGGGAGCAGCAGGGAGTGAAGGGGGAGAAGTGCACAGTGCCCAGCACCGTCCTCCTGAGGGTGTGCCCAGCACCGTCCTCCTGAGGGCGTGCCAGGCCAGGGGCGGGAGGCTGGGGCGCAGGGGGTGAGAAGGGGTGGGGGTGAGGGCAGGGGAAGGACCCACGGCGCCCCTGCCTCCAGCACAGCTGCGCTTCCCACTCGCCCCATCAGTGACACCGCGTGGGGCAGCGTGCTCTCTGTCTTGAGAAACATCATTCTGTTTTGCAAATTTTGGGCTGACTTAAAAAATGAGGCTGTCTCAGGCAGCGTAACTTAACAGGACTAATAGTCAGCGAAGTGATAAAACAAGGAATTTCCACAAAGGGAAACAAGAAAGGATGAGCTGGATGTGACTGACCAGAAAAAGGCGGCTTTACATCCACACATGGGGTTTATTTAAGTCAGGAAGCCGGGCGTCCTTTAGGAAAGCAGAAGGCGACAGCCAGGAAAATCCCTCTGGCCGCCATCAGCGTCATCCTGCCTGTCCTTGAGCTCCGTCTCTGAGCCGTCCCACAGACAGCATGGACAGCGAGCGTCGGGCTGGGCCGGGCTAGACGACAGCACGAGCTCGGACAGGCAAACACGAGGAGACGATGAACAAAGCACCACCAGTGCGGCAGAGACGGCGTGCGGGACAGCGGCCCACTGCCCCTCTCAGGCGGCGGCGAGGCACGGGCGCCAGCAGCGCGGCGTCTGGGGGAGGCCGGCCACTCACAGGCACAGGCCCGCGCCTGCAGCCGCCCTGAGGGACAGAGCACCCGCGGGGCATGCAGACGGTGCTCTGGTCCGCACCATGCTCGGAGCCGGGCTCCTCCAACCCAAAACCCCGGGAGTGCCTCTGGGGCGGAAAGCGGGACCTGCGGTCTCAGCCACTGCGGCTGGGCCCTCTGCTTTCATGACTGACTCGGGATACGTGGTCTCCAGACACAGACCATACTAACGTCATATAAAAACTGCATTATATCCCAAGTGGCCTTCTACTCAGGAATAGAGACAGAAACGGAAAGAATACCCAACACAACGTGTGACAGTGTAATGAGGATAAATACAAACCACTAAGTGGTCAAAACCAGAGATGGACGACAGATGATGACCCGGCCTCTCCTATCCTAGACGGGAGAGCTCTCCCTGCTGAGAACCGCCCTCCACCTGCTGGCCCAGCGACCTTCTCTCCACACAGGGCTCGGGGGCCACAACTGGGGACTGCTGGCAAACTTGGCGTTGCCTTAGCTTTTCGGGGCTTCAGGGCTCCGATGAAAACCTCCTGTGGGAGAGAGCAAGACGGCGGGGCGGCAGGAGACCGAGACGGCAGGTCCCAGCAGTCCAGCTGGACAGTCTACAAACCACGCTCGGCACCTACTAACTCGACAGGAGAGAGAAGAGAAGAGGAGCGGCCATCCTAGCACAGAAAAGCGACCACTTTCCCGAGGGCAGGACGTGCGGAGAAGCG